>JAJEJO010000320.1:472545-496861 GCA_020662805.1 Glaucomys volans
AATTACATTTAAAATTTTAATTGACACATAATAATTTTACATATGTATGTTGTACAATGTAGTGTTTGGATACATTTTGTAAATGAGTCAGTAAGATAATTAGCATATCCATCACTTCAGACATTTATCATTTTTTTTGTTTTGGATATTCAATTTCCCCTGTGCTAGCTTTTTGAAATATACATTATTGTTGACCTTAGTGTGTAATGGCACCCAAGAAATGATCCTTTCTGGCTACTTGTAATTTCATACCTGTTGACTGTCCTCTTCCCTTCTCCCTACTCATTTCTTGGCCTCTGCTAATCATTGTTCCATTTTTTTATTTCTATGAAAACTTTGTTTTTCAGTTCCAGGGATTAAACCCAGGGGCACTTAACCACTGAGCCACATCCCCAGCCCTTTTTATTTTTCATTTGAAGACAGGGTCTCACTGAGTTGCTTAGGGCCTCGCTAAGTTGCTGAATAAAACTGGCTTTGAGCTTGTGATCCTGATAACACTTTTTTAGATCCACAAATGAGTGAGAGCACACAGCATCTGTCTTTTGGTGTCTGGCTTATTTCACTTAACAAGTGTCTTCTGGATCCATTCATGTTGCAAATGATAGAAGTTCATCCTTTTTATGACTGAATAATATTCCATTGTTTATTGATGGACACCTAGATTCTTGGCATAGGGAGTGATGTAGCAGTAAACATGGGAGTGCAGATGCCTCTTCAATGTACTAATTTCATTTCCTCTGTATCTATACCTGGCTCAAGGGTTGCTGGATCATATGGTGGTTCCATATTTGTTTTTTTGAGGAAACTCCTTACTGTTTTCCATAATAGCTGCACTAATTTACATTACCACCAAAAGAGTATAAAGGTTCCCTTTTCTTCAAATACTTACCAACACTTATTATTTTTTTCTTTTTGGTAATAGCCATTCTCACTGGAGTGAGGTGATATCGCACTATGGTTTTGACTTGCATTTCTCTGATGATTAGTGGTGTTGAACATTTCCCCCTTATTATCTGTTGGCCATTCAGATTTCTTCTTTTGAGAAATGTCAATTGAGGCCTTTTGCCCATTTTAAGATCACATTATTTACTCTTGTGTCTTAAGCTTTTGAGTTCCTTACATATTCTGGATATTAATCCCTGGCCAGATTACGATTTGCAGATGTTTTCTTCCATTCTGTAAGTTGCCAAACATCCTTATGCAAACAATTTAAAAACCAGAGGGTGGAGGGCTTGCTTTCTGAAGGTGGGGTACACTGAGAGTCTTTTGGGTGTGGGTGTTCCAAACCACCTCTGGTCTCCAACAAGCTAGTCTAATTCTAAGCAAGCTGCGTAGTATACATCGAGAAGGTGAATAAAAACAGGAGCAGGACTCCTATTTAGAAATGCAATACAGAACACTCCCGTGTCCTAGTGCTGCTCCTATGACACACGGCACCTCTGGGACATTCATAAAGGGCCCAGGAAAACATTTTAGATTCAGGCATTCCCCAACTAGAGCATATTAATTGTGGATCTGAATTAAATCAAGGGAGGGAGTGGGTTCTCTTGGGGTTTGAGGAAAATGATCCCTTTATTGTGCTTTTCCTTGCTGTGTGGCCTCCTGATGCTGGGGAGGGGCAGAGGAAAGACGATGGTGGTGCCAGTGGCCAGGACAGGAAGATGGGGAGCAGGCACAGCCTTGGCCATTTGGGCAGGTTTCTTTTATTATTATTATTGGTTCTTTTTGTTATTCATGATGTTTAAGCAGCATCTAAGCACAGTGTGATTCACAGTAGGCACCCAACACCAGTTGTGTTGTCTCTGGAATCTTCTGGAATGGCCCTTCCTTTGTCACCTCTTGCATCATCAGCGGGGAGATTTAGATGCTAAAAAGTGAGAACAGGAGGAAGTGAGTTCCTAAATACATGGAGGGGATCCTGTGGCAAGCCAGCGTCAAGGACTGTTTTCTGCCACTCAATTTTATCTTAATATTAAGACTTTTTAAAGTTATTGTGAATTGACAAATTTAGGACTGTATATATTCATGCAGTGCAATGTGATGTTGTGATATATGTTTATGGTGTGAGATGATCAAATCAAGCGAACTAACCTATCCATCAGCACAAATACTTGTCACCTACCATTTTAAATTGCAAAAAATGTACTAAGGACAACAGTGCCTTATCTAAAACCTTGGGGTCAATTATAGTTCAGAAATCAGATTTTTTTTAGTTTAAAAAAGTAGTATTATACATATCCTATATATTATATATCATCTATAGCAGGGTCTATACAGATTCTTATGATCTATAATATTAAAATGTTTGTAGCAAAACATAATTATTCACTCTGAATGGGATAAGTAAAGATTTCAACAGGATTTAAGTCAGGTTGGGACATCAAATGTTTCTTTGGAGTCAAATTAAAAAAAAAAAAAAAAATAAAAAAAAGATTAAATCCCCAGTACAAGGAAGGAGAGAGAAAGAGAGAGAGAGAGAGAGAGAGGGAGAGAAGGAGAAAATATTTTAAAAGCTTAAGATTCTCAGAAATTTCTGGATTTTAGAATTATATTAGGGGATGTGGATCTTAGACAAATCACATCAAGAACATTTATTGAACTGTCCTCAGAACCTGTCAGTATTTATGAGAAAAATATGTTTCAAATGCTCAACACAATAAACTTTTGGAACAGAATGTATTTGTCATTTGGGGACTACATGTGTTAATAAAACTAACTGACACATTTTGAACTATAGACAAAACTAATATAAATATATTCTTATGAGGCAATCTGAACTCTCAGTAGATGGTAGTTCTTAGCTATTCCTTATCAAAACCTCAGACTTGGTGATATATCTTCTCTCTAGCTTTCTTATTTCCCTGTTAATTTCCCTTTTTTCTCAAAAATAGTTAGTTTGCCCTAGATTCTGTGCTGATAACACTCACTCTGGGTAGCTGGCAGGTCTTAATCAGGGCATGTCGCGGAGGTGTGGAAGCCTCAGTGATTTCGATCTTATGGGATCTAAGCAGTTCTGTTTTTTTTAATTATGAAGAATGTTTTTTAAAAATTGACTATTTTTCCAAATCCATTCATCCTTAAAAATCATTTGACAAAATTCAAATAACAGGGATAAAAATCTCAGAGCAGAATCATTGAGAAATTCAAGTTCACACTGATATCATAAATGAAGTATTTTGCTTAAACTGTAAAAGAGCCTCAAATCTATAGGAAAACCTGAAGTTCATGAAAAGCAAATTATTTAAGCTCAGAAGCTGTTGCAGTGGAAGGTTAGGTTATAAGTTATTGTTGTGTGGTGTGTCTCTAGGAATTCTAATGGCCTAAAGAAATGCTTAATAAACAAATTGCTTTTTGAATTCACCAACCGTGGGGGTATGATAGCATTACGAACTTTTTTTAAAAAAACCTGCCAAAATAAAACACACCTGTAGAGACTTGCAGTACTGTGGGTTCATTGTATTGCAGGTTACAAGAGGTCATTGTACATCTTTTCCCTTTATCTGAGAAAATGCAGAAGACAGAGTTGTGCTGTCCCCAGAATCTAATGTCCTAATAACTACAAGGCCTGACACATGATTTCTTCAGCATTCTGCTCAACCCTGTTGCCTGATATTGGAAGCAGTTTTGAGTGTCTTCAGGGGTCAGGTTTACATGATTCAATTAAAGAAGCGACATATCTTTTCCTGGGTTAGTTGATGGCTTGTCCTTGATCCTCAGATTTCCATTTCTTAACCCTGACCTCTTTTTACAGTTATTTCTTGTATTATTAGTGAAATTCCTTTGAATTTTGCTGTTAGGATAGGTGGATAGAAATTCTGATCAGAAATGGGAAAACTAAGGGCAATGCAAACAGCCAAGGTGGAACAGCAATTCTCAGCCTCAGCATTTAGATAGGGCAGAGCTATTCCAGATAGTCTTTATTTTTAAATGTTTTATCTGTTTACTCCCTGCCTCCTCCCCCAACAACCAAAACACTTTAAAATTTTAAATTGAAAAGTTGCCCAGTCATTCAGTGATGTCAGTGATAAAGACTGAAGCCTATTCAGACTAAACCCAAAGAAAGAATAATTTATTGTAGTATTTTTAGCGATTCCTCTTTACCTTTTAATTATGTGTGCCTCTTCCTGCTTCTGTTTGCTCTGACATCTTTTGGAAAGCATGGTGTTTTGCATAGCATGTGCACTCCCCCCCCCCCCCACAAATGTGCAGCACATTCAACATTGCAGGGATTTTCTTTTTTTTTTTCTTTCTTTCTTTTCTTTTCTTTTTTTTTTTTTTTCTCCTCCTTTGCTTAGAACAGAGGTGGAAACCCCAGGGGATTCAAGTACCCACTTGATAGGCTCAGTCTCTCTTAATCAGCCTGTAATGGAGCTAATGGCTGTTTGTCATCCTTGGAGATATAAATTTCCTGGCGGTGTCTCCTGCAGACAGTGCATGAAGGATGCTCTGTGTGCCAGCAAGGGCTGATAATCAGCAGAAGGGCAGGGTGCTTCGTTAGCCAGAAGAGCCAGGGCTTCCTGCTGCCAGCCGCAGAACTCGCCTCGCCACTCCTGAGACATGGACAACGCCGGTAGGTAAAACAAGCCTGAATTCTTCATAGCTGCTGGCTTCCTTTGCAGTCTGCATCCTTTGCTGCAGAGGTTTGCCTATTTGTTGCTCTCGTCTGCACTTCAGTGTTCAAGGCTGGGAGGCATGTCATATGCTAACCCTGATGCATGGTCCACGAGGCAATTAGCGTTCGCTTTGAAGTTGAAGAATTGGGGATGCAGATTATCATGCCACATTCACCTTTTTCAAGGCTGCACTGCTATTTTATTTAGGCTGCAGGAAGTGTGTGGTGTTTGATCCTTTTGTGCTCAGCACAGTGGGTTGAAAATGCACAGTTAACAGAAAAAGGACTGTTGGTAAGGGGTGGCAAAAGGTAGAGTTAATGAGCTAAACAAAATAATTTGGATAATGTTACCATGTGTTCAGAGCAGTGGCATAAGGATTCTTTGGATCTGATGCTTTCATCTTCATCTTGGGGTACAGTGTTGAAAATGTTTCAATTTCAGAGTATACCTGAAATTGAGTGGTCAATAGTATACCTTTTGCAAATGCATTTGTTTTTAGTATCTTGACAGCTAGACAAACATGACAGGAAAAGTACTTTAGTTAACTAATTCTTAATTAAATAATTAGCATAGAATTACTTCTCAGGTGGCCCTTTTTCTTTTCTCTTTGCTGTATTAAACTTTTAGAGGCTATACACTGTGGAATTGCTCCCCATTTTGGAGCTTTTCAGCCCTAAATGCAGAATTCATTCATTCCCCAGCTGTGATCTGGATGCTGTGTCTCCTGAAAACTCATTCCTTCAGTTATTCAGGTGGTGTCAGCTGTGAGCGATGCCCTCCAGTACCTGGATAACTGGCCAGCTCTTCCTGGAGGGTGCACCACTTAAGACAAATTCCTATACCCCACAACCCTACATGGGAGGTGGAATTATTCTATTTCAGTCCTGGGGGCAGGTAGCAGAGGCAGGGAGAGATTTTGAAGCGTGCATGTTTTGCATTGTTTGTTCCAATAGCTTCCCAGGAACTAAACTCTGTGGCTACAATCATTTTATCTTTGCTATAGAAGATGTGGAAATAAATAGGAACAGTATGATATCAGGGATGAAAACTCCAGGGGAACAGAAGAAACAAAACGTGCACGTGCGCGTGCGTAGTGTAGTGGGAAGGCTGGGTCCATGCATGTGCATCACACCCCCAAGTCGGTCATGAAACCACGCTCCAGGGCTTGTCACAAAAACATGTAGGTATGGCATTCTATGACAAGGCACAATTTCACGACCCACTGAAAGCTCCTCTAATTATAGCAGTAGAGTGAGTGAAAAATAAATAAATAAACCAGAATCCCTAATTTAGCCTCATTTAAAACTTCTGCCACCCACAATTAATTATACTGACGTCCTGGCAGAATTATCAGTTTAATTCAAGTAAATGCCTTTCTTAACTGACTCATGTATTTATTTAAAGGCCATTTAAGAAAGGGCAAGTAACTACTGTTAGCAGCCTTCTCGTAGGCTTCAAAATGCAAAGGGTTATTATTTCTCTTTTGGCGGACTGTAACTGTGAGGAATGAGTGTTTGCATAATTTGTGGCTGTATTTGTTTATGCTACTAAATGCCATTGATAAAAAAAAAAAATCCCTCTGTTCCTGACAAGTGTTAAGAATACTGATACACTTGGTAGAGTGACTTTGGAGCAGCAGTTTCTATATTTTCAACTTTAGGTTTGATCCCCAATATAGGCATGGATCCCTTTGAACAGGTTTTTAAATTTTATTATTTGAACAGTTCAGAAATAACATCTTTCTTGTAAGAGTTTATACCTGGCTGTCAATAATCAACTTTTCCTAGTCATTGTTTGATGAGGTGAGCATCTCTCTTCTAGGAGGGAAATGTAAACATCCATAGCATACTTTCCATTAGTTGTATTGAGTATGAGGGGGGCATATGCTGGTAAGTGTACCCCAGTATCCCAAAACCTGAGACATCTTTGACATTATACCAGGGGTCAGACTAACTTGGAACACTGCATTTTTCTCCAATTTGATTTAAACAGGATAATGATGTTGCATATTTGCCTAAATTTTTCTAATCAGAAATGGCTTTAGGCAGTGGATATCTGAGCCCAGCAGCTCAAAGCTGAGCACCAGACTTCACAATTGGACCATCAGGTTTGTTTGCTTTTGTGTTTGTCTGTTTTGCAGTGCTGGGGATTGAACAGGGACCTTGTGAGTGCTTGTGGACCTTCAGATGTAAGGACCCAGGTCTCCTTCCAGCAAGGCTTTCTGTGTAGGGGTTAGGGTAGTCATTAAGCAGAACCCCGACACGTCTGTACCTGTCAGATGCCTCTAATTCATTCAAATCACTCAGAGCATGGATTCAGAGAGATCCCTGTGTGGTTTCTGTTGTTAAATAAGGAAAGAGAAGCAGCTGGGGACTCTGGCCTTTTCGGTGGGATGTGTGCTTTTCAGGCTTGATGAACCTGCCCAGTCTCCCCTTAGCAGCAGAGAGCTGACATTCCCACTGCCTTGGAGAAGGAGACATCCCTTCCCCTTAATTGCTGGCTTAGTTATTCCTTTAAAAGCTTTTCCTGGAATAACAATCAAATATTTATCAAACTGTGTGTGGAATATGTCAGGGCAATTTCTGCTATACCTAACCTTTTCTTTCTTGTCCTATGGTTATTACTTCTTAGAAGCTATATAACAACCCAGGTAGATGGTCCCTTGTAATTACAGACCTGTGCCTATGACTGCAGTCCAAGTTGTTCTGCCAGTGCCTCTGTGTTCCTCTGCCACCTCTCACCTAACTTCAGAAGTGGCAGTCCTGAGTGGGCCGTGGAAAGAGGTGCTGAGGAACATTGATGAGTAGTGTGTGGTGGTGCTTGTTTTTTGTTTTGTTTTGTTTTGTTTTGTTTTGTTTTGTTTTTTGATTCATTGTACACCAATGGGGTACAACTTTCATCTTTCATTTCTCTGGTTGTACACAAAGTAGAATCACACCGTTGTGTAATCATTCATGTACATAGGGTAATGATGTTTGTCTCATTTGTTTTGAAACATAGTTCCATATTCTACAAGGCACAGTACTGTAAAAAGTTCTGCAGCATTTATTGGACTCGTTTTTCCTTGCTTGAAATCAAGATCTTTTAGTGGCTGTGGTATGGGGCCTAAAAGGGATGCTCATTCAGAGAGGAGGTGGCAGCTACCAAGAGTCCCTGAACCTCCAACTTACATTCCATGCCTGTGTTCAAAGGCTTTTAGCCCTTGATGTACAATCATGGAATCTGAGAAGCTCAGTCTTGTTGCTGCCTGTAAAAAGAGACTGGAAGTTTATTTGGAAGAAGATTTAGGAAAGGTTCATAATGACAGTCAAGAACCTGCCATAATCTTAGGCTCTATCACCTGCCATGTCACTGACCATGAATAAGTGACCGAAACTCCATGTGCATTAATTCCTCATTTGTAAGTAGTGACCATACTTATACCCTAGGAGAAAAGAAGATAATCCATATGAGGTTTTTGCTACCATGGCTAACATATTCATGTCATGTGCATGTTGGCTGTTTAAAGAACCATCCAGGCAGTGAAGCAGGTTACTTTATGACAAATATCTGCTCGAGCAGGATGGCTTTAAAAGCAGTGCAGATGGAAGTGAGGAAAAGTGAGCAGATATAAGCAGAGAGAGTGTCAGGTGGCTGTCCCAGGAGCATACTTGGAAATCCGTGTAGGTGTGCAATGGACATGTATCAGTGGAGCATGGAGACTGGATATGGAGGCAGGGAGAACTCCACCAGGTTTCTATTTTGAGAATCTAAGACAATAGTCCTTCACTGTGGAACACAAAATGGGTTTTAAGGTAAAGACATGAGTTCTGTTTTGGAACTATTGAGTTGAATTACTTCTATGTCAGTCAGTAGCTGTTCACTGTTGACTTTGATCCCTTGAAAGGTGTACGCGCGCGTGCGCACACACACACACACACGAAAGTCCTTACTATCAATTTGAGATAAGGCAGGATGGTTGGTTGATTTGGATTTTTACCCCCAGTTCAAAACCTTTTCTGTTTTCTATATGTTTTGTTTACTTCAGCTCATTCAGTAAACCCAATGACAGCTAATCCTTCCCCTGAGCCTGTGGGAGGTCCCATGGGATTGTGTAGAGAGAGGAGACTTTCTAATGCTTCATCTTTTCAACACAGATGGAGATAAGACAAGGCCCAGAAAAAATGCCCCTAAGCACTGAAATAATTTGGCAAAGGCCAGGCTGCTCCATAAGAAAATGTTAGCACAAAGACATTTCAAGCTGGTTTGAAACTTTAATAGGAGACCTGCACAGCTTAGGCGGTCAGGTCAAAATCCCTGAATAACCAAAGTTGGTGGTTCAGAAGAGGGATACCTAACAGAACAGACTTCTTACGGGGATGAATGTGTTTTGAAAGAAGATGCTTCCAGAACATTTAAGTTTGTCTGCAAACTATATTTGCTGCAATTGGAACCTTCTTCCTCTAATCCCCTACTTTGGTGACATTTTGGTTTTATTATCTATGATTCTGTGAACTATGATTCCTTATAACATGGAACATGCACACACATACATGCATATGTACATAACATGTACACGGAGGTTTGGGTGTGTGGACTTCCCATTTGTACCTATGTGTGGATTCTATTATCAGCTTTGATGTACCGGAATGTACTATGGCCACCTTTCTAACAAACTTATTAAGAATTTAGAATAGATTTTCTTTTTAATTAAAAAACTAATTTGTTCTTATTCTCAGAAACACCCCTTTATACTTTTACTGAACATTTTATTAACTATGAAACAAACAGTAACAGTATATTTTTAAAAAGCTCTTGGTGCTATTTTAGCATTTTATGATTCATTAAGCATTTAAGTGTATTTTAATAAGTATAAAATAAGTATTTAATTAAGAGCACCTGGGATTCATGTAAAGCTATTTTTCTAAGCAAAAGAGTAGTATTTGATAAATCTGGTTTTTGAAATGTCTGTTTTCAAAATGTCTGTTTTCAAAATATTATTACAGAAATCACTGTCCTTTAAAACAAAAATGCCAAAAGGAAAAATAGGTTTACGTTGAAACATAAAGTGCCACGTAAAAGTGGCACTAAGTTTTTTTTCCTAGTTTTTATTCTAATTGTAGGGTGACTTCAACCTTGCAAAAATAAACTGAGAGACTTGGCTTAGCATGAGTAGGGGACTAGGGTTGTGGCTCAGGGGCTGCCTGTGTGAGGCACTGGGTTTGATCCTTAGTGCCACATAAAAATAAATCAATAAAATGTGTCCATCTACAACTAAAAACAATCCTGGGTGATTATTTATTTTAAAAAAAAGAGTGAGTAGGAACAGGATAATGTCTTTGTTTCAAAGACAAAGTTATTTTTGTTTAGGTTTTCAGAATGTTCGAATTTGTTCTGAATGGGGTTTTCTTTACAACCACTCATATTTCCAGTGGCAAAATAAATTCTGATTTTCCTGTATCCAGAAGATAAAATAGAAAAGTTTGTCAAATAGCTTCAGATAAGAAGAACTATGGAAAAGGATGTAGAAAACCAACTGGAATGCACTTTGGTGGCAGAGGGGGAAATCATGGATCCAACGTTTTCTAAGTTAGATACCATTTCATATTAAGTCCATGGGATATTAAAGAACCCCCCACAACCTCCCCCCCCCACACACAGAATGTAGCATTTGGGGAACTGGAGAACCTCAGCACTGGGGCTCTCAATGTGTTAAGAGGCACCTGCTCATAGAATTAGCATATAATTCCTTGAGTGTGAATTTCACCTGTCCAATTTGTTGTGAATTCCTAAAATGGAACATTAAACATAGCAGCATCTCCCAATTGTATTCCCACAGGTTCTTTGGGGCATACCTGGTTACCAGGTAGAGACCCAAATTTGAGAATGTGTTGGAATCTCTCCACTCTCATTCTTGTTTTCCATTTTCACCTAATGTTTCCTCTTCTGAATTCATTTTTTGGCTTCCTGTGTCCTGCTATAGGAAGTGATCTTTGGTAACTAGCAAGCTAATCCCATCTATAAACATCACAGCTTGGCTATTTGGAGATAAAGCTCTGTGTCATCCATGTCCAGGATTTCTCTTCTTCTTCCCTGGTGCTGGGTTTTGGGGCATATCCCTGCTCATTAGCATCACCATCTGATGAAGGAGAGAAGAAGGGGAGCCAGGACTTCCACCTGCTTTGGAAGGAAGTGGAATTCAATTACAACTATGAAATTGGGAATAATGCACATATTTTATTTATCCAGACTTAGCATTTCAAACAGATTATTAAAAATTGATGATATAAGATTTTATATATAAAAAGGCAATTTCAAAGTTCTATTTTTGAAAATCAGGCACCAAGAACATAGCAAGAACAAAGGCGAATCCTATTTAAATGTTAAATGTCTCAAAAGGATGGAAGCTAACTTTTTATGAATGCCCATTTACCCTAAGCACCAGGTTAAGTATTTTACATATGCTGCATCATTAATACCTGCAGTCACTCTGTAAGTAAATATTATTTTCCCCAAGATACATATGGGGAAACTGAGGCTAAGTAAGACTTCACCAATAAATAAGTGGGTGATTTGTAAACAAACACTCTCTCTTTAACAATGACAAAATTCAATCCATCATTTTCATGTCATCATATTTGCCTTGAGTGTGGGAGTCCTTGATCTTTGTATTCTCCACATCATCAAGTACAGTGCCTGGACTGTAGGAAGCATATAACAAATGCCTTTTTTTAAGTAAATCAAGTGGGACATGATGGCGCACGCCTCTAATCCCAGCAGCTTGGAAGGCTGAGGCAGGAGGATCATGAATTCAAAGCCAGCCTCAGCAATGAGGTGCTAAGCAACTCATTGAGACCCTGTCTCTAAATAAAATTTTAAAAATAGGGCTGGGAATGTGGCTCAATGGTTGAGTGTCCCTGAGTTTAATCCCTGGTACCAAAAAATTTTTTAAAAAGTAAGTTGAGTATGCCCCTTAACTAATATGAGCAAATTTTCCAAAAAGAAATTAATTTTGAAATATCAGTGTCAAAAATGATCCCCTCAAATATTTGAATACTTCATTGGACAGGAGTCAATATATGGGTAAGAAAAACATGTAGTTGTGAAGTATTTCCTTCATAGATTTCATACATTTATGACAATTTAAAAATAGTATACTTTTTGGTAGAATCCACATGTAATATCTGGTACCAGGAAATGTTTCCCGGAAGTGAACATTTTCACTGAAGGATGTGATAATATTAGGGTTGTTAATGGAAATTATTTTAAAATGCCCTCTAATGCAGTGGTGCACACCTGTAATCCCAGCAACTCAGGAGGCTGAGGCAGGAGGATTTCTCATTCAAAGTCAGCCTCAGCAACTTAGCAAGGCACTTAGCAACTCAGTCTCTAAAGAAAATATTTTAAAATGGGCTGGGGATGTGGCTCAGTAGTTAATCACCCCTAGGTTCAATCCCTGGTACCAAAATTAAAACAAAACAAAACAAAATGTATAAAATGCCCTCCAAAATTTTCAACAATATTTAAATCAAATTCACACGCATCTTTCTGGAACATGAAAGAATTTCAACCCCTTATTTTTTCCCTGAGAGATCAGAGTAGGAGGGAGGATCACAGAGAAGGTGTACCTGTGTCCGACTTCCCCACATTGCACATGGCAAATTCTTTCTCTTCTACCAGTAGTGCTAACATGTCAATCCATGTAACTCTTTCAATCTCTGTTATTCTGTGAATAACTACAAGATTTGAAAATCACATTGTGAAACAATCATCTTTCTTAGGTTTCAAGATATATATGTCAAGAGGAGCCACGTTTTCAAAGAAAGGCTGGCAGGTTTCCTGACTGTTTGATATGAAGTCAGAAGAACTGTTTTGAGAGAGAGAGCTCTTTGGTTATCTTTTAAAAGAGAATTCCTCAACATGGAACTATCGATCACCCAAAAATTATACTTGGAATTTCTTCACATAAACTAATTTTTCTACATATTTACTCTGTGCTAGGACTTCAATGATGCCTCATGGCTGTAGGGTCATAATTTCCATTCTTATCCCTTAGCCATTCAGTCCCAGCACAATTCTTACATCTCAGCAGGTGCAGAGATTGAATCCCGACATTGGTTGGGGTTGGGACTGGCTATGCTTGACTTGCTTGCCCTTATCTTCTGCTGCTTCCCCTGGGCCCTCTACTTCACCAATCTGTTCTGTGCTCTTCCACACACACAGAAACATGTGGGTGTTCCTCGCCTAGTCCTTGCTGCCCCTCCCACCTGGAATGCCTCTCCTCCTGCCCGTCTGCCATTCCTGCATCCACACTTCCAGGAAACATTTCCTGGTCGTCCACCCAGGCCCAGCAATATGCTCCTCAGTGTGGAAACAAGAGAGTGAGGCACAGCTTCTGTCTTCACAGACCTTTTTTCTAGCAGAGATACAAAAGTTAATAATGAATAGACAAAATACTTGTACTGTGATCAGTGTTGGAGAGTTAATAAACTGATAAAGGGTGAGTTCCCTTACCTACTTGGAGCCAGAGGATTTCTAATTTCATACTTTTTATGACTTTGAAATATTTACATATACATAATGAAATATCTTAGGGATGGATCTCAAGTGTAAACATGAAATTCGCTTATGTTTCATATACACCTATGCACTGCTATTGTTTGAATCTTAAATGTTCTCCAAAGGCCCATGATTTGGATTATTGGGAGGTGGTGGACACTTTAGGAGGTGGGGCCTAGTGGGAGGCTTTTAGATCATGGGACACACCCTTGAAGGGGAATGTGGTACCTCAGTCCTTTTTTCTTTCTTTCTTTTGCTGCTGGGCCATGAGGTAGCAGTTTTGCTCTACCATGATTAACTACCACAGGCCCAAAGTAAAGGACCACCTAACTGATTATGGACTAGAACTTCTAAAACTGTGAGCCAAAATAAACCTTTAATCTTTATAAATTGATTATCTCAGGTATTTGTTATAGTGTCAGAAAACTGACTAATATACACATTACTTGGAGGTTATTTTACACAATATTTTTAATGTGCCTGTATTTTGAGTGCAATTAATCACATGAGGTCAGGTGTGGCATTTTCCACTGCATCATTTGGTACCCCCATAGGTTCAAATATTAAGTCATTTCAAATTTCAGATTTTCATTCTTTCTTTTCTTTTTCCTCTTTTTTTTTTTTTTTTTTGATATGAAGGATTGAACCCAGGGATGCTCAACCACCTAGCCACATCCCCAGTTCTTTTTATTTTTATTTTTTATGTTGAGACAGTGTTTCACTAAGTTGCTTAGGGCCTCCCTAAGTTGCTGAGGCTGGCTTTGAACTTTTGATCCCCCTGCCTTGGCCTCTCCATGCATCACTATGACTGGCTTGAATTTTGGATTTTCTGATTAAGGGTGCTCAATCTATATTTAGACAGGGAATGAGGTAAGGTTGGAGGGCTACTCTGGATGGGGCCATCAAGGAAAGCTTTTGAGAAGTCAGTATGCAGGCTGAGACCAGAGGAATAAAAAGAAACCAGAAATGTGAGAACCAAGGAGAAAGGGTCTTAAACTGAGTGGCCAACAAACCCACAGCCCCAGTGAGAAAATCGATTGGGATGTTTGGTCAACAAAAGCAATGCCAGAAGCGACTCGGGAGGCTGAGTCAGGAGGATCACGAGTTCAAAGCCAGCCTCAGCAACTTAGTGAGGCCCTAAGCAACTCAGTGAGACCCTGTCTCTAAATAAAATACAAAATAGGGCTGAGGATGTGGCTCAGTGGCCGAGTGCCCCTGAGTTCAATCTCCAGTTCAGAAAAAAAAAAAAAAAGCAATGCCAGGGGTTGCTGGGGGCTGGTGAGGGCCATGAGAAAGGGCACCAGATAAGGGAGGGGGACCTCAGGCCAATCATGAAGAGCCTTGAGGTCTGCCCCTGTCCTACTGTTCAGGAGCCTGTGGACATGACATGATCCTGACTGATGATTTCAAGGCTTGACAAGACTGGGCAGAGTGGACTGCAGAGAGGTCAGGATGGAAGCTTCTAAAATGAAGTCCAACTTGAGGCACCCTGATGGAGGCAGCAGCAGTCAGGGCAGAGGAGCACTTCCTGCAATCTTAGACACACATCCCTTCTTAGGACATCTTCCCAGGTGATCAGCCAGCCCTGGCTTTCTCAGGGCACTGATGGAATTCACCCCCCTGTTTTGAGTGGTCTGTCTGAGAGCACCCTCCATTTGAGTCTTTCTTTTTCCTGAAGCAGATTGAAAAACCTTGAGGGCAAATGCCACATAGTGAACATCATTCCTATCTTCTGAAGGGTTAGGATGGTGGTTCTCACTCCAGCCTCCTGTTAGAATTCTTTATTAGTCTTGTTAAATACCCCAGTCTCGTGGTCCACCCTGGACAAATACAATCAGAGTCTCTGGAGTAGGGTTGAAATTGTGTTTTGTTTAAAAGTTCGCCATGATATTATAGAGGGGTAACCAGCGTGAGAAGCACCATTGCAGGTCTTCCTGCCTCTCTCCATCTGCTTCCTCCCTCCAGCCCTCCATAGTGAGCAGGTGGTCCAGCTTAGAATCTGTATCTGGGAATGATCTAGTTCCAGGTGGAAGTGGTGAGCCTGAATCAGACCTCCAAGAAATTGGCTGAAACAGAAGAGCAGAGGTGAAAGAACTGCATCTGGGTGACATAGCAGGATAGGAGAAAGGTAGCCGAACCCAGGTATTCTGTAATCTGTCCTTTCCAAGCCCAAAGACCTGATTGAACAAGGTATTACAGATAGACCTGGTCACCTGCTTCCTTTCTTCCCCTGCATCTTCCAAGCAAATTTAAAAAAAAGGGAAGATTCATCAGAGCAGCAAAAGCTGTTTCTGGTGAGACTTGACATGTGGATTTTAACTAATATGAGACACTAAACCTCCCTTGTCAAGTTTGCTATCATGGAAGAGGTACATAAGCAGGCTCTAAAAAGCACTGCCATGATTTAATCATCACTAACTGTATGCTGTGCTGAGTGGCTGTTAGACTCTGTTAGAGCCACTATTAGACCCTGATGCTGTATTTGTTGCATCCAGGTAACTTCATACTGACACACTGCTTTAGTGATAGAGAGATGGGTCCTGTTCCCTGTTATGTGTGTGTGTGCGCATACACACATGCACAAACCAGAATGAATTCAGATCATTTTCATTTTGGATTGACAGTGATCTTAAATATCAAAGTGCAGGTATGCTTTTCTGACATTTGGGTTAATAAATTTTTTTTTTTTGGAACCAGGAATTGAACTCAGGGACACTCGGCCACTGAGTCACATCCCCAGCCCTATTTTGTATTTTATTTAGAGACAGGGTCTCACTGAATGCTTAGGGCCTCGCTAAGTTGCTGAGGCTGACTTTGAACTCATGATCCTCCTGACTCAGCCTCCCAAGTCGCTTGGATTACAGGCGTGCGCCACCGTGTCCGCCAATAAATTTTAAAATTGTAAAAACTGCCTTTTGATAATATCTGACTTAATGATCTCACATGGTCACAAGGGTTACTGGAGGAGGTTACTGGGTTACTGTCAGTGGCAGGGGTTTTTAACTCTTAGTGTTTGTACAAATGCAGCATCTAATTTTGGGAGGAGTCCCAGTGGAGGCAGAGGAGGCTGCAGGGCTCCATTCCTGCTTCTGCTGACAGCGTCACTCCCACACAGGTGCCCCTCTCAGTCCAACCAACCACCCTCCAGCTCCCACCATCTCTCCCCTGGCTCTCACTTACTACCCCCACATGGTGTTTAGAAAAGCATCATGGTGCAGCCAACTCAAGGGTGCCCTCCTCCTCTGCCTGTCTGCAGCACCTCTGGACAGAATTAGCTTTCTCCTCTCCTGCTAGCCCCAGGGGAGCTTGTATCAGGGACTTGAGTATCTTTTATGGTTCTGGCCACATGATCCTCAAGGACAGGGCCACTCTTATACCTGGTCCCATGCCTAATGCCGTACCGAGATGAGGAGGAAAATGAATAAGAAGGCACATGAAGACCCTAGCTGAAATAAGGCCTGAGGTTTGTCTTTTATTGTGACTATTACGTACAGAGAAACTGTGAAGTTACTTTTCCTGACAGTTGAAGATGTGACCACGTGGTGCTTAACACAAACATCAGTTCTTAAACTGGAGAGCCCATCAGAATTACTTATAGACCTAAAATATGTTTATCTGCTTATCTATCTGTCTACCGACCTGCTTACCAACCTTTTGTCTATGTGTCCATCCATTCATCTGTCCATTGAGAGACATCCAGTTTCACAGAAGATCCACTGATTCAAAATCTCCCATGGGAGAAAAAGGTAGCTTGCTTTTAAAGAAGCGTTTCATGGATGATTCCAGTGGAAGACCTAGTGAGGTCCATGGTCAGTTTAAGGGTCATGTAATGAAGCCACTCAGACAGAGTGGGTTGCTTCTGCTCTGTGTGGTATTAAGATATGTGAATGTTGCCAATGTGAGCACATCATTATTAGAATAATAAATATCTTGTGCCATGTATAAAATGCTCTGCTATATCCTATTAGAGGCCTGGATTGGCTTGAGAATGAAGAAGCATCTCTCACTGAGACTGAGATGGGAGCAGAACAAGAATTCATTCAGCACAGAAATTCTGTGTTCTATTGCTCCACTCACTCACTGGGGAAAATTGCTCACTAAGTTCAGTGTCATTACCGAGGCTTATATAAAATGTTGTCTATCCAACTTGCCTTTAATTTATCACCTGCTACAGGCCTGTTTGCATTTCATATATTTGGGTGTTACTTTCTTAGTAATGGGAATTTGGCAACCATCCATTTTTAAAAGCAGTTTAACGTAGGGCATTTTTAATAAGGGAATAAAAGGAAAGATCGCCAATCCAGACCTTTGAGAACAGCCAGTGTGGTGCAGAGTGTGAAAACAGCTTTGGTTTCCTGCGGGGACTTCAGTCTTCACAGCACCCATCTTGTTTGCCTGTGGGACTTAGAGAACAGACCTCAAGATGAGGAGGAGCTGATTTGTGTCCTCAAACAATAAGCATTTTACAACGTTCATTAACCTAAGGGTCACTTTTTTAAATTAAGGAAGTTCAAAGACATTTGTTTAAATAACTGTATGATTGTGATGATGGTTGAAAAAAGCCAGATAGTCAAAAATTAAAGCCAACCTCATCTGTGAAATCCAGACTTTGTGGAGAACCAGGAGCCCTGTAGCATGCATTCAGAATGAAGCACCACCTCTAACTTCTAAATTTCCTGGCTTATGTCAGTTTTTTTGTCATAGCCCTAGAGCTCAATAAACAAAGGTGTCCCTTATGCTAACAGATGTGGGCTTTATCCTTCAGTCTCAGGCAAGGTTTTCATGGAACATCAAAACAAAAAATAAAATAAAATAAGCTCCTAATGTGCTTTGGGTGCCTGGGTTATTTTAAAACAAAATTAAGCCTCGCAAAATCATGTTTTAAATGCAGGACTGGAAATAAATGGAATTTTTAACTGTTGTACATACTTCAACAATATCCCTTTCATCTTCAAAAATGCTTACAAATATAGCTCATTTCTCACAATTCTACGGTGAATTGTGTAAACACTTCAAATCATCGGTTCTGCTTTTTCAGATATGAAACTAAGACAGAGAAGTTTATTTATGTTCTATGCAGAGAACAGCCTCACGCACAGCTTAACCGCACATGGAAAATGTTGCATTGACATATAATATGTACGTCCGGTTGAGTATATGCTTGGCCATTTGCCAACCCGCGAGGCATGGCCATGCCAAATCAGATTCCCATTGACTTTTATGCAGAAGGAAAGCTAAACACAATTTACCCTTTGGGTTGCAGGCAATTTTGTTTTTCAGGGAAATGTAGTTATATTTGTCCTGGTGACAAAGGCTGCCTCTGAGGAGGACAGTCACATGGCTTTGGTCATAGTGTCCATGAAGCACAACTGTCTCCATCTGCTAGGCTGAAGTTGTCTAAACTAGGATAGTCCATCAGGTAATCAGGGACTGCAGATCATCTGCAGATTCCAATGGTAGCTCATTAATTGGGGGACCATGCTTATGGAGGGTACGTATTGATATAGCAGGTAGCAGCAGAATTTGTGTTCTTCCCTCACCTTCAGGTAGCAGCAGGTGAGGGAAGAACACAAATCTGCAGAGAAAGGACAGGAGTTGGAGCATAAGGGAAGCCCTAGCATTTTCACACACAGATTAAGACTGGAGATCAAGCTCCAGAGTATGACCAGAGTACTGGGTGGAGATGTGGGCACATTATAGCCAGATGGCAGAGCAGATGCCTAGCTTATGAACAGGTAGAAGACCTCAGGAGGACCCCACGAATTTTATTCTGGCTAATTCAGTTTAGAGTGATCTGGCAACAAGGAAAACTCAGGAGGGCAAAGCCAAGTTCTCATGCACTGATCCCCTCAGTGCAGAAGGGCAGTTCCTTCCTCTCTCTCTCCTCCTCTTTTTCTCTCTCTCTGAAGCAGCACAGGACTTGGGAAACCAGCCACTACAAGGAAGCGCACAGACTCCACCAGCCACCAACACTTTCATTTCTATTTTGCATGTGAATCATCCCTAAATTGCAACTCTTTCTTATATTTAGTCACATTTACTTGCCTTCTCAAGTTAAACATACTCTAACACTTGGGTTGGTGTGGAATCATCCATGGAAACTAGATTTTGAGTCAGAAAAGGCAGCTGCAGTTCCTGGCTAGGCCTCTTCCAGTTGATGGCCCCAGGGCCTTGGGCTTATCCATGGACTCAGTTTCCTCATCTTTAGCATAGGGTTGACGGTATGTGTGTCTAGGGAGAGTAACATAATGGCAGCATCTATGTGGATTTTCAGTCTTCACTGATCTCAACTCGCTTCACCCCCTGAGTGCTGCCCTGAGTTCTTCCTCGCTGTCCCCTGACGTCCTCAGCTTGGCTCTCAGGTTCTGCTGTTGTGGGTGCACTTGATTCTGGCAGCTCCTTCTCCCTCCTTTGCCTCTGCTGTTTTTGTCTCCTTTGTGGTCTGGGAAACAGACAATTAAGATTGTTATTCTTCGGTCCAAATTAACTGTGCACAGACCCCTGAGGGCCCCAGTATGTTCCCTGTGGTCACACACATGGGCTGGTCCTCTTGTACTCTCCACATTTATTTGAACTAAGTCAGTTTGGTTTATTTCCTAGTTGCTAACATAACCGAGGTGGACGGCACAGTTGATCTTTTCATGTTACCTCCTCATCCTATGTAGAAATCTTCAATGATCCCTCCCACACCCTTAGAATAAAATTCAAGATCTCACATGTGGCTTTTGTCTGCTTGGCCCTTCTGTGTCCCCAACATTATCTCCACCTTTCGCCTCTCATAGCACAGCCCTAGGCCCTAGATCCTTCATCTCACCCCACCTCTGTGCGTGCTGCTTTGTTCTCCTTGCCTATGTCCAGTCTCTGCACCAGCAGAGAATAGCTGGAGGGCTAAGTGACCTCCCCCTTGGGTTCCTTAAGGACAGCACAGTATGTGGCACACAGTGACTACTTAACACATGCTGGCAGACTCGCAGCTTGTTGTCATTGTTACCAAGCTGCAAAATGTTCTGTGGAGCCCAATGATGTATTTATACCATCTCATTACACAGTTTAAAAAAAAAAGCATTTAAGGAGAAAAGGAGAGCTGAGAGAAATGCAGTTGGATGCAAGGATGCAAAAAGTAGCTTTAGTGATATTGGTAAAATCTTTACCAATCCAGAAAAATAGTTCTTTGGAATCTTGATATTTTTTTTCTATATGACTGCCATTAAGCCAAATTTAGAATTTTAAAATGTATATCTTTGTAGAGATTCCTTGCAGGGAAAGATGGAATATGTAGTAATTACAGTAGCAAGTGTGTTGGATTTGATTTCTCATGAAGAAGAAAACACCACACATCTAAAAAAAAAATTCTTAAGGGAGATTTGATTATATCAAAGGAATAAGACTTGTGAAACTTGGCTGTAAATTGAGAAGTAGGAAGAGCCTTCACTCTGGTGACTCTGTTATCTATTTTCTTTGAACATTTCGAATTACCTTCCCTAGAAAGCGGGGATTTCTCAAAATACATATCATGCATCAGTTGCTAAAATTGTCCCCTGCTCTTGATACATAGAAAGGAAAAGACCTTAATCATAACACCCAAATGAAAGAAAAGTAATTCTGGAACTATGGTTAAAATCAGTTAATGTGAGTATAACTCAGAAAGTTGATTTTATATTTATAAAAACATTTTGTGTACATATAGAGCAATGTCCAGGAAGAGAATATCTACAGCTATTAGCAGTTCTCAATCCCTGGGGAATGAGAGAGGAAATTTTTTATATTTTACTTTATACTTTTCTATTTTTCATTTTGCTTTTACAATTAATATGTGCCACTTTAGAGATACTTAAAAAGCCAATAGATTACCCTTTAATCTGTTAACTGGAAAGTGGCACATCTTATACTGACTTACCATGAACAATGAATACTGTCCTGCATGATATGCATCATGTCTTACATGGGTGGTGTGGAGAAGCCATAGGAGATCAGAGGACAACTCAGTGCCCTCCCATAACAAGACACTAATGACGTGGCCCTCCCCCCAAAGTAATAGCATGAGTGGTTTGAAGGCCCTGCATCCTCACCCTATCCCCACCCTGGCCCATTTTAAGCTCTTATTGAACTTTTTCCTTTATTAATCAGAGCTAGGAAATCTTACTAATTCTTATGCTCAAGACTCTACCATAATGATGAATTAGGATTCACATGCAGTATTACCACAACATGAAACTTTTAAACTAGGTTTTCTTCTACCTTTCTAAATTGAGGGTGAACTTGAGAGCTATGGGATAAAATAAGGAATGTGGGAATTCACACCTTTTTCTGAATGTTATGGGAAGCAGTTGATTTTCATGATATCATGAAACAGCTCTGCTCAAATGAGTCAATTCCATCCCGTGTTTGTCTAGGTTGGTGGTGGAGCCTAGGTTCAGACTGCCCCTGAGGAGCTCCAGGCCTTTTGGAAGGACCCTGTGGGTGCACTGGAACAGGAGAAGCGGTTGCAAGTCTGGCTGAGCTGGGAACACATAGGGGAAATGTGTAAAGGCCTGGCCAAGGGGCTGCAGCTGAGTTGGTCATTGTGCCAATGAACTGAGCACAGTGGCAGAAATGAGAGGTGGGGACCACAGACAAGGGCTGGAAAAATAAACTAGAATCAAGAAACATGGTAGGAGCAACTCTAGGAGTGTCATCCTGATCATCTCTGTTATGAATATTTTCTGAGTACATCATGTAGCTCATGTTAAAAATATGTGACCATGTTGTGACCACATGTCCATGCAATAGAATTAGATAATTTCTGTGCCAGAATTGTTGTTTATTATGATATTTATCAGTGTTTGCTTTGATGGCTCAGAATTTAAATTATACCACTGCCTGGATAGTTTATTCAAATAATATATGATAGCTTATCAAATAAGGGTGCTGCATTTTAATTTCATTTTCACCCTGTCCAGTGCATCTCCAATAGATTTCATTCCACTAGTGGATATGTGACTTTCTCAATTGTTAAAAATGACTGTGTGCAGCATATTGCCTTGAATTATTTCAAAATACCATCTTTCTTGTTTCCATTATTTATCACAATTTTAGAATATAATGGAGATGAAAGACATATTCCACAAATTTGCATTAAGTACCTGCTGGGTCAGGTTCTCTTCTGGATGCAGAGAATACAGCAGTGGTAAGACAAATGAAGTTCTTGCTCCCATGGAGCTTTTAGTCTACTGGGGAGAAACAGATAATAAACAGATAAACAAATATATATGTGATAGAATGCCAGGAAGTGATAAGACCCCTGAGGAAAGTAAAGCAGAGTGGTCAGGGTATAGAAGTGCTCTCTTAGGTTCAGTCATTCCTCACCCTTGGTTTTGCTTTCCATTATTTTAGTTCACTGTCAACTGTTGCCTGAAAACATTAAATGGAAGAATTACTGAAATAATTCATAATTGTTATATTGCACACTGTTCAGAGTAGTGTAATGAAATCTTGTGCTGTCTAGTCAGGGACATGAATCGTCTTTGTGCAGCGTATCCACGCTGTATATGTTACTGCCCGTTGGTTGCTTAGTGGCAGCCCGGGCTATCAGATCAACTGTTGTGGCACCATAGTGCTTGTATTCAAGTACCTTTTATTTTACTTACTAATGACCCTCAAATGCAAACTTTGTTGTTATATTGTTCTATTTCATTATTAGTTACTATTGTGCCAAACTTGTAAATTAAACTTTATCATAGGTGTGTATGTTGAGAAAAAAATCCATAAGGTTTTTAGAGAGTTCGATATTATCCTAGGTTTCAGGCATCCAGGAGGCCTTGGATTTATCCCCTGTGGTGAGTATTTTTTTCTTAATGATTGGTCATCTAATTGGATCTGAGCTATGAAACCCAGGAGATTGGTAAACAGAGCTTTGTGGAATCTTCTTTTATCAGTTTAGTGTGGTTTCAGGTGAACACTGTTTTTTCTTATTTCAATTTGCTTGAACCCTTTAAGTTTCATGTTGTTTCAAGTTTCAAGAAGTGGCCCAAGGTCAAAGAAAAATGCTAAGAATTTCACCTTGCTTTGTGCGACAACAGAATGAAGGCACATAATTACACACCCGTCCCCACCCCTGACAAACCTGCAGTGACCCAGATTTGTTTGAAATTTAGCACAAAACTGCATTGTTTCCAGAGGATGTTCCCATGAGATAAGAAAGGCCTGGCAAAAGTGAGGTGGCAGCTTGATTACACAAATATTAAAACATCTCTGCTTAGTGACAAAGACCTGCTGTTTACCCTGATAGAGAGCAAATTAACACGTGTTTATTTCTCAAAAGGTTTGGACTTAAGAGCATCTGCCTGGCTCTGCTGTGGCTGTCGCCCCAGGGGGATTCTGTGTGATGGGTCCATTAAAGAAGGACAAGGATGGATTTTAACAAAGATGTAAGAATTTAAACAACCAAAGAGGATTTTCTTTCAAGAATCACTTTGAGCTAGTATACATTAATTTCAGAAGGTTGGTATTACGCAAAACAGGCTTGGATTCCACTTTCAGAATGTTCTTTAGAGCCAGTGTACAAAACAGATCAAAGGCCGAAACTGTTCTCATTCAGTTGTTCATTAGTTCCTTCACTCTTTCATTAGATAGATGTTTGTGGTGCTTCCATCTGCCAACACTGGCTTCTTGTTAAGTGTATGTCAATAAATTGGAACCATTTCTTGCCTTTGGGGAGCCGACACTGACTCAAGGAGACAGTTGAAGTGTAGGACCAGAAGTGCTTAGGTATCTATGAACAAAACAAGGTGAACTGTCCAGGGGAGAAGCATGGCTTGGTGAGATGCAGGGGAGCCTTCCTGGGGGGTGATATTTGTGCTGGAGTGTTCTAAGAACAGGTTCAAGTTTGCAAAGCAGAGGGAAATGTGAGCCTCTGTCAGAAGTCTCTTACTTTGTAGATATATATTATTTTCAAAACTAAAGTGACATGACTCAGTTGGATAACCTACCTTACTCAGCTGACTTTACCTAGAATGATCTTGACTAATTGCAGGACACCAATATTTTCTATCATTCCGTGTCATGAATATTCATTGAACACCTAGCCACAGATAACATCCTATGCCGCTATGTTAAGTAGCTTTGGAGAATTCCTCTTATTTTTTTTAATTTCAAAAAATTGAGCTGAAATTCACATAATTTAAAAT
>JAJEJO010000320.1:498262-629136 GCA_020662805.1 Glaucomys volans
AAAAAAAAAAAAAAAAAAAATTTAGTGGCATTTAGTATATTCACAAGGTTGTACAAATACCAGCTCTGATTTCAAATATTTTCATCACCTTCAAAGAAATTCCTTGCCCACTATGTAGTCATTCCCTGTTTCCTCCTCCTTCCAAGCCCTTGTGAGCATAAGTCTGCTATCTGTCTCTATGGATTTACCTATTCTTGATATTTCATCTATATCATATGTTATGTGAGCTTTGTGTCTGAGTTCTTTTACTTAATGTTTTTGAGATTCAGACATGTTGTGCCTTTACTCCTTTCTTTTTTTTATTTGTTCTTTTTAGATATATATGATAGTAGAGTATAATTTGACTTATCATACATACATGGAATATTACTTATTCTAATTAGGATCCCATTCTTATGGTTGTATATGATGTGGAGTTTCGCTGGTGGTGTATTCATATATGAACATAGGAAAGTTATGTCCGACTCACTGTCTTTCCTATTCTCATCTCCCCTCCCTTCCCTTCATTTCCTTGTCTAATTCAATGAACTTCTATTCTTCCCACCCCCCACCTTATTGTGTGTTAGCATCCACATATCAGAGAACATTTGGCTTTTGGTTTTGGAGGTCTAGCTTATTTCACTTAGCATAATACTCTCCAGTTCCATCCATTTACCAGCAAATGCCATAATTTCATACTTCCTTATGGTTGAGTAATATTTCATTGTGTGTATATGTACCATATTTTCTTTATCCATTCATCTGTTGAAGGGCACCTAGGTTGGTTCCATAGCTTAGCTATTTGAGTTGAGCTGCAAAAAACATTGATGTGGCTGTATAACTATAGTATGTTAATTTTAAGTCCTTTGGGCATATGCTGAAGAGTGGGATAGCAAGGTCAAATGGTGGTTCCATTCCAAGTTTTCTGAGGACTCTCCATCCTGCTTTCCCGAGTGGTTGCACCATTTTGCTGTCCTACCTGCAATGTATGAGTGCACCTTTTCCCTATATCCTTGCCAATATTTATTGTTACTTGTATTCTTGATAATTGCCATTCTGCCTAGAGTTAGATAGCATCTCAGTGTAGTTTTAATTTGCAATTCTTTAATTGCTAGAAATGTTGAACATTTTTTCATATATCTGTTGACCATTGATATTCTTCTGTGAAGTGTGTGTTCAGTTCCTTTGCCCATGTATTAATTAGGTTATTTGGTCTTTTTTGATGTTAAGTTTTTTGAGTTCTTTATATATCCTGGAGATTAATGCTGTATCTGAGGTGCAGATGGCAAAGATTTTCTTCCACTCTGTAGGCTCTCTTTTTTTCATTGTTGATTATTTCCTTTGCTGGCCTTCACTCTTTTCTATGGCTGAATCACGTTCCATCAAATGGCTATACCACATTATGTTTCTTCATTCATTTACTAATGGACATTTGAGTTGTTTCCACCATGTAGGTATTGTATATAGGGCTTTTGTGAACATTTGTGTACATGGGTTTGTGTGAGCACCTGTTTTCAGTTCTTTGAGATATATATCTATGAGTAAAATTGCTGTATTGCATAATATTACCATCTTTAATTTTTTGAGGAACCACTAAATTTTTGCACATGAACTGAATCATTTTATATTTCAACCAGCAATATACACGGATTCCCCAATTTATATTTGCACCCTTGTGAATGCATTTTTTTTATTTTCCTTTTTTCATGGTAGCCATCCTAGAGGATGTGAATTGGCATCTTATTGTAGTTTTTTAAATTTTTTTTCAGTGTCAGGGATCAAACCTAGGGCCTCATTCATGTTAGACAAGAACTCTGCCACTGAGCTACATCCCCAGCCCTTCTTATTTTTTATTTTGAGAGAAGGTCCTACTAAGTTGCCCAGGATTGCTCCAACTTGCAATCCTCCTACCTCAACTTCCTGAGTAGCTGATATTCAGGTGTGCGCCACCATGTCCAGCCTTGTGGTGTTGATTGGCATTTCTCTGTGACTAAAGATGCTGGGTTACTTTTTATGTGCTTTGGCTATTTTTATATCTTCTCTGTCTTTGATGGCAATTCCAAATAAAACAAGTTATAAGAACATTCTGAGCAATGATAGTCTTCGAATAAAAGCATCTTGCAAGAGGACTGACCTAAGGCATGAAAGGTTTATTTGTTTCTGCAAATTAGGACAGCAGTTGTCACACTGGTTAAAATTGAACCCATCAGTGTCTTCTCAATCCTAAGCATTTGCCTGTCCTTCACAATAACCTAGGTCTTATAGGAAATTATACAATTCAAACAAGACTTATGATCTTCCCAATTTTTTCATAGCACTCCAAGATGTTATAGATTTTGCTTATGAGATGGTTGCGTAAATGCTAGTCAAATTCATTTTATCTGTATATATACAGAGAGAAACTGTATATACATATTATAGAGACAGAAAAAAAGAGTGTGCGTGTTCTAAGACTAAAAGTAATATTGAACTTAGATTTCAACAATTCAACTCAACAATTATGTCAATAGAACTTACCTATTCTGTTGCCTCACAAGAAATAAAACTCTCTAGAAAGTGGAAGATAACCTTCTTAATAATTTCAGTGGAAGTTGCTACTCATTTTTCCTCAAAACTCCCTAAGTATACAGTTGGAACACTTCGGATAAGGAAAGGTCTAAAACTATTTTCTTAGTCGAGAGAAAAAGAGAAGATCCCAACATTATTTGCTGTAGTAACCAATATCTACCATAATACTTTTACGTATTTAAAATGTTTGCATTGAGCAACACGTACTGTAACAATTGCCTAGGCTCTGGGAATATAGTAGTGAACCAGTCAGCTCATGTATTTATCAGAGCAGACTGATGATGAACACACACACCAGGTAGTCATAAGTATTGTGAAGCAGAATGAAGCGGTATAAGGGGCATGGCAGGCTGCTGCAGTAGAATAGACGGGCCAGAAAGGCCCCTCTGAGGAAATGCAGATACAGGAACAAAGTGAGGGGAAAGCTGTGTGGACACTGGGCGGAAGGAAACAAAATGCACAGATTCTGTGACTGCTGGGGTTTGAATGTGGTTTGTCACCTCTGAAACTCATGTTGAAATGTCATTGCCATCCTGGTGGTGTGGGAAGGTGTGGCTTAAAGAGGTGTTAGGTTGTTAAGGGGGATTAATGCCTTTCTCACAGTGGTGGATTAGCTATCCTGAGAGGAGGTGGTTGTAAGGCCTGCTAAGACCCTCTTATTTTCTTTTCTCCATGCACTTGTTTTCCCATCTGCTTTTCCACCATATTATGATGCATCATGGGGACCTCACCAGATGCAGCTGCCTGGTCTTGGACCTCTCTTCTAGAACTAAGAATCAAGTAATCTTCTTTCCTTTATAAATTACCCAGTCCCCAGCATTCTGTTAGAGCTACAGAATATATACTGGGACAATACATGCTTGATCCATTTCTTGGAGGTCAAATAGGCCAGAGTGGAGGAATTTCAAAGCAGAGTGGTAGGAGATAAGATTGAAGAAATAGCTCATTAAAAATAGGCCAATGCTAAAGATTTACTCAGAGTTGCAAAGATCAAATTATCTGTCTCTCTGCTGGGAACTAGCTCGGGTTTCTGGTTCAATAAAGTTATTAGTTTCCTATTGTTGCTGTAAACAAATTGCCATAAACTTAGTGACTTAAGGCAACACAAATTTATTATCTTACAGTTCTGGAGGTCAGGAGTCTAATATGGGTCAGCAGAGCTGCATTCTTTCTCAAGCCTTGAGGGGACAATCCATTTCTTTGCCTTTACCAACTTATTAGTGGCCTCCCATTTCCTGCTCATGGTCCCTTCCTCTATGATCCAGTCCAGGTGGGTAGTACCTTCTCATCTTGGACATTACTCCTGTCCTTATATCCTCTCCTGCTGTCTCTGACCTTCCTGCCTACTTCTTGCAGGGACCCATGTGATTACATTAGGTCACTGAAGTGATTCAGGCTAACCTCAACTCAAACTCCTTGATGTAACCACACCTGCAAAGATGCTCTTACCTTATAAATTAACATATTCACAGGTTCTAGAGATTAGGACAAGGATATTTCTAGACAGGGAAGTGGTAAAGACGGAGAAGAAGGAAAGCAATATCCAACCTTCCACAGTGGTCTTTCTTGATTGAGCAAAGTATGATTTCTGAGTTCAAGGTACATAGTCAGTAAATAGAGAAGATGATGGTGGTTGGTTAGACTGTTTAATGAGGGAGGTGTCCTATCATGTCTTTCTTAAAGATGTTCATAAAAAAATAAGATTTTCTTATTCTAAGCAGGTACATGGATTCATTACATAAAAAGCATGTCATACATATATCCTCTCCCTGGATGGTCATCTGTAAGAATAATGATCCCATGAGTCTGCTGAACACAGAACTTCACCACCTCCCAAAGAGCAGAACATATTTCTAGTACCCAATCGACATTTTCCTTTCAGGGGTATTTTAAAAATCAAGTGAAGTTTCTGTATTCAATTATTATTAAGCTCCACAGTTGGCAAGGAATTTGCCAGATATTAAATTCAGTGACTTGGGCTTTATTCCAAATGAACCAGTACCTCTCTGTGATGGAGGAATACAGTTTGCATCACAAGGGCACCCCCATAAAACGTCTGTGAGTGTTGGGATGGAGCTGATGCAAATCAGGGAGAACTGTGGAGGAGTAACCTGGAGATTTCACTCTCTGCTTAATGGGGCAGGAGGATGCTCCACCACGTAGGTGGCCTTTAGCTTGAAATGTTGCTCACTGAACGTAAGTACTGCAGTGTCACTTTCACATTGTATGAACTGCCAAGGGGAGGAAAGAATTCCAAGGGAGCCCAGAACAGCACTGCTCTTCCACGACCAATGCGAAGCTGTGAAAAATGAAATTCAAATTAAAGGAGCATTGGGACTGCTGCTCAGATTCATCTGGAGTGTTCTCACGGATGTGCTATTCATTGCTGGGAACAACCTGTGAAATGTGCCATCTGCAACTTGTGGCATCATAGACTTGCTGAGTGAGCCGATGGCGTGGCCCCGCTGACCTCTGAGAAGCAGTCAGCAGCATTGCGGTTCTTACATAGATTCCTCTTCTTGCAGTTCACCTCTTCTGTCCAGGTAATCTTTGTGACAAGAGGAAGATGAAAACATTGAATATGTGATCAAAATAACTTCAATAAGAGATCTGAGTCTTTCTTTCCTCTAATACTAACATAAATTTTTATGAATATTCCTTGATTGAATAAAGGTCTTCATTTTATATTTTAAGATCCTCGTGTTTTGCATGGATACAAACATTCAGGAAACAAAGTATGCCCAGAAAGCTATCCTCAGGCATATGAATTTTGCCTGCTTTTAAAGGAAAATTTTAAAAACACATCTTAACATACCAAATTTCTGCTTTGGTGACGTGTTTAAATTAGGTGTAATGGTGGGATCACTACAAATAAATAAATTGTAAATAAATATCGATCCCATTTAAAATTTATCCAAATTTTATCACTAGCCTGAAATCACTGCCTCCTAATTATGACTTTAAAAAATAAATTAAAATTGTCACAATAGCTGTTATTGATTTGGTAAGCAGCTACCATTAATCCTTCACAGGTTTGCTGCAAGGGTTAAATGAGTTACCATTTGCAAAGCCCCATTCCTGACATTTTATAACATAAATGACAATCATGGATATGAATTCCACTTGAAACTCAGCAGAGCAGGTCTAAAGCATACTTAATTTATTTGGGTGGTCCTGGAAAGAGCTTGGTGCTCCAAGTCTTCCTGGCAAAAGTCCCTTGTAGGTCTTCTTCATTATCAATATTTCTTGGAAGTTTTGTTTTCAGTGGGTGCTTAAAGCAATGCTCCTGCATTGCATATGCTGTAGATTCTTTCTTTCAATATAGAAATCAATCTGCTATTGATTTCTATATTGAAATCAATATAGGAAAATACGTAGTGAAGGAACTAAGCCAGAAATATTCTTCTTTCCTTCCTCAATGCCAGCCTTTCTGGCTGGAAGGCATTCTGAGACAGGGAATTTAATAAAGTGCTTCACACAAAGTGATGCCCAAGATAGCCTTTTATAATAGGAAGTTTAATATCATACCTAACTCTCTACACATTGCGTCATATCAGAGATTTAAACTTCTACAACGAAAGTGTTTCATCTGCATACCGGGGTGGCAGTGCCCTGGGGAACACCATGACGTGTGTGATAAATTGAACAGAAGACCTTCCTAGGGAAAAGACAAGGCCATGAATTCATCTGACTTCCTGAGCTTTATTTCCAAAGTCTTCAAACCATTCTCATCAATGAAGGCCAGTTTGCAACTGGTCCTTGGAAGCTGTGTATATTCTGAGAATGAGACCATTCTAGAAATGTTGAGCTTCTCACAAAGTGCACACACTCAAAAAGAGACACAGTGAGTGAAAAAGAGCAAAACTGAAGAAAGCCCTGAGATTCACCCTTTGTTCTGCAATCCTTTGTTCCATTTCTAGGTTTAAGTATCTACCCCTTGGGGCTGGGGTTGTGGCTCACTGGTAGGGCACTTGCCTAGCACATGTGAGGCACTGGGTTCGATTCTCAGCACCACATAAAAATAAATAAACAAATAAAGGTTAAAAAAAATAATGCTTTAAAAAAAATCTACCCCTGTTATGGAACAATACCATTTGCAATGGAAAATTGAAATCAATATAGGAAAATACGTAGTGAAGGAACTAAGCCAGAAATATGCCAGGATAGATCAGCCCTTCGAGCAGGGAAAGGACCTGAGAAGGCTCATCTCCCAGGCCTGGCCCCTTCCCCAAGCCCACCTCAGTCCCACCCTCCTTGAGCCTGACTCTCAGCAGATGCTCAATCTCCTCCTTCCAGAAGTGAAGAAGCAGAAGTACTTTTACCACCTGAGGGAAAATCTTGAGCTGTTTCCTTTCCTTGACCGCCAGCACTCACCTAAAGAGGGCTGCTTTCCTGAAATATGCAAAATACTGTTCTTCAGACTGTTTCAATTTAGGGAAGAATAACTGTTTTTCTACCTTATCTTAGGTATCAATATTTTACCTACGTTTTTGTTATATTTTTTAAAAATTATTGGGGTAGAATTTGTAAGCATAGGTAGATAATCTGTGAATGTTTGACTTTTTAAAAATTGATAGACTGTATTTTTAAGAGCAGTTTTAGTCTTATAGTAAAACTGAGCAGAAAGTACAGAGAGTTCCCATATCCTCCTGCTCCCACACAACGACACCCTCACCCATGTGGACATCTCCAGAGTGGTACATTTGTTACAGTGACCAACCTACATTGACACATCCTTGTCACCCAGTCCCTAGTTCACATTCAGGTTTACTCTGGGGCGTTGTACATTCTGTGGTCCAGACAAATGATGACGTGTATCTACCATTATGGGATCATGCGGAATAGTTTTACTGTCCTAAAAAAATCAATGTGCTCTGCCTGTTCATCCCTCCCTCTTCCCTAACCCCTGGAAACCATTGATCTTTGCACTGTCTCCCTAGTTTCACCTTTTCCAGACTTTCATATAGTTGGAATCATATAGCATGTAGCCTTTCCAGGTGGACTTCTTTCACTTAGTAATGTCTGTTTAGTTTCTTCCATATTTTTTTCATGGCTTAATAGCTCATTTCTTTTTAGCACTGAATAATATTGTATTTTCTGGATGTACTGTTTATCCATTTCATCTACCAAAGGACCTAGTAGTTGCTTCCAAGTTTCAGCAATTCCAAATAAAGCTGCTATAAACATCTATGTGTAGGTTTTTTGTGGACACAATTTTTCAATCCATTGGGTTGAATACTAAGAAATGTGACGCTGGATCACAAGGTAAGAGTGTTTTCAGTTGTATAAGAAACTGCCTAATTTCTTGTTCCCATGGGCAATGGATTGGAGTTTCTGTCGCTCCATATCCTCACCAGCATTCAATAACCATCTTGGCCATTCTCGTAGGTATGAAGTGGTATCCCACTGTTGCATTAATGTCCCTATAATGACATGTAATGGTGAGCATCCTTGTATGTCTTCTTTGGTGACCTGTCTGTTCAAGGCTTTGGATCATTTTTAAATAGGATTGTTCATTTTCTTGGTGTTGACTTCTAAGAGTTCTTTACATATCTTGGGCAATCATAATTTAGCAGGTATGTGTTTTCCAAGTATTTTCTTGGAATAAGAGAATATTTATTCCAGTCCATGGCCTGCCTTCTCATTCTCCTGACTTTGTAGTTCTCAAAATGCGAGTTTTTCATTTTAAAGAAGTCTAGCATACCAATTCTTTCTTTCATGGACTGTGCCTTTGATATTGTATCTAGAAAGGCATCAGCATACCAAAGGTCAGAGATTTTCTTCTTGTGTTATCTTCTAGGAGCTTTGTAGTTTTGCATTTTAAATTTAGGTCTGGGATTATTTTTGAGCTAATTTTTGCGAAAGGTGTAAAATCTGTGCCTAGGTTCATATTTTGCATGTGGTGGTCCAGTTATTCTTTTTTTAAGATGAACTTTTAAGATAAACTTTTTATAATGGAAGGTTAAAGTAGAAACAGTCCTCATTTAAATTGGAGGATGTTAAGCTACATAAGGTAAGTCAGGCCCAGCAAGGCTTCATGTTCTCACTTACAGGTGGAAGCTAAAACATTGATCTTATAAAAATATAGAATTGTGAGCCTGGGAAGGATATGGGGGAGAAGAGGATGTTTAATTGGTACAGGGTTGCAGCTGCATAGGAGGAATAAGTTCTAACATTGCATAGTGCAGTTGGGTAACCATGATTGACAACAATTAATTGAATATCTCAAAATAGCTAGTAAGAAGGAATTGGGAATGTTCCCAACACAAAGAAATGATAAATGTCTGCAGTGATGGATGACAGTTACCCTGATTATCATTATACCCTGTGTACATGCATATACATATATATATATGGCATGAAATGTCACACCGTACCCCCAAAATATATACAAATACTACGTGTCAAATTTTTTTTTAAATTTTTATTAAAAAAGAAACAGTCCTGCTTTAGAAGCAAATATTTTACCTGTCAAGACAGTGTTATGAAATGACTATGATAATTATGTTTCATTCTATTTTAGAAAACACTAGTGCCAAGTGCATGTGTCTATATATCTCATTTGTACTGTATCCTAATAGATCTTACACTGGAGTGTAAAATAACCTGGTATAGGAATTGGCCTAGAAAATTTTTAAATTTTGAGATTCATGTTGGTGTTTTTCTCTGTGATAACTGTCAAAACAAAATTTTTTCCCTTGCAGATAATCCAATAATAAAAATATAATCACTAAATGGCAACCCCTTTCAGGGAAAGCTGTATTATATGTTCTAAGTTCTCTTCTGACAAGTTATAACCTAAGAATGTGTGGTTCTCTTCAAAGGCGATAATTAAACAAATATATTTTCCTGCTTTTTGATGTTGCCAGAATAGGAACACTCAGTCCTGTTCATTCAATAAGAGAGCGGTTTAGGTGAAAATGAAACGTGCATTTTGCCGGGTGTGGTGGCGCACTCCTGTAATCCAAGCGACTTGGGAGCCTGAGTCAGGAGGATCGCGAGTTCAAAGCCAGCCTCAGCAACTTAGCGAGGCCCTTAGCAACTCAGTGAGACCCTGTCTCTAAATACAAATACAAAATAGGGCTGGGGATGTAGCTCAGTGGCCAAGGGTCCCTGAGTTCAATCCCTGGTTTCAAAAAAAAAAAAAATAAGAAATGTGCATTTTTACATTGTGATATATGGTACTGTATGTATTTTAAGGTGGTATTGGTGTACTTGGAACCTGTGGAAGAGCTGGTCTGATTTTTCAGTTAGGTCTTCCTGCCAGCTGTGACTTGTGCTCCTGAACAGTCTATGCTCATCGTATGATAAGGGTTCACAACAAAGGAGTCTGAGGCTAGTAAGGTCAAGGGAGCTAGATGATTTATCTCATCTGCTCCATTGGAGAATGAGCCTTGGCTTCATTCCAAAGACGATACAGGAAAATAGCATCTGTGTCGTAAGGTGTCAGACTGCAGCTGGGCACGTACAGGTTGCTGCAGGCAAATCCCAGGTAATTTGCATACCACAAATATTTGCTCTTTGGATATGGCTGGCAGATGAAGCAGATACCAGTGCAAATAGAAAACCTGGCATTGCTCTAAAGGGATCTCATAGCCACAAATTAACTGGTCACTACACATTTTAAAATCAGCACTGATATATTAACTTTTTTCTCATTTATTTAGAAAGACTAATTTAGAGAGCCTGAGGAAGTGAACAAATGTCTATGCATAGAACATGTATTTACTACAGGAAACTAACTTTTCTTAAGTTCATTATTATCATTAAAATGATGAATAAATTTCAGAGATATTGCATTTATCTCCACATTCTTGTTATTTGCAGATAGCAAGTATGATTTCATTTCCATATAGTATATCTTTTCTTTTTTTTCAGTTCCAATTGGATTACACATATTCTTATGCAATAATTTTTTACCTAACAATGCCCACTGGACATCTATTCATAATGATATGTATGGAAATTTTAAGTATTATTCATTGTTTACACAAACTCAAATGTATTTCACTAGTCCACTTTTGATGAGGACCTTTAGGTTGTTTGGGTGTGTGTGTATTCTGTTACAAAATACCACACAAAACACACACTTTCAGTCACTTAAATATGTGTGTAGGACAGATTTGTACTTTCATAGATAATGTATTTGAGTGCTTCTTTTCCACATCCTCAGCAATAATTAGTATTATCAGGTTTTTAAATCTTTGGCAACCCAATAGATGAAAAGGTATTGGTTTAATTTGTTTTGTTTAGTCCTGGTCATGTGAACTTCTTTTCTGAACTCATAAACCCAACTCTTCATTATCCAGTCTTCTGCCCATTTCACTGGAAGGTCCTTCAATTCATTTGTAATGACTATATATTAAGGATATTGTGCCTTTCTTATAAATGATACAGATGAAAATCTTCTAAAAATTTCTATGTAATCACTTTTATAAAGCTTATTATTTAAAGATTCTGGCTTTTATATTCTGTTTACAAAATCTCTCCACTTTTCTATTTTGTTTTTTAAAAATTAGACCATGGAGCCAGGTATGGTGGCTCACACCTGTAATCCTAGCCATTGGGAAGCTGGGATAGGAGCACTGCAAGTTCAAGACCAGGCCTGGCAACTTAGTGAGACTCTCAAAATAAAAAATAAAAAGGGCTTAAGATACAGCTCAGTGGGAAAGTACCCCAGGGCTCAATTCCTAGTACTGAAAAAAAATTGAGGCATGCTTTCCTTTGATGTTTTTATGGTCTATTTTGTTACATACATAAATATATATATCTTGTTATGTACATGTAAAATGTATTTTTGTGGACGAATGAACCTAGGCTCACCATTTATTACCTTTACCAATTACTGGTGCATACCACTCACTAGTTTTCTGATTCACTTGGAGTATCATCTTTACTATATATCATTTGCCATATTTGTTGGAGCCTATTTCTGAATGTCTTATGTCAGTGTTTCTCAGAGTAGTCAATAACTCATCTGATCATCTGTGGTCTATCAGGCAATCTGTAAGCAGCAATTTCCAAGAAAAATGTAATGAAATCATCTTATTCATAAATTTAAAATATAAGAAAAATTATGTTTTTTGCAGAAAATCCTATTCATGTCTTTCAACATTGTCCACGTATTGGCTCATCTTGGCAAACATGAACTCAACAGGGACATTTTGTCATAAACAAGGAATTTTCAGATCACTGTGGAATATTATTTTCATTATGAAATTTACTTCTTTTTGTATTCCTATTAGGCTATGATATGTACCCAATTCACATGCAAAAAAAAGGAATGGTTTTAAAGTCATCAAAATATGAATGTTGCTTCCTGACCATGGCATACTTTAGTGCATTTCTTATATGGGAATATAATTCTAGCTGAAAGTGGAGTGGGCACTCCCTCTCCCATCCTCTGACAGTCCAGCACTTGGGCACATGGCCTGGGCGTCACCTTCGGATGCTCTTGGTCCAGGTTCTCAATCCTGCAGGTTGCCACAAAGGCACAAGTCCATTGGAGGTTTGTCATGGAGGCTGAGACAGAATTGAGCATCTGGTATAGGGAGGGAGGATTCAGGGCAGCAGGGCTCCACTTCATGGGCACTGGCCTGGCACCGTGTCCTGTGTAATGGTGTCCTGAGAAGGTGGTTCTTCTGGAGGATCTTTGCTATGCCTGTTTCCTTGTTTTTGCCCTAATGTGAATTTTATGAGTCTCCTTTCAATTATTTTTTTTTTCTGTCTAAGGTAACCTTTTTGGTTGTTTGCAGCCTAGGGGATGGGAGAAGAGGAAAGAGCATAGGAAACTTAACAATGATATTCAGATTTTCTTGTGCTATTAGTTCATCTACTCCTAGTCCTCAATATGTTCTCAGTAATGAAAGTTTGCTCAATAGAAGTATATTCATTTTTGAGCAAATCACCACAAATCAGCTGCTTAAAACAACAATTAGTTCACAGTTTTCATGGACCAGGAATGCACACACAGCTTAACTGGGTCCTCTGTAAGACTGCAGTCCAGGTGTTGGCCAGGGCAGAGCTCACATCTGAACACTTGACTGGGAAGGGACTGGTCCTGAGCTCACTCTGGTTGTTCTTTGCAGCTGTCACACTAATGGCAAATTGCTTCTTTAAAGCCTGCTAGGACAGCAAGACTTCAAAGCAATTCTGCTTAGAAAACAGGCATCTTATCTAAGTTATCATATGTAATGTAACATTATATAGCATGACACAGTAAGAGAAGCATGCCGTCTCCTTTGGCATATAAAGGAACATAGTCCTGGGGTGACAACCAATCACCTTTGCTGTGCCCTGTTGGTTAGAAGAAAATCATAGGTCCCACCTATTGGCATTAGCTGCCGCCAGTATTCCTCCCCCTCCCATCTTACAACCCAGCTCCTCAGCCCACAAACTTCCTAGTCAGTCATTGGTCCAGATGGTTAGCCCGTGAACCTCCTTGTACATCATTGGTCCAATTGCTACTAGCCCATGAAATTCAGCTTAAGAGAAGCTCCCCAGCCATTTTCTCTCTCTTTCTCTCCCAGCCCTAAGAGCAGACACTCTGGTCATCTGCCTCTGTCTCTTTCTCTCTCTCTCTCCCTCTCTCTCTCTCTCTCTCTCTCTCTCTCTCTTCAGGACAGACATTGTTTTCTGCCTAATAAAATCTCTTGCATGAGTTTCCACATCTGGAGTGGTTTTTCTTTTCACTACCCACTCTGGCATGAATGCCAGGAGGCAGAGATCATGGGGATCACTTTCATGTCTATGCACCACAAACTTTCATATCACTTTTTCTTTCCTTTTTTTTTTTTAGTACTAGGGATTGAACCCAAGTATACTTAACCACTGAGCCACATCCCCAACCCTTTTTATGTTTTATTTTGAGACAGGGTCTCGCTCAGTTGCTTAGGATCTCACTAAAGTGCTGAGGCTGGCCTTAAACCTGTGATCCTCCTGCCTTGGCCTCCTGAGCTGCTGGATTATAGGCATGTGCCATCACATCTGGCTAGTCCCGGTATTTCTGAGAGCTTTATAGATACAAAATCAAGGATCACCACTAGAAAGAAGCAGAGGGAAACATACTAGGAATAATAGCTTGCACATAGGTGGCACTATAAAAAGAGTTGTTAAAGAAATGATGAATCTTCACATGGTAAAACAGGGAAGTGAGGAAAGCTATTTAGAAAGCTCTTGTACCAAATTATCAAGTGGTAGTGCTCAGTGGAGAAGGTGAAATCTCAAAGTTCCAATTATATTTTATGATTGTTTTGAATATCTGTACCTTTGACAAAGTCACCAAAACTTGCTTCCATTCCCGATGACCTAGTCTTATGAGCTTGGATTTACTCACCAATAGGAAACAGAAATTAAGGAACCCACCAAATGTGGAATCTCACCAGTGACTCAAATGTATCAGTGTAGACATGCCAATCCGGGTAAAAAAAAATTGTGCAAAGATCATGTTCCTTGATGATGGTGGTGATGGTGGTGGTGATTTATTAATTTAAAGAATGTTCCAGACAGAGGAAATAGCAAATAGAACATTTCTGAATGAGGAATGAGTTCTTTGAGGAACAGCAAAGAGGCCTGTGTGGCTGGAGCAGAGACCTGAAGAGAAGAATTGAAGGATGGAAGGTTGGGGACTCATGTGAGTCCTTATAGGTCAGTAGAAGGTGTTTGGCTTTTACTTGCAGTAGAGTGAAAAAAACTCATTGAATGTTTTGATAATGTTTCCATAAGATGTGACAGAAGGAAAAAAAAGAGAGAGAGAAAGTATCCCAGATTATAGCATAATTTTATAAAAGCTTCATATACAAAAGCCAGGCATGGTGGCACATACCTATAACTCCAGCAATTGAGGAGGCCAAGGCAGGAGGATTCTAGGTTCGAGGCCAGGCTTAGCAACTTAGTGAGACTGCCTGAAATCAAAAATATAAAGAGCTAGTGATGTGGCTCAATGGTAGAGCACCTCTGAGTTCAATCCCCCACACTGGAAAAAAGATAATTTAGAAGATGAGTGTTAGCTTACCAGGCAGATTCATGTTACTTTTCTTTTAAATATATTAGTACTCAATCCACAGACATCTCTTACTTATAGGAAATACAAGTGTCTGCTATTTCTTTCTAGTAGTTTAGATAAATCGCTTTGTGTTCCTCTGTCCATGTTCTTGTTCAGTTACCAAACTTGTCCTTAGCAATCAGTAGTCTACATAATTTATTCTATTCCAGAATTATAATTGAGATTGTCACTTCCCCAACAACTCTACATAGCACAACCTCTTTAATTATAACATTCCATTTGCCCAGTTGTCAAGAATGAAATTATTCTGTGTAGCATCAAAAGTTTCAGCCAAGGGCTTAAAGTCACTTGAATCTACATAATTATGTCTGGCTTTTAAACAGAGTCCATTCTTCTCCTGAATAATTTTTGAATCATGATATCATTCTGGTTTATAAGACATCAGTGATAAACCTCATGAAATGCTGCAATGTACTTTGAAGTACCATTTATCTTTCCAAAACAAATTTGTGGGTGAGTGGTGCCTATAGTAACATAACATAATCAAACATACATACCAGAACTTTCTATAGTCCAAAAAGATTTAATGTTCAGGTTCATCATATCGGGAGTTTATATTTATGCCAACAAGGCTTCCATGGCTCAAAACATTTTTGTAACCACTAAACATTTTATAAATGATACAGGCAAAAGAGAAGCATTGTCTTGAATTCACACTTTGTTATGTCCCACCAATTTTTTCTGTGGGTATCTAGATGATATTTGGCCCTTTGAGGAGATTCAGTTGTACTAAGGGAAAATTCCTTGGGTTTTAGTTGGTAAAACCTTAATTATTATGGGGAACGATTACTAATTTTCCATCAGATGATGGATGGAACATACTCCAAAGTGAGTAAGGATAGAGATAATTCAAGTATCATGATTCACAAACCGGAGCTTATTGATCAAGAACTCTGAACCTAACAAGTAGATAAACATTTACTTTTAGGCAAACAGGGAATGTATTCAAATAGTGACTATTAATACAGTCACAAAAGTAGTTTCAAGAACTTCTGAAAATTGGTTTGATATAGAAAATTTTTTTTTTTTTTTTTTTGTCCCAGGGATTGAACCAAGAGGCACTCAACCACTGAGCCACATCCCCAGTCCTTTTTATGCTTTATTTTGAGGCAGGGTCTGGCTAAGTTGCTTAGGGCCTTGCCAAGTTGCTGAGGCTGGCTTTGAACTTGCGATTCTCCTATCTCAGCCTCTTGAGCCTTGGGATAACAGGCATGCACCACCATGCCTGGCAAAGCTTTTTCTAACTATGGTTCAAATAAGTTAAAAGTCAACATAGCTACCCTAAGATAAGTGTTTCCTGGTTTGGAGATTGAATAATCGTTATTCTGCTCCATTGATTATCATGTTCTATCTGGCTGATTAGGATATAGTGCTATGAATTCCCATAGGAAAGACATCACAAACCCAGATTTTTTTCAGTCCTGGGGATTAAACCCAGAGCCTTGTGCATGCTAGGCAAGTGCTCTATCACTGAGCTACATCCTCAACCCTTTTTATTTTATTTTGTGATTTTTAAGACAGGGTCTCACTGAATTGCCCAGTCTGGCCTTGAATTTGTGACCCTCCTGCCGCAGCCTTGTGAGTAACAGGGATTATAGGGACAGGGCTCCCAACATAGATTCGTTAGGTCAGAAATACTCCTAGGAAAATGACTCTTGGACTGAAACCCAAAGGATGAACAGATGAGCAGTTAACCAGACACCCTGAGTCAAGCAGAGTAGACTAAGATCCTCAGAAAAGGAGGGCGATTTGCTGTCCAGCTATGATAGAGAGATGGAAGAGAAGTGAGCCAGGAGAGGACCACAGGTAAAGCAGACCTAACAGCATTGGGGAAGCCTATGAAAGGTCAGTGGGTTTTGTTTCCTCTGGATTGAGCCCTGAAACAAATACTTCCCTTGTCTGTGTTCTGCCAAATAACCAACTAACAGAATGCAACTCTTACACTGAAACACTGCTACTTAATTTGAAAAATGTGAGACATCATTTTGAAATGCAAGGAACATTCTCAGGGAGTTGTGCCATGGATTGAATAGTAGCCCCCCAAAAGATATGTCCACATCCTAGAGCCTATAAATGGGACCTTACTTTAAAGAAAAGATTTTTGCAGATGTAATCAAGTTAAGGATCTTGAGATGAGATCCTCTTGGTTTAACAAGGTGGGTTTTAAATCTAGTAATAATATATATCCTTATGAATGACAGAAGAGGAGAAATACAGACACACAGAGAAGTCAGGTGTCTTGTTCCATTTCATGCTGATATAACAGAATACCTGAGTAATTTATAATGAGCAGAAATGATCTCCAGCTTCCGGCCTACAGAGCTGCAGACCATAAATGTATGTTGTCTAGGCCACCAGGACTCTGGTGCTTCATTACAATAGCCCTCGCAAAGTAATAGAGGTTGGTTAGTCCCTGTTAATTTTCATGGGAAATGTTCATGAACACCAAGATGACTCAGAGCAATTGAAAAGAAAAGACTCAATTTGAATTATATTTCAGGTGATTTCATCTGAATTATTTTGGGGTTAACTATATCAGTAATATTTTATATTTCATACATATTAATGAATTCAGTGTATTATGCACATATCAGCAAGAAAATTTATACATATTTCTGTTTAAACATTTTTTTTAGGGCAAAATATTTCATAAATGATCTACTCCTGATTCCTTGATTGTTCAGAAGTGCACCGGAATAGACCTAATCTCAATCAAATTTAATATCACATCTGTTTGGAAAATGTTTTAGTTCCTCGATTCAGAAATTTAAAAAAAAAAAACTAATTCATACTTTGAACAGAATCCTTATAAAAATTGGTTAGTTCATAGTCCAAAATTGGCATATGATTTAGTTCAGTTATTCAGTAAATTTTAGTAACATTTCTTTTATGGAGTCAAGTCATTGATTAGAATAATATTCTAGCAATCAGTTGTTTATAATGAGTTGTTTCATGTCTGTCTTTCATTGAGACATGATAATGTAACCCTAATGGACTTTGAAATTTAGTTCCATGAAGCAACAATGTTACTAGAAGTAAAAAAGCAAAGAAAGTAAAGGTATAAAAATCATTATCATATGGCTCATAAATGTTCAGATCTAGGTAATGAAATTGAATTTCCACTTTTGCTTACTGTTTACTATCAAACCTCTAGGTATCTTTAATCTAGCTCTTTAGAATGTTAAATATTTTACTTTAAATGTGCATTTAGTTTACAAATCTAGTTTATTTAATATCAATGTCTCTTTCCATGGCCCTGGAGACCAGCATGTATTACACCCTATGTCTCCTTTGTACAAGCCTTGCCTCTTCTGATTGCTTGCTGGATATCAGAACAGATTAGAGGCAGCATGATTTTTGATCAAAGAATTGGCATCTGCCTACCCCAGGGCTTACAAATTTTTAATTTTTTTTCTTATTAAAGATAAGTAACTCAACAGAATTTTAAATAGAATGCAAATCGAAGGAACTAATGTACAACAGTTAATACTTGAAGCTATTTTTAAAGTCAACTTTTTCAATGTCTTGAAAGTAAAAATCAACTTATTTGCTAAAGAATTCTTCAAATACACTGGAATTTTGCACAATGGTATAGATATCAATCTAATTATACCACATTGCTGGGGACATAGCTCAGTGACAGAGCACTTGCCTAGCATGTGCAAGACCTTGGGTTTGATTCCAATACCTAAAAAAACAAAAAAAAAAAAAAACAAAAAAAAACTGTATCATATTTAAACTCAAACGACTCCCACTGAGGAATATTTTAGACTTATTTTGCTTTCCTACTAGAAGGAAGGTTTGGGTTGTTCGTTTAAAGTTAGATGTAGTGTTGAAAAGGGCTGTTTGTAACTTTATGTTAAAAGTCTAGAATTCCCAAGCTAAAAGAAAGTTTTGAAGGTAGTGAAGGTATTTGGCAAGGTTATATTGCTGAGGGGTGAATTTCTCATAGGAAGAAAAATATTTCTGATGCCTATATTAAGAATGATGGTGCCAGCATGTATAATTCTGTTTTTCCCAATTTGGGGAATATACATACATGGAATATGATTTTTATGTTATGAGAATTATTCTTTATATCAATGGAGAATAAATAAATTATTTAATAAGAAATATTGGCATTGTTAATAACCAATTTGGAAGAGACTATATCCTTACCTTACAACATGCACAAAGCTAAATTACAGATGAGTTGAAGATATGCATCTTAAAATTAAATGTACCAGAGGAAATATTTTTTAAAATATATCATCATACCATTAGTGTATAGGTCTTTCCTTAATATGACACTAATATCAAGAGCCATAAAAAATGATTCAAAGATTTAGCTACCTAAGAATGTGTAACAAACAATATTCTTTCAGAAAAAAAGGGAAAGATAGTTTGTTGCTTTTTTTTTAAACTGGGGAGTTGGAGAGAGTTATGCAGGGATAAACATGTCAGAAGACATATATGCTTTTCCAGAATGTTTTCTATTAGAATGTATCTGCAGTCTTTAAACAGGGGTTCAGTGAGCATCTGACATGACTAAGGTCACAGATGAGACTTAGGAGATACAAACTAGACCCAAATGGGGTCCCCAGAGAGCTTCAAGTCTAGTTGACTTCCATTGTTATTATGTCTATGTCAGTAAATGATTATTTTTAAGGTATAAAAGTATATCTCACTTTAAAACCTCTCAATAGGAAAAGCATTATCTAACATTAATATTGTAGTTCCTTAAAATTTATCAACTGCAATATAACTAAATCTAGTAGCTCCGAAGTATCCATAGTGTATAATGTGTGATAGGCTTCCAAGATCTAACTGTCCTTATTCTTTACATACAGGCAAATACAGACACATATCTTATTATAATACAATGGCCACTTAAACATAACCTCATCCTTCAGCTGCAGATGGCAAACAATTTACAATAGCCAAACTATGGAACCAGCCTTGGTGCCCATCAGAAGATGAATGGATAACAAAAATGTAGTATTTATACACAATGGAGTTTTATGCAGCCATAAAGAAAAATGAAATTATGTCATTTGCAGGAAAACAGATAGAACTTGAGGCCATTATGTTAAGTGCAATAAGCTGAACTCAAAAGATCAAGGCTTGCATGTTTTCTCTCATATGTGGAAACTACGGAGGAAAAAGGAAAAGGAAGGTGAGGCAGGTGGTCTCATGAAAATTGAAGGGAGATCAGTAGAGGAGAGGAGAGGAAAAGGGGAAGCAGTGGGGAATGATATTGGTCAAATTATGTTGTATATTATGTGTATGCACCAACACACAACCACAAAGCCCACCATTATGTACAACTATAATGCATCAATAAAAAATGTGGGGGGAAAAACAAATACAGAGGCAAAGAAGGTGTTTCATTTTGCACAATTCATCATTGACCTATAGTTCCCTATTCCGGGTTCATGGGACAGGAGAGATCATTAGAATTCCACTTTTCTTGAAATGTCAAGAAGGGCAGGTGCACTCTGACCTCAGCTTTAAATTTAAGAAATAGATGGGAGGATTTGAAGCTGCTTAACATGTTTCTCAAGGAATTTCCCCCAAGCACTAATATCTAAATAGCCTGAAAAATATGCAAGAAATGCCTTATTCTCTCTTGACATGAAGTTATGTGCAGCATGCTAACTACAATGCTCAAGCTTAGCTTTGGAATAGCAAAGAACATTTTCCCATTCTTTGCTGTGTTTATGTTAAAATAACAGTCTTTCAATCATTATTGTTCTGCATAGTCAACAGGTCTTAAGTACCCGCAGTGGGTAAGGCTTACTTGTAAAGAATTTTAAAATGTGTTTTTAGCAAGGCTCTAAAGATTTAAGTCTTTGCCTTGTTGTCAACAGTTACATTTGTTTCTAAGGAGTAAAAAATACAAAACACAGAATGATTTCTAGGTCCCTGTGAAACTATAGAACATTCTGTGATGATCAGTTGCTGGCAAACTCTATTGATAATTGGAAATAATGTCAGTTTGTGGTACAGGCACTAAGTGTTATCTATCATGATGTGCATCCTTTTCTGTGATGCAGCTACTAACTATCACCCCCATTTTTCAGGAAGCTGATTCAAACCCAGAACAATCTGACTCCAAAGCCCTACCATTAACCAATTACCTTTTGTCTTCTCAAAGTTTCTGCAGGGAAGAAGGGGAATGATTTACTATGCATTTGTACATCACATTACAGTGTGCCTGCTCTGGTCTAGCCTAGGGATGCCACAGTGGAGGAAAGGCTAGATCCCTTGCATGGGCTTGCATCTGACTGGGACAGATAAATGCTTAATTTAGGTTAGCATTATGGGAGGAGAAAACAAAGGCAAGCAGACAGAGAGTCATGGGAATTTCAACCCATGAAAGGGTAGAGGACCTCCCTGGAAATTTGCTCACTGAAAGGAGGAAATAGGAGAGAAGGAAGACTTCACTGGGTGGAAGGAATAGCAAGTGCCAGGGTCCTAAACTGGGAATATGCTTGTGTCTGAGGAACACAAATAAGACCATCATGGACTAGAAAGGGGAAAGCAAAGGAGATCATGAGGGGAAATGGCCCAGTCAGGGCCAACTTAGGGAGACCTACAAGGCCTACAAGGCCTCCCTACAAGGATTTAGGATTTAGGGTAAGGATTTAGGATTTTTTCCCCCTTTAATTTACATGTGTGATAGGAAGCCAGTGAAAGGCTGGGCTTAGGGGTAGATGGGATCTAATGACCTTAGATGTGTGCAGAAGAGGCTGTGGGGGAGGCCACAGTGGGGACACAGAAGAGTCATTAAGAGGTTGCTGCTGTGCCCGGGGAGAGAGATGTGGGGACTGATGGTGGGGACGCTGGTGGGTGATGATTTGAGGGTCTATTTTAAGAATTCAGGGGATTTATTTTCCAGTTGGTGACAGGCACCAAACTCACACAGAGTAGTGGGACAGTCAAGACCGTGTCCTCTCATGTAGGGCGTTGTTTGCTTTTCATGCATTCTTTCATGCATCTTCTGCACATTGTCAGGGGAACATGGGCCTGGTGATGAGGTGGGTGTTCTGAGATGGAGAAGGTGGTGGTAGCCTCGTTTGCATTTCCCAGGGGCTCCTGTGCTCATCACCTTGCCTTATTAATTAACAAGAATCCATCAATTCTGAATGGCATTCTCAAGAGATCTAAAGGCAAAGGAATAGTAAATGAATCTGATTGTCTCTCCCCTGGGAATCACTGGAAAGGAGGAAGGTGAGGGGTAGAGAAAGCAGGACGGGGTTGATGTGCAGTGATGTCGGGCTCAGTGAGGAAGGACCGGGGAAGCAGGGTAAGACTGAGCTGGGAAGAAACCAAGTCACTCACTGAGTGTGAGAAGAAAGCATTGCAGGGCTAGTGAACTGTTTAACACGCTCTGAAGAAGCAATACTCTCCAGGGGGCACACCGTCATGGTGGAAGTGGTCATTCAGACAGGCAGATAACACTTTTCCTTCCTGAAACTACTTCTCCCAGAATGGGTGTGTCTATGTGTCCTCGAGTGTCTGCTCCATGCAGCCTGTTAGCTCTTGCCTCTTCTCACGGTACCACATGGGCTGTGCTTGACCAACCGCCATCAGTGGTCCATGGCTCTTCCTTCCCAAGGAGCACTCCTCATTTTGGTTTCTGTTTGTAAACAGTGACATTCAAACCCCAAAGATAGGGGCAGAGTGGATAAGGTGTGTGCATGTGTGGGAAATAGACCCAAATCTGAAAAATAAAAATTAAGAAATGTTATGATGAGGTTTTTGCTTTGGCTTTAAAATGTGGGTAAACTTTTTGATTCTTGTTTATACGGAAACAGTGTGTGTGTGTGTGTGTGTATGTGTGTGTGTTTATGTGTGTGTCTCCATTTGAGTGTGGGATGAGAGTTTAACAGAGAATCTCAGGGTATTTGGCCAAAAAGGATTGAAGGCACTACCCAATGAGCCCCATTTCTTGGCATGTGTTTATTAAACACAGATAAGTTTTGGTTTTGCTTTGTGATTCGGTGTGAAATCCCCAATAAAATTTTTTTATAAATTCTTCCAAGGAAAAGAGGCTTTACCTGACTGTCTCCAACAAGCAAGGGTGCTTGGGCACCTGTCTCCTCCCTTCTCTCATCTGGATTATTTTAGCTGAAGGGTTTTTGTTTGTTTGCTTCTTTGGGTACTGGGGATTGAACTCAGGGATATTCAGCCACTGAATCACATCCCCAGCCCTATTTTGTATTTTATTTAGAGACAGGGTCTCACTGAGTTGCTTAGTGCCTCCCATTGCTGAGGCGGGCTTTGAACTCGTGATCCTTCTGCCTCAGCCTCCCGAGCCACTGGGATTACAGGTGTGCACCACCACACCAGGCTAGCCAGAGAGTTTTTGTGCCAGCATTTCTCAAATGAAAATCTCAACATGAAGCAGATGGTGTTTTTCCTCATGGGTTCTGTGAATTACCTGTAGATGTTTGTGTACTCAGACACATTGCTTTTGTTCCCATCAGATGGATTCCCTCTAAGTAGGGTCAATTTTCAGGTTTTGTTATAAAGCTGAGTTTCAGGAATCCAACTGTGCTGCTTACTGGTGAAGAGGACTAGAAGCTCTGACAATTCTCGAATAACCAGTGAGGTAAAAGGAACTGGAATAGTTTTACCAAAAAAGGATGATTTCACATCCAAGGACTGAATCAGCCCAGTGCCCACCTGGAGATAAGTCTTGGATGCCACACCTGGACTAGTAATGTGTGGGTGTGGGGAGGGAGCAGGGGTGGGGAGTGGAACATAATACAGTTGCAGTTTTATGAAATTCAGTTACTTTTAGCAGTCATTCTAAGTCATGGTCACTGAGCAGAGACAGTACCCAGCAGCCTCTTGGGAACATCCATGTCATTGGCAGTCAAGTTAGCCTGGAAGTTCACTGACAGACAATAGGAAAGAGCCAGGTATGCTCAGCAGCCCTCTCTCTCCTCCTGCAAGTTGCAGCTGGCAAGTTCCCAGAGTAGGAGAGTTGCACTTGATTTCATGCACCCTGTGGGATTATCGTCTCCCTGCAGGAACATTGGTCCCAGGTGCCTCTGGACAAGCTGTCCCAGAAATGGCCCTTATCATTGAAATCTGGCCCTTTAGAAACAAGGTCAATCAGAAAATTGACTGTACTTAGCAACTTGGGTTGCTTTGAGGTTGGCCTCTGGATTTGGGTAAGGCTGATGCAACATGAGTGGCTTGGTCTCTCCACTCTTCTATAATGCAGTGGCTCTGACTCCTGTCCATGAACTCCATCTTCTTGCCCTGAGTGCTTCTCCACTGCTGTTGGTACATCCCTTCCCTTAATAGACTGTGGAGATGGATGGGTAAAGGAAAAACTCCAGGCTGTTGGCGCGAGAGTTTGAAGACATAGTTTACTAATGGCCTGAAAGAATTCATGCAGCTCCCCATTTGGAACACTCATTTTAGAGGGATAGTTTATATTTGGAATAAATGGAATAGAATTGAGAGTCAATAATAAACCCTCACATTTATGAAATATTGACTTTCAATGAGGATGCTGAGACAATTGTATGGAGAAAGAATCATCTTATCAGCAAACGGTGCTCGGGCAACTAGATATCCACGTGTGAAACCCTACCTCACGCCATATACCAATCAGCCTAAGATGGATGAAAGACCTAAAGGAAAGAGCTAAAACTACAACTTAGCAGAAATATAGGGGTAAACTTTTGTGATTTGGGGTGAGGCAAGATTTTCTTTAACATGACACCAAGAGTGTAAGAATCGAATGAAAAAATAATTTGGGCATCACTAAATTAAAATCTTTAGTACTTCAAAAGACACTATTCATAAAGTGAAAAGACACCCCAAAGAATGGAAGGAAATTTTTACAAGTCATATATTTTATAAGGGACTTATATCCAGAACATATAAAATAGAATTATAATACAATAACAAAAAAGATACCCCAGTTTTAAAAATGAATCAAGGCTTTAGTTAGACATTTCTCTGAAAAAGATATTTAAATTGTTGATATACCTATGCAAAGATACTATCATTAACCTTAGGGAAATGCAAATCAAAATTACAATTAAAATTCCACTACATATGCACTAGAATGACTGCAATTTAAAAGACCGATAATAACAAGTGTTGACAAGGATGTGGAGAAATTGAAACCCTCTAAGCTGCTGATGGGAATGTAAAATGGTACAGCCACTTTAGCAGTTTGACAGTGTTTCTCAAACAACTAATTATAAAGTCACCATTTGACCAGCAAGTCTACTCCTAGGTGTACACCCGAAGAAAGTGAAAACGTGTTCACCAAAAACTGGCCCGTGAAATTCATAGCAGCATTATCCATAATACCAAAAAGGCAGAAACAAAAGTCCATCAAACTGATGAATGGATAAGTAAAATGTAGTGTATCCACATAGTGGAGTTCCTTGGAGTGTAAAAAGAAATTAAGTACTGGTTCTTGCTACAACACAGGTAAGTCTTGAAAACATGATACTAAGCAGAAGAAGGATAAATGTTGTATGATTCCATTTATATGACTGTCAGAATAGGCAAATTCCTAGAGGAAGAAAATACATTCATAGTTGCCTAGGACTGTGGGCAACTATTGAGAAATGCAGTGATGCTGATGGATACCAGGTTTCTTGTTGCAGTGGTGAGACATCATAAAATTGATTATAGTGATGGTCATGCAACTGTATGAACATACTAAAAACTATTCCACTTGTGCACTTTAAATGGGTGAATTGTGTACTATGAGAATTATATCTCAATAAAGAAATTTCAAAATAAAAAAAGAGATGAGCACAAAATATGGGATACATCATCAATTGTAGGTTTTCTTTGTATTTCTTTGCTTTTATGTACTTTCCCAGATATTTCTTAGATTGAGGGGGGAAAGAAAACATCTGACCCAATAATAAAAAAAAACTAAACAAAGATTTACAACCAATTGTATGGAAGCCACAGAATTTGCTATGAAAAAAATAATTGTAATGTAGTGATCTCATTTATGATTTACTTTGGTAAATCATATAATAACATGCCAGTTATTACCTTTCTATAAAAATGAAAGTTCTAGCCAGGCACAGTGGCGCATGCCTGTGATCCCAGCACTTGGGAGGCTGAGGCAGGAGGATTACTAGTTCAAAGCCAGCCTCAGCAACTTAGCGAGGCCCTAAGCAACTTATTTAGAGACTCTGTCTCTAAATAAAATACAAAATAGGGCTGGGGATGTGATTCTGTGGTGGAGTGCCCCTGGGTTCAATCCCTAGTACCAAAAAAAAAAAAGAAAGAAAGTTCTTTGGAATTTTCAGTAAGATGTCCTGAGTCTCTTGGTCAAACATTTCTACTGAAAATCAAATATAGTTTTCACCAAAGTTGCTTCCTACAAATTGCTATATGAGAGGAAGAAGAGAGCAGAGAGAAAGCTTTCTCCTAGATTGTGCCAAAAATTAGATCTCTATTAAAATCAAAAGTCTTCTATTCCACTAACTAAACTTTTTAAGTTGATGACTGGGAGATCTGTTTTTTAAAATAAGAAACATCAGTGGAGGAAAGGGGAAGTCTGGGACAAAAGACATTCATTGACTTTCCTTTCCAAACCAAACTGCAGAAGACAATAGGCACAGAGGAACTTTCTTTGACCTTAGCAATTCACTTACCTTGAGGCTAAGCTTTCTCATCTACAAACTGAAGGATCTTTCAAGTCTTTCCTAACAGTCTAGGATTTTGTAATCTGATCCAAAATTCTCTGGGGCATCAATGCTTCATGAGGATACAGGTGGATGAATTTGTAGGTGTATGAATCTTGTGCCCAATGCATTGATGAATAGATTGCATTGTGGAAAGGCAATTGCATGACTTTTCACAAGCCTCTGGAGCTGGAGCTGACTAGCATAGCATTTTCAATTAATGTCGAACTGAAAATTTATGTCTATTGGTTTTTGAAATCCATAAAAAGATGAGCACAGCATACATGCTTATTCGCAAACAGGTTAAAAAAACTTACAGCCAAGTTCCAAATGAACAGTGGCTTGACTGGCCACAGTGAAAATCTAAATATTTTGAATGTTGGATGATCATAAGTTCAATCTGAACCAAGTTCAGTATGGTTAATTTTTTTTAACTTTGTTTTTAAAAATGTAGACTAATTCACAAGCAATAAAGTAAATGGACAGATTTGTAAGATACCAATTCAGTGAGTTTTGATAATTGCCATACATCCATGTAATCCACGCCCCTATCCAGATACAGAATATTTCCATCTCCCAAAAGATCCTTCACACCTCTCCAGTCAGTCCCCACTGGAGACAAGCATTGCTGATTTCTTTCATCAGGCATTAGTTTCTCCCATCCAGAGCTCCAATCGTGGAATCATGGAACACATACTCTTTGGTGTCTGGTTTCTCTCCTTCAGTAAAATGGTTCTGAAGTCCTCCATTCTGTTGGGTTTATCAGTAACTTTTCATAGTTTGTATTCCCTGAGAAGAGATGAAGACGAGCATGCTGGGTGGCCCTTAAAGTGTGTCCTTAGAATCAATAGCTTTGGGAGGAAGGGGAGATGAGCAGGACTGAGCAGAGGGACAAGTGGAGCTGCAAGGCAGTCCCCCCACCCCAACCTTGGCAGATTCCAGTGGAAGCACTGGCACTCAGTGGCCATCCCCGTCACCTCAAGGGGCCTTTATGCCCACCCTGATGTTGGTCAGGAATTGGATGTGGGCTGCTTCTCCAGGAAGAAGGTGGTCAACTCTGGTTTCAGCCAGAGGAACCCCCTCCTCCAAATAGGGGGACTGACAGCTGAGGGCTGTCTCTAGCATAGTCCTGGCAGGTGAAGAAAACACAGCCTTCGCTCCTAAGAAAAGTCTGGAGGCATGTCACAGTGTTTTATTGTTGAGTTGTATTCCATTCATGGATATGCCACATTTTATTTACCCATCCTGTTGATAGACATTTGACCTGTTCCAGGTTTTGCTATTAGAAATAAAGTTGTTTGAGTGTCCTGGTATGTGCCACTTATCTTGACAACCCAGGACATTGAGGCCAAAGGATCACTTGAGTCAGGAGTTCAAGACCAGACTAGGCAACATAGAGAGATCACCATCTAAAAAATAAAAAAAATTAAATCAATAGAGCTGCTATGAACATTCCTGAACAGACCTTTTTATGGATGTATGTTTTCATTTCTCTTGGACAGATGACAAGTAGAACTTCTGAGTCATAGGATAGGTGTATGTTTAACTTTACAGAAACTGCCAGACTAAATTTCCAAATTCCAAATTATCATTTTTCACTCCCACCAACAATGTATGAGAGTCCCAGTTGCTATATATCTGTGACAACACTTGGGATAACCAGTCTTTTTAATTTTAGAAAACACTTGAAACATTTCCCAACTAGTTGGATGGGATGTCAGGGATTTCTGCTTGGGGTAAAGTTTGGACTACAGAGATTTCAAATCTGTGATATATGAAAAGCATAATTTAGCATTAACTTCTGTAGCAAAAATTTCATTTAACCCATTGACTTCCTTTGTTATTTTGGACAGTACTTCTATATCCAATATTCTAAAATTGCTTTAAATTCTCAAAGTTCAATGTAAACTTAAATAGAAGTTAAAACTGAGCCTGATGTTAAACCTCTAATGGAAAGGAATTCCAGGATTTGGAAATGAATTACAGTACTCAGGTTCTTTGTCCTAAGAGGTTTCTTCAATGAAGTGTATTCATAATGTGCTTTAATAGTAGTTAAGTTTTACTGATCGGTTATTCCATGGGAGGCTGTGTTCTAATCATTTCACATGTGTCAGTTGTGAATCCCCAAGGTTGATTCAAGTAGGTACTGTTTTATCACCCCCATTTGAAGAAGGAGGAAATGTTAGGGAAATACTAAGCTGCTTCATTCATTCAACAAATATGTTCTGATTGCCACTATCATGCAAGAGGATTAGGCAGTAACTGAAAAATTCATTTTTTCTCATAGAGTTTACATTCTAATAGCAGGAGATTGAATCTATCTATCCACCTATTTATTAAGAATGAGCCATTTCACTCTTCTTGGGCTCTCAGCCTGCATTCTTTGTTTGGAATAGTCATCAGAAACATATACTGATGTATACTACCTATCGCTGGATGCCCAAAAGCTGTGGCTGTGGGTTCAAACAATTATTTGAATATCCGGAATGGATCACAATTCATAGTCCCTGGAGCTTGAGCTCACAGTTTGGTCTCTTACAGATTTAAATGACTTCCTAAGGACTGACTGCTTCTGTGATTCAGATATGCTGGGTGGGGTGGACACTTTGGCCATGTCAATATAACATTTCTGAACGAAATATGTTATATGATCAAAAAGCTACAGTTTTTTGATACATAAAGCGCCTTCCCATCAGCTATTGGCTATCATCTATTTTTTCTGGCTCTGAAGCTCTCTGAGCTCACGAGAAAAGTGTTAACTATTCTTGGCTGCTAGGATGTCTGCCTGTTCTACACTATATCTCTCCTTTGATTCAGATTAGACTTCTCATACATGCTACTTCCCTTAGTCCTGCATTTTTACCTAGTAGATCTCCCTTCCCTGTAATCTACCTTCCCCCTGTATTACATATAATACATATTACTGAACAATATTGCACAAATTTAGCAGCTTAAAAAAACACATATTATCTCTCAGATTTTGCAGTTCAGGGTAGAGAACAGTTTAATGGTGTCCTCTGCTTAGGGTTTCAGGTCCTCACAAAGCTGCTCTCAAGGTGTCAGTCAGTGAGGGCTGGGGTCCCATCCAAGACTTCCCAGCTCCCATGGTGGCTAGCAGCATTCCTTTCCTTGCAGAATGCCAGACTCAGTTTCTTGCTGGCTGTGAGCTGGAAGTTGCCCTCTGCTTCCTGCCTTGTGGGCTTCTCCAAACCGCACCCCACCAATATGGCAGCTTCCTTCTTCAAACCAGGAGGGGAGAGAGCGTCTTCTAAGGAGACAGAGGTTAAGTCTTATATAACAGAACCACATACACATAAGTACATGCATCCTGGCCACAGCCTGTTGGCTAGAAGAAAGTCACAGGCTCCACCCACTCTCAAGGGGGGATTACACAATGATGTGAGCACCGAAGGGCCACTTTAGCATCTGTCTCCACACCACGAACATGAAGAAATGTTTATTGTATTACCTCAGTCAAATGTTTCCTTCCTCCAAAAGTAGAGTTCACTGAACCTCTCCCTCCAATTTGTGCATATGTGTATGGTGATTTAGCAGTTAATGAAGGCCAATGTTTAGCTTTAGCACTGCTATATTTCAACCAAATCAATTTTTAACAAGACATAGGCCAATTAGTTCAGAAGAGAAATTGAACAGAGCTTTAACCGGACACATTGAAAATTTAAATGTATGGATTTAGCAGGTGGATATTAAATGTGGTTATGGCAATATTCAGATCCTATGTTTTCCCAATTACTTCATGCAAAAATGTAAGTGCTCACGTGTAAATGGTATTCTACTGACACTTCTGTGCAATGGTAGGCCTGAGAGCAAGCCTGCCCCAGCACTTCTGCTGTACCCTCAATTTCCTTTTCCTGTTTTTCCTAGGTTTTGCAGATGTGAACAGTGTATTGCTGCAGACCAGATTCATTTGTTCATATATAAAATACTGAGCACTCAGTCATGTGTGGATTCTGCTGGTGTTCCAGTGGTAAATGACACATGGCCTCTGAGTGACATTCAGTCCAGAGAGGGTGCTAGAGGAGGAACAGCCATAAGTTAAATTCAACTGAGGAGGTTGCTATGGAGATATATAGAATAAGGACCCAGAGGATTTGACATCTAAGTGGACTATCCTTAGAAAACAAAATGAAGAACAAGTGGAATCCAGATATTGACAAACAACCCAAGTAGACACAGAAAATAAAACCATGAAGGACAATGAGTCCTTAAGATAGTAATTAAGAGAAGACAGGGACAAAGGTTTGCAAGCCAAGGCTTTAGGGAAGCTCCAATAGAACATGCAATGGAAATGAGCCACGACCAGTAAGTAACTACAGTGTCAGCAAGCTGTGAAAGTAAGTTTCAGTCTTCAGATGGCAGCAGCAATTGTCAGGGACTAGATATTTCTATATTGTCATAAATAATGGGACACAACTAAAGAGTCGTTGCTTTTGCATTAAATGAAACACTCTAGATAAATAAGATAATTACTTAACATGGGAGCAAAGTAAATATAGTCACCCTAAAATCACAGACTCAGGTGGGAAATCCATGTTAAGGTAGACTGTTTTCTTAATAAATGTAGTTGAACATTATTTTTAGCATTGGTTCACAGAAATAAATCACTGGGTGTGCCACTGGTTTACAACACTGTATACATGCCTACAGAAAAGAAATCAAAATGTCAGAAGAAACAGTAGAATCTTTGAGGCTTTATGTGTGCTTTGGAGTATTTATAGAAAAGGGAAATCTACAACATTTTCTCCTGCCAAATAAATAAACCAATATTTTAAAGTACAGCAACAATTTTGCAAATAAAATAGAAACCTCTCAGATAAAGATTTTTTTCCTTATCATCTTCTGGGTCCTTTCCTAACTTCTAAGACTTCCCTTGTGCATTCTCAAAACTGAAGGTCCTCTACTTGGAGAAGCTGGGAAATGAAAACCCTTCAGTGAAAGAGACTCATTGCATTGGGGAGCATGAGTAGATTTAAAATGGCGATTTTGTATGTCTACTTCTTAATTGTGTGATTATATGATTTCTCCCTGAATAAATCTTGTTTTGATGAAAGATTAAGTCAGAACACCTGCTGGCTATGAGGCTGCCTCCCCTTCTGGCTCCCATCTTTATCACCTGTTTAGAGAATGTGTCAACCTTCCCTAATTGAGAAGTCATTTGCAGTTACTGAAATCCATTTTATATTAAAAAGTCTCTTCAATATGTTCAGCTTTCCCTAGAGGGTTGTTTTACTTGGAGGCATTTCTTAGGCTTAGATTTATGTCCTAAAAACACTAAGGATTTTTTAAGGAACTAACCTTGTACCTTTTTTTTTTTATTCTTTTTTTTTTCTTTCCTGTTTTAAAATTCCAGGAACATAGAAGTAAAGAAAGTTGAAGTTAAGCCTGGCTAAGAAAACTTCTTATTTTGTTTGTGATTCCCCTAAGATGACATTTGGGGGGGTTTTAAAGACACAATTGTACTACAAATAAAAAAACATGACAGCCGTATTTAAAGAAAACAAAAATAAGCAGGGATTGTGTCTCATTATTGAATGCTGAGCTATTTAATAAGGAAAATGGTTTAAGTGATACTAAAAACACATCTGTCTTTTTCCCTGAAAGCAAAACAGTAAGTTTTAAATCACCTTCCTATTAGTGACGTTTCAGTTCTTGTAACTACTAGGTAATTCTGATTTTCATCTTAAATTGTCTTCACCTATATCCAATTACTTTTTCAATTCATAGGTGCAAGGCAGTCTTCTAATATACTGAGTCAACCCTTGCTTTTCACCAGGATGAATCGAAGCACTAAATATACCAAAGCAGGGACATTGGGTCTCTGGATTTTTAGATCCATTTTATTTCTGCCCTCATTTTTATTATTCCCTTTCTTAATCTCTTTTCTTTTTCTCCCCTTTTTTCAGCTTCAACTATTTAATACTTACCTAATTTCTTTGTGTGACTATATTACTCCTCCTTGAATAAATGTTTCTTGGTTTTTAATAAACGCAGTTAAGATTTTAAATATATCTCTAATTACTATGTTAGCTTCACCCCACAGATTTTGTAGTATTTTCATAGTTGTTTAGTCCTAAATAACTCATAAATTACAGTTTTATTTCATATGTTATTTAGTGTGGTTTTGTACTTTATTTTTTCAGTTTTTAAAATTGCATAGTGGAGTTTTTGTTTCTAGCTATGTTTTTCTTATTGATTTCTCATTTATTTGAATTACAGCAAGAGATTGCGGATTGTGGAATAGAAATTCTTTAAAATTCAAATTGAGGGCTGGGGTCGTGGCTCGATGGTAGAGCGCTTGCCTGGCATGTGTGAGGCTCTGGGTTCGATTCTCAGCACCATATATAAGTAAAATGAATAAAATAAAGGATTTTAAAAAAATTCAAATTGAGATTTCTCTTATGATCCAGAATTTACTCAATGTGTCCTTGCTCTTTCCTCTTGCTTTTTTTTCCCTCTTTTTCTCTTTTTGTTGTTGTTATTGAACCCAGGGCCTCGTGCATGCCAGGCAAGTGCTCCACCACAGAACAGCATCTTGGTCCCTTTGCATGCTATTACTTGAGTCCCAGTCTCTACATATATATAGGACATCAAGTTCAGTCAATTGGATCATTCAAATCCACAACCTTAAAAAGGTTTTGCTTTTTTGATCATATTACTTTTTGATGGGATGTTAAAATCTCTCCATATTATTGTATATCTATTCACTTATCCTTGAAAAAAATTCTGTTTTTGCTTTATCTATGTCCAGGTTCTGATGTCAGAGGCATATTAGTTGATGACTTTTTTTTTTTTGTGGTGCTGGGGATTGAACCCAGGGCCTTAGTGAATGTGAGGCAAGCACTCTACCAATTGAACTGTATCCCCAACCTATAGTTGATGACTTTTTATCTTGTTGGATTACTCTTTCTTTCATTGTAATGGGTCACTCTATGCTATTATTTTGCCTATAATTTTAATTAATCTATTATTAATATTGATGTACTGTTTTCCTTTATTTAGCATTTGCTTGGTATTTATTTTTCATATTTTTATTTTCAGCTCTTGCCATTTGGGGAATGTCTCCCACAATTGGTGAACAGAGAGATGTGTTGTATATGTTGAGTGTCCCTCCCGATCATTGACTCTCCATCATTAGATAAGAAAGCTTATTCTTGTGACATATCCTGAGATCCCTGATTTGGACTTACTTGACCGTCTTAATGTATGGTCATCTTTTTAAATATGCTCTTCTTCAATTTTTTTCTCTCATTTTATTTACTCCATATTTGGATGAATAAAACTTATCTTCTTTTTCTTTTACTTATTGATTTGGAAGGTTATCATTGCTTTCCTTATTATGTGAAGCAATAAATTCTTGTAAGTCTAAAATTATTTAGTACATCTTTCTCCTGATTAAAATCAAAACCTTACTGTATGCTAACAATTCTCTGACTCCCTCTCCATCTTGCACAGCCAATAGTTTATTAAATGCACCATCCTTTGATGACTTTGTGTGTCACTCTATTTCTTACATGGGACCCTTCCCTCTAGGTTCATTTTCTTTCTTGCTGAGGAATATTCTGTAGAAGTTTTCAGTGATTAATCACCTTTAGCAAATGGTTGATTTAGTGACTATTGTTTCCCTTGGTATGGAATTCTAAATTGATGATTATTTTCCCATAACGAGGGAAATATAATTCTGTTGACTTCTTGGGTTTATTGTGTTTCCTTGAAGTGGTGTCTGTCTTTTCTACCTACTATTTGAAAAAAATTTTTCCCTCATTCTTCATAGTCAATTTCACTAGAATGTGCTTTTTTACTCTTGGAGATACATGATTGTTTTTATTCTCCATTTGGGTGTCTAGTGGACATCTTAAACCCAAACTTCTAATTTTCCACTTCGGAACTGTTCCACTCATTGTGGTCCTAGTTTAATTAGTGGCAACTGGATCTTTCCAATTGTTTGGGAAAAAATTTGAAGTCCTTCTTGCTCCCTGTGTTTTCTTCCACACCCTGATTTTAATCCATGAGAAAATTTGGCTCTGCCTTCAAAACGTGACCTGTGTGCAGGTACATTTCCCATTCCCACTGCTGCCGACCTGGTCCAAGCCGCCATCATTTTATAGTCTCTGTCTCCCTGCTTCCAAACTGGTCTCCTCTGTTCTCTTGATGGACGCCACAGTGATCATAAAACATGAGCCAGATCATGACAGGACTTTGCTTAAAGTTGTTATCACTTCTTCCTCTTTCTTGTACTTAAAGCTGAAGACTTTATAGTCAACTACAAGGCCCTGCACGGTTTATGAATCCCTCTCCTTATCTCTACCACACTTGCTCTGCTCCAACCTCGCTGGCCCCCTTAAGGTCCTCAAACATACCAGGCGCCTGTCTTTACATTAACTGCGTTTTCTGCTTAGAGCACTCTTTCCCCCCAGTTAGCCAATGGTTAACGCCATCACTTCCTCTTCTCAGAGAAAACCATTGTTCCCACCACATGCTGATCCAATCTCTCTTATATCCTTCTCTACTCTTTAACACTGTTGATGTTCTAAATTTCTATAAATTTACTGACTTACGTTTGTCATTTATTTTTTGTCCTTTCATTAGACTGTGAGCTCTGTGAGTGGGGGCATTTTGCTTTTTGTGTAATTCTATATCCCAAATACCTAGAACAGAGACTAGAACAGAGGAGATGTCATAAATATTTGTTAAATGAATGATGAACTGATAAATCCATCTTGTTGATACAGACTATCATACATATAATCCAATACAGATCCAGTGTATTTTCATAGAATTGGAATACATTCAGACACAGTTACCATCCAAATGCCCATTAATGAAGAAACGGATAAACCAACCTCTATAGAGCCATATAATGGAAGACTACTTAGGACAAAAAGGAACAAAATCTGGATATGCAGAACAACACTGATGAATATCAAAAACATTAAATGAGAGTGGCCACTTACAAACAGCATATGTTGTTCTTCTTACATGAAATTTTAAAAAAGTCAGAACTATAGGGATGGAAAGCAGGTTCGCAGATGCTGGCTGCTGAGGATGGGACCAGGGCAGGATGGGGCAGGGGCCACCTGAAGAAGGCATGATGGGATGCTCTAGGGTTCTCAAAGTTTTCTGAAACTTGGTGATGATGGTCCCACTACATGTTTATAAAAACTCATAGAATTCTTTGCTTGAAATGGGTACATTTTAGAGTTTGAGGAATAAGTTTGGCTGCAGCATATAATCAAATAAACATGATCAAATAAATATAGCCAATACTGACTGCATACTACCAGGTTTTAATCTTCCTTTGGGAGGCAATGCCACAGTCTTGGGGTATCTTCAGAACGATTCACCACCTCTATGTGGGGAAGATGTGGTTTTAGTAATGAATCAAGTTCAGAGCCATCTCTATATGCCAATTCACTGTGCATCCTTAATATGGAAAGAACAAACTCCTGCCATGGTACTCTCTGTTAGAGTCCTTCACTAGTAAGCTGCAATATCACTTTTCACCATTCAACCTCCACTGTGAAACTCCATGAGGGAAGGGTCTCTCTCTTTCAGTTTTCCTCATGTCCAGGCATAGAGATACTGCATCCAATTCCAGTTGAATGACTTGCTGATTATTTAAGGGAGAAATATGTACAGGAACCAATATATACAAACACTGATGGACTTGACATCTTCTTGCTGTGGAATCAACATACTGTTACCAAAATCATACATATATCCACAGATGAAGGTTTTTTGGTCCATACTTTAAGTTGTTCTCATTAAGGAGATAGAATAAATGCTTATTTATTCTTTTGTTGTCATTCATGTACTGAATGCCCTCTTTGTATCAGACATCTTGTGGACATCATGATATGTGGATGGATATGATAATTACCAAAACACAATTGACACTTGACTTTAAGCAATTATTTTGTGTAAATCAAGCAGTGATTATTAAAGATGCTTTTAAGGATGGTTCTCTATATATTTTGGTTAGTGAATTAAATATTATCAAGAGCTATCGATGGGTAATTTGTTTTGCTTTAAGGAAGAGCAACAACTTAGACATTTTTTCTCCTAGGGTAGAGGGAAAGTTTTTGGGAAAGGAAATTCCAGCACTGTGCCTTGAGGTCTTTATTTTCCAGAGTAAATCTTCCAGCTGTCAGCTTGGTCACTAAGTAAGCACACGTGAGCCTCACCACGCCCTCTGCAGAGACTGAGTCAGGGCGGGGCAGAGGCAAGGTATTTTGTTAATCCTGTTAGCTTGAGCAAGCAGAAGAAGGGAAACTCAGGAAATAAATCACATAAAAATATGAGAACAATAGGAAAGAAAAGCTTGTCTTACAGGTTGGTTTCCTGTTCTGCTTAATATTTGTGAAATGTGGTCATCTCTTCTACTGATGCTTAAAATAACTATAATGTCCCAGTTGTAATTCTTTGCTTTAAAGAAGATTTCTTTTTTTAAAATTGGTTAATATCATGTTAAAACTACTGTCTCTCAGAATTGTCAAAATAAAAGGTATGGTAAGTGGTTAGTTTGCAACTACTGTAGAATACATTTTTAAAAGTAAACACTAGTTACGATCCAGAATGTTAACTGAAAGTATAATATCCAGTAAAAGTTCTATTTACTTTTAGATGGTCATATTTTCCTGAGTAGTGTGCCTCTTACAAAACATACCCAAGTTGTGAAGAAATACAAAGTTTTAAAAACATTGGAAGAAATTCTAGTAAAAAGGAAAAAAAAACCCTGAATACTTTAAAACTTTTGCATATCAGTGTTTAGTTTGAGATATATATGTATTCTTTTACCTGAGTATTAGAACCTCTAACTTAAAAAAATTCTTATTACTTAAAAAAATTACCCACTAGCAATTCTGTGAAAGGAAGGGAGAAAAGATAGATTCCTGCTTTTTAGTAAATCTGATAATGGTAAGTGGAAAATAATTGGCTAAAATGATGGTTTTAGATAATCTATGAGTTTCTTTTGTTTTTTTCTGATCATTGTATGTAGAAAACAAACAGATAAAAATTTTTAGATCCTATTTGGAGAGCCAGACTCAGTGACATGTACCTATAGTTCCAGCCACTCAGGAAGCTGAAGCAGGAGGATCAGTTGAGCCCAAGAGTTCAAGGTCAGCGAGGACAACATAGTGGAACCTTGTCTAAAAAAACAAACAAACAAAAGAGGAAAAAAAACCGTATTTGGAAAATTTCTAGGTTACAGTTCATTTCCCTTCATGGGGAAAGGGATCTCTATCACTAGAGTTCCCATTAGCCAAGGATAACGTCACTAGCTAGATCCTCATGGCGGAATTCAGAACTAAGGGTGTCAATTAATGTGATTTTCGCATCCTTATATGTGGCCACAATCAGCCCTTGTTGCTTCTCAAGCCACTACTGTCCTGATACCCATCTCATCTGCTGGGACTTTATCTAGCCCTTCCTTCCCACCATGAGCCTCTACCCCCAACACAATGGGTCCTAGCAGAGAAGGTGTCTCTGGTTGACAAGAAGACCCAGAACCAGTGTGCATGGCACCAATGCTCTGGGGGAGGAAGGTTCATGCTTCCTCACACTCCAAGCTTAGTTTTGGCTACTTGGCAAGGTGCAATGGTGACTGGAGTTACAGGATTTTGTAGTAGAGGTTGTACTTATTGTGAACCATCTTCTCTAGCCACCAAATTGTGTGCCTGAAATGTGAACATTGCCCCAGTAAGAAAGGACTTTTCCATAAAATCTCTGTGGGTAAAGTTTAGTTTAGGTCTGCTTTAACTTTTATCTAACAAATATAATGACTTCTGTCCACGACAAGTACAGGTGTCACTCTGGGCACCCCAGATTGGATGAACTTAAAAACTCCCACATCAGACAAGCCAGTGAAATCTGTGTTGTAGGGTAAAATACTCGAGAACCTCGTAAGTTCCCAGAAGGTGAAATTCTAAGTAATCCCCTCAATTTCATTTATTTCTGGAAGTAAATGAATAAATAAATCATGGTTCTTCCATTTTCTTCCATGAAAAATGTTTAGACTGATGTTCAGTGGAAAAACCAGTGAATGCCATTATTCTGTATTTTTAGGGAAGTTTAATAAAAACTCTTCCTCAAACTCAGTCGTGGTATCATGTAATGGCAGTGTATCGTACCAGATAGAAATCATGGTGCACTGCAGGCAACTCATCCAGGTTGATGGGCCAAACTGTTTAATTTCAAGGACATCCACAAGCCAATGACATCAGTTCTGCTAGCTGTTGGTGGTTGGTGGAATCAGCCATTGTTGGAGTATTTACATCATGGAGATCAGCAAACAGTAGAAATCACGAATTGGTTGTGCTGTCTTCTGTCTCCCACCTCCAGCCTCCATCCACTGTTAAGCATTTACCAGGATACCACAGGATAAGGGTGTGGGTTAGCAATACAGAACAAAAAGTGGGGCTGATGTGATGAATGCTGAAGTATTATTAATAGATGGCTTCCTCAGAGTTAGTATTGGCACTCATCTTGCTTAGCATTTTTACAAATTCCCTAGAAAGAGGTATACAGAGAAATGACCATATTTTTCAGATGACATTGAGTGTTTCCAGTGTTCAACTATAAACCCATGAGAGTAACACCCAGTACTATTTGTAAAGCTGCATGAGTTCTAATAAGCCAAGAGTGAGACAGTTTGGGGAGAGTAATTACCTTAAAATACTCTTATTAAACAATAACCCCTAATCTTTATGTCATGACCTCAAAATGAAATTTAGGGACTTCTTTAGACTTTTTCTATCCTTATTAGCATAACTTGTTAGCTGTGATCTAAAAGGGGGGGGGGTATTTAAACACCAAACCCCATCAGTTGTGGAAACAGAATAACTGTCCCACCCTTATAAAGAAACCTTAGTGAATACTTCCTGCCGTTTTGGTTGACATGCTTCAAGGATAATGTAATGGAACTGGAAGAGTTTCAGAGAAAATCATGTAACCTGATCAAGGATTATAAGACTCCCAGAAGAGACTAAAGATTATATTAACTAGGAAATCATGAAAGGTCTTGTATAAGGTAAATATGGATGTATTAAGCAAATCCTGAAAAACTAGAACTATAGAGCACGCCTTGATGTTTACAATAAGAATCTGCAGGAGAAAGACAGAAAAGGTATACCACTGTTTTTCAAAGAAAAGAAGTAGTGATAGCAAACAATAATATTGTACCTTAAAGTTTAACTTTTATCAATTTCTTAAGATTATTATATCTATGTATTTTTAATGTACAAGATTTAATGTCTGTTTCCTTGAATTACTGACCCTCTTTATCAGTTAAGCTCTGACAATAGGAGGGGCAGTAAGACATTCCCCCTTCTCAACTTAGATTTAACTATTTTGTTTGTTTGTTAAGGCAATTTAATGCAAAGACATGGAAGAGAAAGCAAATACAATTGCTTACTTTCACTGCTGAACTCCCCAGGTGGGCTGTGTTCCCCAAACACAAGGTTTTTGTATTTTGCAAGGAAATTTTTTTTATTGTCCTAATTAGAACTCACATTCTGTAATCAGTCCTGTTTTGTTAAAAATATCGTGGTTTCTGAGCTAGGGATGTAGCTCAGTGGCAGTTTCCCTAGCATGCACCAGGGATTTGCTCCCAGCCCCCTCCCCCAAATCAGGGTTTCTTCAGAGTGAAGGAGGCAAAGGGAAGGAGACAATTGATCACACTCTAAGAAAAGGCTCTTCCACACACCACAGGTTGGGCTATTTGGATGTAAAAAAAATACAGCAATTTACTTAACAATAACAAAACAGACAAGCATTTTTTCAAAAATAAAAATAAAATAAGGCTCTGCCTGATCTTAATAATACAAATGTTAGGAAAAGGATTATGTTTAAAGTATAAAAACTTGAATTATCTTATAAAATACATATGTTAAATACTTTTTAAATTAGTTCAGAGTTGACTAGGATAAACCACAAAATGAAAGCTGGTGTAAGTGACCAAGTGTATTGCATTTTTAGTTTCTTCACTTCTTTTTTTTAATTAATTAATTTATTTTTACAGACTGCATTTTAATTCATTGTACACAAATGGGGTACAATTTTTCAATTCTATGGTTCTGCATGATGTAGATTCATACCATTCATGTAATCATACATGTACATCGGGTGATGATGTCTGTCTCATTTCTTAATGAAATGCATACATTTAGAAAGATGCTCAGACCAGTTCACAGCTCAGTGAATTTTCACAAAATGAACACATTGGTGTGACCATCATTCCATCTAATGCACCAAACATATGTTAATCTAAATGACTCAATATACTAATCATCAAATGTAAAGACCAAGTATTTATTTGTATTTATAGTTTAAAGAAAATTAAGATTTAAGAGGATATTATAGCAGGGTTTAATTCAGCTTTCAGGGGATAGTAACTTCTGGAAGATTGTTGTTATTTTCACCTTCTGTACCTTATAAACACCTTGTTTTGTGGTGATCTTTGGAGATCCAGGAGCAGTGAACAACCCCTAGTTTTGGTGTTCCTGTGCAAAGTGCAAACATATTTAGTTGACTTCACACTTGGATATCCCTCATTTAGATTTGTTGTCCAACCTGAGGCCATTGAAGTTGTTTTTTGTTTTTTGTTTTTTTAAATCGAATTTGTTAAAAGGAAGATAATTATTAAAAGGAGCAAACCACACATCCTGACCATTCTGCAGAGTATCAGGAAGGAACTAACTTTAAAGAGACAAATTTTCTTAAATTAAGTACCGTGACTAAGTACTTTAATTCCTTTTCTTTTAGCCCTTAAGGATCATTTGACATTGAACCTTTTAAATTACAGGGGAATATTTTGATAATCTGAGTTCTGTACTACCCTGAGGGGGTGCGAGTCTCCCAGCCCCGGGGGTGCCACTGGCCCTGCCCGGGCCTCCCCCAGGACCTCTCTGCAGCTTCGTCCTGCCCCCCACTGCCCCTCCTCCCCTCCCTATCGCCCTTGCCCCCTCCTTTCTCCCCGTGACCCCTGACCCCAGCTAATCTGCATAGAGGAATGACAGGCATCCGCTGGGCTGGATCCGCCGCGCCGGCTGCGGCCGGCCGGGCTGGGGACCCGCGCTGGGGAGAAGGTGCGGGGACCCGGCGGGCAGCTCGGCTCGGGCGGGGAGATGGGCGCTTGGGAAGCTGTCTGGGAGCGGACCCATGATCGAAGGACCGAAAGAGCCGCGTGATCGCTGGACCTGGCCCTGCGACCCTGGCCATGGGCCAGACCTCGGTCTCCACGCTGTCCCCGCAGCCCGGCAGCGGTGAGTCCCGGCGCGCGCGATGCGCTCCCGCCGCGCGGGCGCGGGGCTGGCGGGGCCCCCGGGACAGGCCGGGGCTAGCGGACGCCGCGGGTTCCGCTCGGACCCGCCAAGTCCCTCGGAGAAACCCCAGAGGTAGCGCTCGCCAAACTCTTTGTCGTGAAAAGTGGAATGTCTTTTGGGATCTGGCCGATTTTACCTTAAAGGCACAGGCCTCATTTCTGTGCGACATGCCTCGGCTTTGGTTTTTGTCCAGATTACTTTGGAGCCAGAAACTTACGAGAAACGCCATTTGCGTATCACTGTGTTTTTAAAACGCGAAACTTAGAGAGCAAGAGAAACATGCCAACAGGTTTTTCTGTATTTACCCTTGGCTTCCTAACAGACTAGAACTGAATTCTTTCAAGCTTGTCAACTGATTTATGGTTTGTTATTCGGAGAAGTGCCGATGGCCTTCTCCTATCCTGGCAGGACGCTGAATACTTAATAACTAACTACCAGAAGAAATGCGTAATTGTTTCAAATCATACTGGTTTTGTTTATGTTAGACACAAACTATAAAGTTTAGGGAAACATCTCATGAACATAGTTCTTGTTCGTTTTGTGGAAACGTATGTGACGTTTCTAAGTCACAATGCCCTGTTATAACAGTTTCTCTTTTTTCCATCTTCTTATTTAAAAAAAAAAAAAAAAAAGGAAGGAAGGAAGGTACGTCTGGCATTTCCCCAGCAGTACAGCGATAAACACTGTTGGGTGATGTGCCACGTGATTGGATAATGAAATAAATTTAAAAGTTATTATTTTGATATTTTCCCATCAAGGATTAAAAAAACCCTAGCAACCTCAAAGGGACAATTTACGTTTTTCATTGAGATATGTGATACACTTTTTCAATTGTGCAAACATCAACAGGATCTTGCTGAAAGGAAATGACAAGGCACAGAGGAAGGTTTATTAATCTGCTCCAGGATGTCTAACTAGATAGCATTCTCTCATGCCACCCCCACCCCTCACCCCAATGGGTTTGTTTATGTTACAAGCTTCATTCCCTGAAATATCCTAAGCCTTGCTGAGGCTTCTCTTAATGCCCCAAAGAATGCCCCTCTGTAAGGGAGAGAAATCAATCCAGAAAGGACTGCACCTTCCCTTCCTAATCATGACATGGCTACACTGCTGCGAACATCACAAAGACCTCACGTTGATGGCTTTTGAGGGATTTGGGTGTGTGTGTGTTGGGTGGGGGGGTGTTTATTAGGATCTTAAGTTTAGAAAAGTATTTGATGCAGACAAGGCTTTATTTCCTTTGTCTTACTTTAAAGCAATGTGATATCTTTCATTTCAAGCAAGAGTTATATTTTTAAATTTCTGCACTGGCAAAGATAGAATTAAATCATCACTCCAGTAAAACAGGTAGGCAGGAAGTCATGTCCTAAATTTAGTTCTTCTGTCACAAAACATTTTTGGAGTGATTAATAGAAAAGCAAAAGATTTTGCATTTACAAAAATCAAGGAATATTACATAAAAGAAGTGTAAAAAACAAGCAGAATCCTAAAATGTAACCATCTTACCCAGCACAGCAAAAAAATACCCAGAGTTCTGTGACTTTTAATACAATGCCTAACCATATAGACAGATTTCGAAATCTATTTTAATAGAAAGTGATTTCAACAAAAACTTAGGCTTGATGATAAAAGATATTTTAGAGAAATATCCACAGAATGGTGCTATACTTAAATTGTAGGTTCTTGGCTTTGTGGATTAAAAGTTTGTGTAGATTGAAAGGACCAATCCAGATATCTGAATAGAGGGTTTTTTGCTTTTGTTCGGTCTGTCCAGAGATGAGAGTGGTTATAACTTAAGCTACCATATTTCAGAAGTGGAACAATTTTCTCATGGTGTCCACTTTGGATCTCTACCGTCCATGAGAGTTGCTCCATTTCCCAGAAGTTGTGTCATCAGATCCTAAACAAAAACAAAAAGCGAAATAACATTTGGTCAGTTTTATATTGATGGCTGTGTTCTTCTTTGAGTCTGGGAATGTCAAACCCTCTGCTTTTCCAAGTATTCTCTTTGCTCCTTGTTGGCTGTTTAACTGGCATCACAAATGCTGTGAAGGTCCTTGTCCTGTTTGACTGCAGCCCCACTCTAGGCTAAGTCGGGACCAACTGCTCACCATGGTCCTCATCTCAAATGATAGGGGGGACAACCTGCGTGAGTCTGTTATCAACAGCACAGTGTCCAGCAGTTCCGCTTTTCACTCCATTCAAGTTTTTGTACAAAATCTTATCTTCATTGTAGCCATAGTTAGCTTGTTTCTCCTCTTTGATTTCAGACTCTTTTCATCTTTTCCCAGTAGGTCTGTTTCTCTGGGTTCAAGCTATTTCTGAAAAGACCCACATTTCTTCTTTAAAAAAACAACTTCATTGACATGTATCTCACCATAAAGTCCACATACAATAAATTGTGTTTCTAGCATATTCAGTGTTGTGTAACCATAAGTCCCTATTTCCACCCTAATCACTTGCCCTCTCCACCCTAATTATATACTAATCTACTTTTTGTCTCCATAGATTTGTTTATTGGGAACATTTCATGCAAATGGAATCAGTATGTGTCATTTTAGGATGGCTTCTCTAAGTTGGCATGTTTTCAGGGCTGGCTGTGGTACAGTAGTGTCAGTTTTTCATTTATTTTTGTTGCCAAATAATATTCCACTGTATGAATAGACCACATTTTATTTATCCATTCATCAGGGTTATTTCTACTTTCGTGGCTATTATGAATAACATTCTATAGGAGTTATAGTTCTGTAGGAATTATTGGTGAAGATTTGTTTTTATTTCTCTTTGGTATATAACTGGGAGTGATCCTGGGTCACATGGTGGGCAATTCTGTTTTACCTTTTTAGGAACTGAGAGTTTTCCAAAGTGGCTAGTTGCACACTTTTATTCCCTCCAGCAGTGTATGAAGGTTCCAAATCCTGCACATCCTTGCCAACAACACTTGTTATTTTCTTGCTTTTTTTTTTTTTGTACTGGGGATTGAACCCAGGGGTATTTTACTGCTGAGATACATCTCTAGCTTTTAAAATTTTATTTTGAGACAGGGTCTTGCTAAACTGCTAAGGGCCTTGCTGAGTTGCTAAGGCTGGCCTTGATCTTGTGATCCTCCTGTCTCAGCCTTCTGAGTTGCTGGAATTACAGGTCTATGCCATCGTGCCAAGCCTTACTGTGGTTTTGACTAGTTTTTCTCTAACTGCTAATTACACTAAGCAATTTTTTTTTTCTTGGTACCAGGGGCACTTAACCATTGAGCCGCATCCCCATCCCTTTCTTATATTTTATTAGAGACAGGGTCTCACTAAGTTGCTGAGGCTGACTTTGAACTCATGATCCTCCTGCCTCAACCTCCCGAGTGGCTGGGATTACAGGCATGTGCCACTGCACCCGCTACACTAAGTATCTTTTTATGTGCTTATTGGCCATTTTTATATCTTCTTCGGGAAAATGTCTGTTCAGAACCTTTGCCTAATTTTAAATGGGTAATTTGACTTCCTATTATTGAGTTTTTAAAATCCAATTTTGGATAAAATATTATTCAAATTGAACTACAGAGTCAACACATGTATTGAATGCAAGTCTCTTATTAGAAATATGATTTGCAAATATTTTCTACTGTTCTCTTGATTGTCTTTTCAACTCAATAGTATGGTTTGCAGATCACAATTTTAAAGTTTTTTTTTTTTTTTCGTTTTTGATATCATATCGAAGAAACCATTGCTTAACCAAAGCCAGAAAACATATGCCAATGTTTTCTTCTAAGAGTTCTGTAGTTTTAGCTCCTCCATTTAGGTCAGTGACACATTTTGAGTTAATATGGTAAAATGCAGGGTTTCAAGTTCATTCTTTTGTATCTGGATATCCAGTTGTCCTAGCAACGTTTGTTGTAAAGATGATTCTTTCCCTATTGAATTATCTTGGCATTCCTGTGGAAAATCATTTGAGTGGGATTTTGATAGGTACGTGTTCAATGTGGATAATATTGCCATTTTAGTAGTATGAAATCTTCTAATCCATTAACACAGATGTCTTTCTGTTTATTTAGATCTTTTAAAATTTCTTTCGACAGTTTTATAGTTTTCTTGTCTTTCTTTATTAAAGTTATCCCTAAGTATCTTATTGTTTTTGATGTTACTACAAATGAAATTCTATTCTTAATTCATTTTCAGAATGTTCATTGCTGGTGTTTAGAAATACCAAAAAATGATTTTTGTACATTTATCTTGTGACTTTCAACGTTGCTGAACTTCTGATGGTTTTTTTAGTAGATTCCTTTGGATTTTCTGTACGTAAGATCATACTACATAAAAGATCTGTATACAAGGTCGTGTACAAAGAGAGAAAATTTTACTTCTTCCTTTCCAGTGTGAATGTTTCTTTCTTTACTTGTCTAGTGGCCCTGTCTAGAACCTCTAGAATAAATAGAAATAGCAGGAGTGAACTTTTGTTTCATTCCTGATTTGAGGGGTGAAATAGTCTGTCACCATTAAGTATAATGTTAGCTGTGCCTTTTTTCATAGATGCTCTTTGTCAACAAGTTCCCTACCATTCCTAGTTTGTATCTTACCATGGAAGGATTGGTAAACACAAGTCTTGTGAAAGGCTTTTTCTGCCTCTATTGAGAAGATTAATGGCTTTTATTCTTCATTCTATTAATATGACATGTGACGTTAATTGATGTTGGGATGTGAAAGCAGCCTTGCATTCTGGGATAAATATTTGAGTATGGTGTATAATCCATTTTTTTATGATGCTGGATTAGGCTTGTCACTATTTTATTGACGATTGGATCTGTTATTTCTACGTACAGGCAAAACAGGTATCTGCATAGGGTGGTTCTAGTACCCTCTGGCCTCATGCCCAAGGAAGGTTAAAACTTCTGTCTCATTCCCATATACAAGGCATGAAGACTGAGCTCAGTGTTTGCTGAATATATGAATGAACCAAGTATTCTCAATGACTAGCTTCACTACTTTAAGGCAATGATATAGGAATGAGACAGAAGTATTCTTTTTAGGACCTCAGAAATTATGTTCCTCTGGCCCCATTATCTGAAGGGCAGTGTCTGAATCTAGTAACAATTTCCCCTTTTTCAGTCCCACCTACCCTGCTTGTGCTGCAGAGCCTTTCTTGGTGACTTTGCCTCAGCCCTTAGGTTGGAAGGCAGACAATGCCACTGTCTCCACTTTTAGGAGACAAGTGAGTGAACACAGGGTGCAGGATCACACTAGATCACAACGGAACCTGTATCTGTCTGTGTTTCTGGAGTTTCCAGTTTCATTGAAGACCCTACATTTGCTTTCCAGAATATTTCTCCATTTCCTTGTAAACCAGGCATAGGAAGAAATCGTAGAGGCAAAAGCGTTTGTTTTCTTTTATGAAAAGAATGGTCAAAAGTCAAACATTACAAGACAATTTGGGATAAAAATGAGGTTACTGCCAGGCATGGTGGTGCATGCCTGTAATCCCAGCTATTCCAGAGGCGGAGGCTGAGGCAGGAGGGAGTATGAGGCCAGGCTGGGCAACTTAGTGAGACCCTACCTCAAAATAAATAAGTAAATAAATATGAGTTTCCTTCCTCCCAGATTCCTCAGCCTCAGCCCGGCATGAACAGTTTTTTGTTTTTTTTTCCATTTCACATAGTTTTTTTTTTTTTTTTTTTTTTTTTTTTGAACCAGGGATTGAACCCAGGGGTGCTCAAACACTGAGTCACATCCCCAACCCTTTTTTATGTTTTATTTAGAGACAGGGTCTCATTGAGTTGCTTAGCGCCTCCCTACGTTGCTGGAACTGACTTTGAACTCACAATCCTCCTGCCTCAGCCTCCCGAGCCCCTGGGATTATGGGTGTACGCCACCGCACCCAGCTTCATTTCACAAAGTTTTAATTCACATATGTGCCTTTATTAAAACATAAACAAGACATACTCTACTTATTCTTCTATACTTTGGAGTTTTCATGTAATATGACCTGAAAATATTTACATATTGTTCTCTTTACTTCTATAAACAAAAATATTTTAATATGTGACTGTATAGATATTTCTTTTACAAGAACCCTGTTTATTACTAATTAATTATTTTGGGAGCAGTACTGGGGATTAAACCCATGGGTGTTCTACCCCTGAGCTACATTCCCAGCCCTTTTTTACAATTCTTAGTTTGATCCAGGGTCTTGCTCAGTTGCCCAGACTGACCTATAATTTGTAATCCTCCTGCCTCAGTTTCCTGAGAAGCTGGGATGACAGGCATGCCTGGCTTGGAACCCTATATGTTTAGATTTTATGCTTGTATTTTTATGTCATTTCTGGGTTCTTTTTGCATGTGTGTGCTGTTGTGAACAATGGTGAAATGAATATCCTTATCTAAACACCTTGATCTACATATACCAGTAAAATCCTAGCAGTGGAGTTGCTGGGTCAAAAGGTTAATGTTGATAAACTTGTCCGATTACTCCCAAAGAGGCTCTGTCAGTGTAGCTGTTTACTGTATGAGAATTGTTATTTTCTGCCCTCTCATAGTGCTGTACATCATGCTCTTTCTTGTGCTTTGTGAGCAATAAAAGTCACTTCCTCTGGATGAGACAGCCCTGCAGGCCCATGACTTAACAAGTAGGACGTCCTCAGGAATTCAGTTCCCACTCACTCCCTCACCCAGGTCCCCCTTGTGCACTGAACACCGAAACGGAATGTGACCACCGAAATGAAATGTGACCACAATACTGTGCAAAAAGAAGTTTTTAGAATCTTTGTAAATCCCTATGTAAAAAAAGTCATCCTTTTTGATTGTGAGTGAAGTCAGGACATTTATAGTTCTTTTCCTTGGAATTGCATATTTGTAGTCTTTGGCTTTTTATGGTTTCTTACAGATGAGTATGTGATGGTGATTTGCCTCGTGTCTATCATACGTCTTTGATTTGTTTGCACATATTTTCCCCATGTTTGTCTTGCACTGTGAGTTTGTTTGCAAAATCCTTTCACGTAAGATCTTTAAGTTTTTAATGGAGTCCAATTGGTTCAGCCTTTTCTTTCTTACAAATTAGGGTTATTAAGCAACATGTTTCCTCTGCTATTTGTCTCTTATTTCAATATTTGATCTCTGATTTATTCTGGCTTAAGATAAAAAGATTTGATGATATAAAAATTTTAGACATCTCCATAGCAAAAAAAATTCAAAAAGAAGGAAAGAAAAACTGCTACCACCACCAAAAAAACAAACACGCCCGCCCCATCAGCAGCAAATTGAAAAGGAAAATCTTAAAGCTGAAAAAGGTATTTATTTGCACTATATATGGAAAATGATGATTAATTTCCTTAATGTAGTAAAACCTCTTAACAACCAGTAAGAAAAAGGTAAACACCAAGATAGAAAAACAAATTAAGGACATGAACGGGCAATTTTAAAAGTATCTAATGACTGCAGTCACTGTGGACCAGAGACTGCTCCAAACACTTTGCTTGAGTTAAGTTTTAAGTCCTCACAATGTTCACATTACAGACCCCATCTTATAGATCAGAAAAACTGACACAGAAGTTAAGTGACTTGCCCATGTTACTTGGTCAAAGAAGAAAGAGAAGTGACCGATTAGTCTATGAAAGTTGAAGCATTTACATGAAAAAAAAGAAAAAAGGGGAGGCCATTGATCACCTGTGACTTTAGCAATTATTAAAGTGAATGATTCCCAGGAGATGATTAGCTTGTGGTGATTTTAATTGGTACAAGCTATCAGAAGAGCAATTTCAATGTTTTTTAAAAACCCTTAAGATACACATGCACCCAGATCTAGCAGTTACACTTCTGGAAGTATATTATAAAGACCGTCATTGGTCGCTCACTGGAACATTGTTTATCAAAGTCAAACACTGGAAATAACCTAGTAGTCAAATATCAAGAGCTTTATCAAATTAATTGAGATACAGTGATATCATCGAATAAATCATTTTAAGATTTGTGCATAAAAGTTGAAAAAGGTGATTTTCAGGATAAATAACATCAAAATGTAAAAGAGTAGGCTTCAAAGTAATACGATTTCCTTGGGAGGTGATGTGGCAGCCGTGGCCTTCCTTTATTGGTCCCAGCCAAAGTTATAGCATACAGTACCCACTTCGGCCTACACTGGAATTAAAGACTATGACCCCCATGGTCTCTGCTTGTCCCTAGCTATGTGAACTCAGCTTTACCTTCAATGGCTATTTTTCAACTACCTTTTTTCCTTGTAAATTCAGTGATGAAAACAGAAACATAGGTCCTCGTTAGCCATCTTCCTTAAGGTTATGTTAAATACTAATGAAAAGGTCACTCATTTTTTTTTTTTCTTTTTGTACCATGGATTGAACCCAGAGTTGCTTAACCACTGAGCCACATCCCAGCCCTTTTTTGTTTTATTTTGAGACAGGGTCTCACTAAGTCCTCAGAGCTTTGCTAAGTTGTTGAGGCTGACCTCGAACTTGGCTATCCTCCTGCCTCAGCCTCCTGAGTTGCTAGGATTACAGGTGTGCGTCACCACACCAGGCCAGGCTACTCAGTTTTGAAGAAAGAAAATAAGCAGACATTCAGACATTACCTACTTCCCTTTGGTCCATAGCTCATCAGGTCTGGTCAAGAAGGAATGTCACAAATATATTTAGTTTTATCTTCACCAATGTGAAAACATAACAATGGATGGGCAGGTCAGACTTCGTCTATTGCCTGCTTAAAAGCAGTTTAAGAAAGAACATAAACCTGGGTTGTTGTCCTATAATTAAGCCTCTTTATTTCAAATAGAAGAAAAAAAATCTAACATGTTTTCTTTCCCCGGGGACTTTCATGTAACGGGCCAACTGCTAGTCTTATTCTTGGGAGAAAAGATTAACGTTTAGTGAAGACTCAACTGATGTAAAAGTGATATTGAGGTAAAAATAGTCTTAAGAAAATAAATACTTCTTTTTCCCTCCTCTCCCCCAGCTGAAGCAGGGGAACAAAAAACAAAAGCCACAGTAATCCAGAAGGGAATGGGCAAATGACATTACTTACCAAAAGGTTGGTCTGACCATTATCAGTTATATTTATAAACTGCCCCTTCGTTTATTTTCATTTCAAGGAACTGGATATTTTTACTCACATAAACCTTCTGGCAAGTTTAACACTGTAGCCTTTAAACACTGAGGAAATTTGGGTTGCCAAAGGGAAGGCTGAAGGGCTATTTTGTTTAAGAATATCTTGGAAAGCTGTGCCAGTGCTGCTTGGCGGGTATATTCCTGCAGATCAGCTTGTTTTATGAGGGGATCTTAAGAGGGAGAGAGAGTGGCCTCTTTATCCAACAAGCGGCTCCTAAGCTACAGGTATTATGGGTAAAGTGCTGTGCTGAGCTGGGGCGGAAGGTTCAAATTCACACCAAGGCCTTGCCCACAGGTCTGAGACTAGCATATGCTTGGTGGAGATGTGCAGAAATGAGAGGAAAGTTGGGGGACAGCCAGAGAACTATGGGGACAACATCAGAGGGTCGGAAGGGACGGGTCTGCCTGCCACATGCAGCATAGATTTCACGGGAAGAGATGGAAGGCAGTGCCCAGGGGCAGGCAGGCCAGCAGGGCTAAAGGAAGACTTGATGGAGGACGGTGGCTGGAGAAATGGGAGTATGTCGCCCGTATTTGTGAGCCTGCCACTCTGACCTCTCTGAGTTCTAGGTTCAAATCTACAACTGATTGCTTGACAGTTCCGTTTGAATACTTCATGGGCATCTCCGTGGTAACATTTCTAAACAAAAGGATTGGTTTTGAACCCCAAATCGGTGCTTCCCTTGACTTTCTGCATTTCACCAAATGATACTCCTGGCCGCTCACTTCTTCTAGCCAAAAATCTAGGAATCCTCCTGTGGTTTTCCCTTTCCCTTCCACATCGATCCATCAGCATGTCCTGTTCATTTGGCCTCCAAAATATATCTCAAGATTGTTCTCTTCTTCCTGTCTCTGCTGTCGCCAACCAAGACCTGTCGCCGACCAAGACCTGTCCATTGTCTGGACAACGGCAGAGATTTCAGACGTCTCCTGCCTTTGGTCCTACCCTTTTGCAGTTCTTTTTTTTTTGCACAACAGCTTTAGTAATTCTTTAGAGCATAAATCATGTCACTTCCTTACTCTAAACCTTCCTGTCTTCCCAATGCATTTAGAATGAAATCCAGATTTCTCAGTCTGTCCCTCAAGGCTCCACATGATCCTCCATGATCCCTGCCCACCTCTGTGACCTCATCTCCCACCACTTTGCCCCAGGTCTCCTGTCCGGTGCTGCAGTCTCTGCCTTTCTCAGTCCTCAAATCCTGACTCTCTCCTTCCCCTGGACTTCTGCAGTTGTGGCTCTGGTTGGAAACACTCTTCCTTTGACTCCTTGCAAAACTGGCTCTTTGTTTTACCTCCTGGGTTTTCCCCTGATGGAGAACTTACCTGCCCTCCCCCCTAGAATAGCCTGCAGCCACAGCCCTCTGTACCCTCTGGCACTTATCACTCAGATTATCTCATTTTATGTCTTCCTTCATTAGAACCTAAGATCCACCAGCTAAGGGACATTATCTGTCTATTCACCAGTGTACCATCCATCTACTTTTTCCTACCCATATGCCCGACACAGAAACACTGTCAAATAAATGAATTCCTCTGTTCGCCTGGATCTCAGGGTGGTGAGAACTGAGTAGAAAATTAGCAGCATCCAAGAAATGGCAAGTGGTTGAGGCCAGTTCTTCATTATTTACCCCAGTCTCTCAATGGCGTGGTTACATGACCCCTTATTGACTGTTGAGCTCCACACATTGTGTGCTCACCTCACGGGATGGAAAGCTGAAGACGTGGCTCCCTGGGTCTCTCTGCTCCAACCCCAGTGCCATCTTTCCTGTCCTGTTTCCTCCTCTTCCCAGCGTCTGCGCTGCAAGGTGATCAGCTCAGTGGACCAGGTGACTAAGAGCCAAGGGCAGTGGAGCCCTGTCATGAGCTGTGGTTGCTTTTACTTCCTGACACAGCTTCTGTTCCCCCAACTTTCCTCTGCATATGCTTGCTTGGGGTCCCCACCTTTGTCAGGTTATATAAATCTCTTTTCAATACGTCCAGACACTGGGTTCTTCTTCTGAGTTCATCTGGGCAGTCTTTGCCCTCTTCCCACTTGGACAGGATTTTCTCTAAGCTGCTGCCCAGCTGTTGCTTGGGATCTCTCAGCACCACACCCTGGAGTTCCTTCCACTTCGTTCTTGTGTTGATTCTCCAGATTGCTGGATCCCACGTCCTTTTTTTAATTTTTTTTTTCCTGGATATATTTCCTTATTTTGGCAGAGCACACGGGAGCATCTTGAGAAAGGCTCCTGGGGCATATATTTTTTTAATTCCTTGTATTAGAAAGTTCTTTTCCTCTGGCTTCATGCTTGGTTGATAGCTTGGCTGGATCATAAGGTAGAAAAGCAAACTTGCTGTAATAAGCACAAACAGCCGCCATCACTTACAATTCATCTTGATTACCATTTTCCCCGATGTGAAAGACTTTTTTTTTCCCCTAATTTCTGTAGCAAATTGCTTTTTAACTCATTTCAAAAGACTTTCTTGGACGATTGTCACACAGGATCTCAACTTTGACCTGGCTTGTTGCACTCGCCTAAAAAACTTTTTATGAAAGTTTAAAAGTTTTGTGGGGAAGTAGACTAATTTAAAAAATATGTTTGCTGTGATATTAATGTGCTGACATTTTTAAAAAGATTTACTATTTAAGGTCTGCGTAGAATAACTGTAGTTTTCCTATTCTTGTGTGTTTTTATTTTAACGGTGCATCCACTTTTCAGTATGCACATCCCAGTGGAATTTTGGGGTGTTTTAAACTGTGGGGTGACATTTCACAAATTTATGCAAGTGTGAGAATTACCTACTGTGCTTGGCAAAATACTGATTTCGGGGTTTCATATTCTAGATCAGCAAAATGAGAATCTTCTGGAAAGGGGCTTCAGAATGGTTTTCATAATTATTCCAGAAAATTCTTAAACTGAGACACATTCTTTGGAAAACAAATTCTAGAATGGTAGGATTTTGAAAATGATGAAAATTTTACTTCACTAACTGCCTATCTTTCTCTTTACTAGAGGTAAAGTTACAAAGTGTTCAATTCAGAGCCTGATACTCTTTACCCAAAGCACTGTTGAATTTGGCCATTAGTCTTAACTTTCCATGAGCCGATATTCCCCCTGTCAAGTGTTGTTTTGGGATTCTGGCATAATCTCATCAGAAAACATTTGCTGTACATATATTTCTTTAATATCGTGAGCAGCAAAATAATTCAGTTCCCACAGCAACCAGGTTTGAAGTAACCGTGTGACACTGGAAGGTGAAGAAGTCATTACAGAAAGGCAATGCTCTAGGGAAGGGCCGCAGTCTCTGCCTTTTGCTTTTCAAGAGGCTCCTCTGAGCTCCTTCTGAGGTGGCTGCATGCCGGTTGCTTTTGGTTTGGAGGAACCAAAGTCAAAGACCAGGGCACTGGATGAAAACAGGTGTTTCATAATGAGTGGGAGGAACTGTAAGAAGGATGTTAATAAAATACATTTCTAGAAAGGAGGCTGAGCCCTTTCCCCTCCTGGAGATGTGGGCAGCATTTTCTGAAAACTCCAAAAGGAAGCAATCATTTATTTAAAAATTCTTTTCATATGTTCCTTTTTAAACAACGTATGGCTTTTTATTTTTACCTCCGTACTTCAGGGGTCTTGCCTTTCAATTTTGTGCCTCTTTGCAGTACGAGGCCCAGTGTGAAGTAAATTCCATTTAGTCTTAATTGGGCCTCTTAAAAGCTTTTTCCAAAGTGTTGCTCAGCCCCCTGTGGAAGGTCCCTGTTTGTTGTCTGAGGTGTGTGCTGAGCACTGCCAAGGAGCAGGGAGGCCACCAGGACTGGGGGAGGCCTCATGGGATGATTCAGGAGGGTTGTCACCAATTGCTTCCATTCAAGGAATTTTGTGTTTCTCAAAATGTCTTCCACATCTGTAAAACTAACTTGTGCTGACCTGCCAACCTGTTTCTGGAAAAGCTGGGTGAGGACGGGGACTTGGAATGAACCAGGGCAAGTTAGCTGAGCCCATGCTGACAGTTCCTGTGGGCCCACAGGGCTGTGCTTCCTCTTCCTGGGGCTCCTGGGGCAGGCCCTGTGCTCCCCTGCACATCCACTGTTCCGTTGCTTGGAAGAACTTACTGCCGGTTTTTAAATGCAAACATGAAAAGAATAAAACCAAACATGAGATTTTAGAAAGAATTTAGAAGTGTACTCTTTTTAAAAACTGAATTCCCTTCAGTCGTCCAACCCCAGCATGTCAGGACGCATGTATACCTCATTTAACAAATGAGGACATTTTAATTTAATAAAGTCATTTAAAATATTCATAGCAGAAGTTGTCAAAGGACCTTTCTTTTTCTCTCTTTTAAGTGGGCTGAGGGTGAGGTAAGGTTGAGAGCCATGTAACATTTTCACTTCACTTTCAACATACTGATAAGTAAATTTATAGACTACAGTGAACATCTGTATCAGTCTGGTAGAGCTGCTGTAACAAAGTACCCCAGTCTGGGTGATTTAAAAACAGAAATTCATTTTCTCAGAGTACTGGAGTCTGGAAGTTCAAGATCAAAGGAGTCAGCAGGGTTAGATTTTGCTTGGGCCTTCCTTGTTGGCTTGTAGATGGCCATCTTCTCTCTGTCCTCACGTGGTCAACCTTTTGTACCCAAATCTGTGTCTGAATTTCCTCTTCTTACAAGGATCCCAGCCCTACTGGATGATCTCAATCTACCCAAATTGCTTTTGTGAAGAGCCTGTATCCAGTAGTGGTCACATTCTGTGGTATGAGGAGCTAGGGCTTCAACATATGAATTTGGGGTGGGGAAGGACACAATTCAGCCCACATCTTTGTCCCTAAAATCAGTGGACAAACAAGGATGCATAGACATGTTGATCCACTGTCTTCTTTAATTTCCCCCCTTAACCTTTTATAGCCTCTTCCCATTCACCCACAGTGTCCTCCATTCAGCAGACATGAGGTGATTGAGAAGGTGCATGGAAGTGACTTTCAGCACTGGAAATTAGCCAGTGTCACTAGGCAATAGCACTTAGAAAGTAAAGCGCAGGATGTAAAGAGCATATGGGGTAAAATTAGAAAATCATATATATGAACATCATGTTTCGGCTATAATTGGGTAAGAAATGGGCAGCAGTATCTTGTGATTGAGTAATGCTGCGAAGAAAACCAATAATAGTTATCAGGCTTCCAATCCTAAGCCAGGCACCTATCACTCTAGCTTCTTGGAAGGCTGAGGCAGAAGGATCATAAATTTCAGGCCAGCCTGGGCAACTTAGCGAGACCCTGTTTCAAAATAAAAAATAAAAATGGTTGTGGGCATAGCTTAGTGGTAGAGCACCACTGGGTTCAATCCTCTGTACAGCTAAAAAAAAAAGTTTCAATCCCATTATTGTGGTCAGTAACTGGATATGTGCCGCTTGGCTGGTTTTATAATCTTCTTTGAGGTCTTTGGATGTGAGGCATTCTATTTAGAAAGTGTGTTCCCACATGTCACTCTGTGTATCTCTTTCCTTTTTTCTGTTTGGTTTTTCTTACCCTGTATGCTTTCATTGTCTTAGGCATGTTTGATACCCAGCAGAGTGACATGTCTCTTCACAAAGAGCTGCTAAAATAAGAAAGAAAATGAATAGGGATCCTGGAGAATGATGGTGTTTAAACACCTGTCAGAGTAAAGCCAGAACAAGAACGCTCTTGCCAGAAAATGTAGCACACTCACTGAGACAGGTGGGTAGTTCAAGATGACTCACATGTGGGTAATTGCATTTATGTTCTGGCTGTACCTATTGTCAGATAACTAGCAGGCTTCCTGCCATGGCTTCCTATCTCTTATTAAATTTCATGGAAACTCTTAATGGGAATGGTCAGTGGTCAGTTTGGGTGCACTGTTCATGTTGTCACAAGAAATGAAGGTAGTGATTTAAAAGCACATTCGCCTCCAATTTATTTCAGTGCTGGGTCTGAACCCAGGGCCTTGTGAATACTAGGCAAGCACTCTACTGCTGAACTGCAATCCCAGTCTTCAAAATCCCTCATTTAAAATAGAACATGTCTCTCACGCCATTTAAGCCCAAAAGTAAGATTTGGGTGCTGCAGAGTCTAGTGATCCTCATTCCTTTGGTAAAACGATTTAAAATCCCCCAGTAACCTCAGAAATTAATTTTATAGCATTTCTTGGATCAGGAGTTCCTAGAAGTAAGTTCGACCTTGACATAACTGAGAGGCAAAGCATTCCCCAAAAGCTGCGTGCAGGACCCAATTCTTTTGGGACCTGATCTGAATCCAGATAATGATGAGGCGGGTGTGGGTTGAGGGTGTGAGGAAGTCTTAGCCAAACTGCCACGCCTGTTAGCTGTGCCTCTGTCATTTTAGTCTTTTAAGACATTTTGCAGATTAGAATATGCTGAATACTCAATCTCAGGAAGGTTAAAAGTCACAGAACCTTGGTGTTCCTCCAAGTGAGAACACTTCACTTGGATCCAGGACCGTATTTCAGATTCAAAACTTACTGTCATAAGGGCTACACATGAAATCGTACTATATAGAATGGAAATAAGTGTAAACATTTAATTAGCAATTACTTGAGGTTTTGCAGCCTTATTTTTATTGCTGGGTATTCTAGTCCTTGGGGCAGAAAGAACACAAAAATGGATCATAAAAGGGAAGGACACAGAATAAACCAAAGTCACTTTAATAATGATCTCTTAGCCAGTCTCCCAGATAATGATTCTTGTAATGCCAGAGTCCTTTTGGACTTCGCTATCTACATTGAGTTTAATCCATTTTCCCCCATTACCCCAGACGAGGGGCAGCTATAAGAGATTTAATTTGAGGAACAAATAAACCACTTATGGTCACTTTGAAATAAATGCCTTTAGAGTTATATTTTTTGAGAAAAATTATAGGTGAATAATTAGTGCATTTGAAAAAATATGTATTTCCATGTATATATGAAAATAAATATAAAGGATATATTAAATTCTAGCTTATAGTTTCCAACCTATTTGAATATACCTTGTCAATTTTGTTGAAATATTTACAAATTGAAAACTTGAAACGTAAAGGGTTCAAGGTGGTCTTAAATTGTCTGGGGTTGATGAAATCATGGATCAAACTTTTTTTTTTCTTTTCACATTTTGACACTAGGCATATTTGGAAATGCACAAAATGCAACTTCCTTTGTTTGGCAGCTGTAGCAACATACCTTAGGATGTACAGGCTTTTCAAAACCCCAAAGCAACATCAACTTGTATCTGACTCCATGTAGACAGTTCCTAGTCAGATTCTCAATACAATCCATTAAGCATGCAGACAGACTTTTGAGTAAATCGTTTTTCTTTGCTCATTTTATTTTGCTCTTTTCCTTCTTTCTTTCTTTCTTTCTTTCTTTCTTTCTTTCTTTCTTTCTTTCTCTTTCTTTCTTTCTTTTTTTCTTTCTTTCTCTTTCTTTCTTTTTTCCTTCTTTCCTTCCTCCCTTTCTTTTCTCTTTCTTTCTTTCTTTCTTTCTTTCTTTCTTTCTTTCTTTTCTTTCTTTCTTTCTTTCTTTCTTTCTTTCTTTCTTTCTTTCTTTCTTTCTTTCTCTTTCTTTCTCTCTCTCTCTCCCCCCTCCCTCCCTCCCTCCCTCCCTTCCTTTCTTTCTTTCTTTCTTTCTTTCTTTCTTTCTTTCTTTCTTTCTTTCTCTTTCCTTTCTCAGCTATAAACATTGAAAAATCCAGCAATTTCTCAGATGGTAGGAAAGAACCAAATCCCTTGTTCTTGTAAGTGATGTCAACCTTGTTACTTGGTTCCTTCTTTTGATGGAGGGCATTCTGCTCTAGGGTGGTGGTGATTTCCTTGAGTGTTAGTTGGCCTAAGTGGCTCCTGGCTATTGTCTTGAGGTCAGTGGAGGATGCAGGTGTGTACATTGGGTGGGTATACAGGAATCTATTTTCCAGGGTGTTTTTGTTTTCCTGAAGACTTCTCGAAGAGCAAGAAAATGTTTATCAAAGTAATTTTCACTGCTCCACTGATTTGAATTCGTGAATAATCCACCCTCTACTTTTATTCCCTAAACTCCTTGATCGCCCCTTTTCCACCTACATGTTATTTCATAAGTTATCTCTATTAACCCTAGCCACAGTCCATTCTGTGTGTGAGGAAGAGACCCTGAAAGGTTGAATTAGGTTAACGGCTAGGAAGTGAAGGCTCGATCATTAAATTCATGTCTCTCTGGCCCTGGAAGCCCATGTTTTTTTCTCCACAGTACTCACAATTCTGGATATGTACTAAAAATGAGTATTTCTTATTTTTTAAGCATTCAGAGAATCATACTGCCATGCCAAATAGCCAGAGAAACAAACAAAACACACCATTTTCTGACTACTCTGGAAGCTTGAATATAGAAATACCTAAGTGTGAACCACCTCCATCCGTTCGACTCGTAGAACAGGAGATATTCAGTTCTCAGTTGAAGGGTGAGATGGGAGGCGTGGTGTGGTCTCTTTAGATTGGAACAAAAACGTATTGCTGGTTGCCAGTCTTAAAGAAGGACTCCTAGTCATCCAGCACCTATAGCACATGCCCATGTTGGCCCACACTGAGCTACTACATGAAATAGCTCTTTTACTTCTACCAGATTCTCCAGTATTGAGTGCATTGAAAGTCTAAAGCATTGATTCTCAGCCAAGAATCCATAATAATATTTAATCAAAGAATTTAATTTTAGGTTAAAAACCCCAGTTTTAATTAGGGAAAAGGAGAGGGATGTGGGCGGGGAGGACAAGGGAGTAGAAGGGAGGATGGATGTGCTTAAGATGAGTATGTTGGTGTGAGGAAATGTCACAGTGAAACTCATTAACGTGTACAGTTAATCCGTGTTCATAATAAGAAACAAAATAAACAGGAAAGATGCCATTTTACAGTTTCTATATGGTATTATAGTTTTTTGAGAGATTCAAATTCTCATGTGTGATGCCTTAAGAAAAAAATGAGAAAAAAACTAAAAACAATTTGGATTTCATTCCAATGTACTTAGTAATCTCCTCTTCTGCTTTCTTTACTTTTCTGTTCTTCCTGAACTTCCGCCGTTAGGGGAAAGAAGGTGAGGACAAGAAGCATCTGAGATGCTTTAGCGGAAGAAGGAACTGTTAATGAAGTGGGAGGGCATGGAGTCGCTCTTGAAAAAATTCATGTTCACTGCTCTTCACGGTGGGAAAATAGAAACTTCTTAAAAGATTATTTCACATATAAATTCTTCCAGCTGTTTTTCAATTATTTGTCTTTGATGAAGTGTCTTTAAATTCCATTGTAAGCAGCAATTAAGTGTTCGCTCACCTGAAAAATGTGTCACCCCGCCTGTACCATTCTTAGGAGTGTTAATCATCCTTCCTGCTGGCTTTGATCGTTTCCCAATTTCAAACGTTGGTGTTTGTTATATTATCTTTCAAAATGTTTGGAATTCTACAGGAAAGCACTGTTGGAAACAATTTCCTCTGTGTGAAAAGTCTGAAGACCTGCTTGAATAAATCATAGCCTAGCTAGGCCAGGTCCTGCAAAGTATTGCCACACATTTACCCATGACTTAGGTTTACATTTTGCAAATATTAGTTAAGGACCTTCTGGGGTGTAGGGTACAGTATGGGGTGCATCCCCAGGATGAAAACCAATTTGTCCCTAATCTCATGGACTCCTGATCTAGTAAGGATGATTATTTTTTCTTCATAATGAGGCAGTTACTTAATTAAAACAACAACTAAAAATTATTTTTATGGCTTATGGAAAAGTTGGTGAACTGCATCTAGCTACTTCTGAAGTTCAGTTACGGACTTTTTCCCATCACTCTAGCACACATTCAACATTCCTTCAATATTAAAAATCTTAATAAAAATGATATGAGAAAAGAATTTTGGAATAAACTCAGTGACTGGATGGGGTCCAGATTGGATTCAGAAGCTTTCCGAGTGGTGTGATACCCAAGTCCTGCTGGTGGGACTCGTTTCCTGGAAAGCTTGCTGAACACACATGCCGTTCTAAAGAAAGAACCAGAATAGGACATCCTGCAGGTGGGATCTCCTCGGTGACTATGTGGGAGAGGAAAATATACAAAACCAACCCTGAAGACATCATTATTATAAAATTAGTTTTAAACAACTAGTGGAACTGTCTCTCTCTCAAGAGAATGAGGTGTACAAACTAAGGAATGTTAATCCTCAGTGAGTTCTAAATGGTTTCCTATTTAATTTGAACAGAGTATTTCCACCTTTTAGGCAAAGTTATGAAACTAGACTAAGACTCTGAAGCCCTGGAACAATTTTACCCCAAGTTTTTAATTATAATTTGGAGGCTATTTGGTGCTATTCCTGTCGTGGGAACTATCATCTTGGAATCACCTGCACTCTGCTGCCTACATCATGCACTGAGTCTAGATTGGAATGAGGGTTGCTTGACAAGTGTCATCCTCCATCATCCACCATAAGCCCCCAAGGGCAGAGGTCAGCTCCATACAGACCCTTCTTCACAGTGACTGCTCAGGAAATTAATTGTGACCAAATGCTTCCATTCCATACTAGGCACATTTTTCTACATTGTCATCTTTTTGTAGATTTCTTCCTCTTCTTCCTTGCCTTATCTGAGACCTGGCTGTCCTTGGTGGCACCACTTTCCAGGAAAAGTAGTGGGAGCTCTGGTGTCCTTTATCCCTTACACCACAGACACCATTGACATTCCACCACTCTCTGTAGTGGGAGCTCTGGTGTCCTTTATCCCTTACACCACAGACACCATTGACATTCCACCAGCTCCCTGGTGCCATTCCCCACCATATTGTTCCAGGATTGTGCACACCTTCATTCAAAGTACGTGCCATCCTGCTGAGTGTCCTTGCTGCCATCTCCTGACTTCCTGGTCACGTCTTCATACACCAGATGAGACCCAGGCTCACCCTCTCCACCTCATCTTGCTCTTACTCAGAGCAACTTAGTCTCCATGCAGTCTCCTCCAGGTGGCGGGTCTGGCATCCTGGCTGGTGCAGTTCCATAGCCCTTCCGTCTCATCTTCACCCTCTCCACCCCTGAGGCTCTTTCTCCCCAGCCCATAAACATGCTTGAGTGTCCTTCACACTTTGTGAATTTTAAACAAACAGCAAACAGAACCTTTTCTTTTACTGGATCAAACTCAATGCCAAAAAAAGTTCAAGGTTCCTTATTGCGCAAAGCCCACTTGCTCCTAAATGTAATTGTTTCTCTGAGAATTTACCCCTGGCCCTCAACAGCTGCTTTTGTTTGGAAGATTCCACCAAACTGAACTCCAACTTTTTGCTAGTGTGTCAGTAATGCATTTCTGACTGTCTGTTGGACCTCTTCCCGTGGATGTCCTGCCAACACCTGAAGTTCATGATGTCTAAACACGATCTGAAGGTCTTTCCTCCAAGTCTTCTTTCCTCTTGACATCCCACCACACCCTTGGAGGCTCAGGCCATGGAGTCCTCTGTGACTTCTCCAGGCAGTTCCTGAGATTCTCTCTCTGCAGTGTCCCTGGGATCCATTCATCATTTCCAGTCCTTTTCCACTGCTCCTCTCCAAGTTCAGATGCCTGGGATGTTACAGTCACCTCTTAACCGAACTATAAGGATATAAATCTGGGTGCTTTGGGAACACCACATGACAAATTGACATAAATTCTCCTCTGTGGAATCTATCTCCTGGCATCCCACTTTCCATTGTATACGCCTGCAGATTTCACCTCTGCCCTGGGAAGGAGAGTACAGAGCGCTACGTGTGGCCACCTCTTCACAGAACCAGACATGGGGACTTGGTGTGACTGCCAGGGGACTGTTGACATGCAGACAGGGTTTGTCACATTATATGTAGATTCTCAGGGCTCTTACCTATACCCACCAGCCTTTTGACTTAAAGACATTGGTTCAGATTTCATGTGTTCCTTTAATACGGTTTCTCTTACTCTCATTCTCTATGGGAAAGTTTTCATTGTTTTGTGGGAAGCAAAATTTAGCCACTTCCTTAAAAGATCCTGATGATTTTATTGGATTTTATTTTACAATTCTACGGAAGGCCTGCCGACCTCTCTCCTGAAGTTCCATTCACCTGTGCACACACTCAGCCAGACAGGGTGATCTGTCCTAACACCGAGGAGCTGAAATCCTCTTTCACTTGGCAAACTGTCCACGAGGGTTATGGGTGGACTTCTTCTTCTTTCCACAAGCACAGCATGCCCTTCACACACCCCAGAGTCTGGGAGTTGCCTCAAGGAGATGACCAGCATTCAAGGGAAGCGAGGTAGAAGTCTGTGGGCTCCTATCTTAGTTTTCCTCCCTTCCATGAGCTTCCTGTCATTCCTGGGCAGAACCCTCACTGGGGAGAACTCGTTGCCTGCAGGAAGAGCAGTGCTCTTCAGAACTTCAAATGCCATCCTGGTCACTAGAATTTATTTTCCATTGTAACGTGATCCTTCTTCCTACTCAGAGTTTCTTGAATCCCCGAATATGAGTGACTTTATTTAATCTGTTAAGTATTCTGTAGCAAGTCTAGGGGATGTTGTTCATGTCAGTGAATCAGGATGTCATACAGCTGCACAAACATACTCATTCTGCAGGCCTTTTGGACACAAGTTTGAACTCTGGAATTCTCTGTCAGTACTTGCAGGCAGATGGAAGTCTTTAGTAGCTTCTCCCCTTTGGGGGTTTAGAAAGAATGACTGCCTGTGTTAGAAAAACAAGTTTAAAAATTGATAGTATCAAACTTTTAAAATTAATACTATGGTAAAGAAAGATTCTACACAATCAAAGGTGAATATAAAGTGAAGAGAATACTCTGCCTGCAATCAGCGTGTAATTAGCTGTGTTGACCCAGGACATTGTTGGAGAGAGCAAAAAAGTACTTGCCCTAATTCTTTGGATTAGTCCAAGCAAGTGGTTGTGGGTAGAAATGAATTACTGTTCATTAGGGTTTATGTCTTGCCTTCTTTTAAAATAGAGATGTACTCTCACCCACAACCCTTCTCCATATTTTATAGAAAGAGCACTCTGGAGACAAACTACTAAGTTTAAATCCCACTTACCAGCTGTGTGACCTTGGGCAAGTTACTTGCTCTCTCTGAACTTCAATTTCCTCATCTACCAAATGGAATCACATTAATAGCACTTACATCATAGGGTGATGATTAATGAGGCAATATTCATGAAGCACTCAGAACAGGTCTTCATGTGATCTGTCGGATGATATACTCAACACACAGCAATGTGAGGAATCATGGAATTGTTAAAGTTGGAAAGGTGCCTGGAGATTATTCATCCTAGTCTCCTAATTTTAGTAATGAAAAATTAGGGTCCTTGCTCAAGGATATGGGCTAGTTAAGTAGCAACATTGGATCTAGGATCCACCTCTCTTCTTGACTTACAGTTAACCATCCCAGTTGGGTGGTCAAAATAAAGAACAATAACCCAGATTTATTGCCTGTCCGGATTGCGCAGTGTCTCCTTGGCGTCTGTTTTGCCATCTTACTGCTGGAGCGCCAAGGAGGTGCTCCTGGATCAATCATGTTGTTGTTCCCATTGTGGGTAACATCGAAATCGAGCGCTTTGGGAAATTACATTGCTCAGAATTGCCGGGTGCTCTGATGTGCAGAGGAAAAATATAGATAGTGTTGTCACTATTTACAGAAAATAAACTTCTTCTCCACCTTTAGTCTTGCTTCCATGAGCTTCTAATTTAGCATAGCTTCAGGGCAACCTCAAAAGCTGGTGTAAAGGTAGATTAGCTTCCCCAGAAACCTAGCAAGGGAAAGGAGGTATTATTTACATTTTCCAGGTAAAGACGGTAGTACCGATGTCCCCTCTTGAGAAAAGTCAGGCAGAAGGGTCATTATTTTCAAGTACTCTGTCTCCTGAGGTCTTGCTGATAGAGCATTTTGATTTTGTAATTGGGTAGCTTTGCTTTGAAATGCTCACGTACTAAGATTGAGCTCCATGGACAAATCTCACAGACGTTCAGTGAAAGAAAGACACCAAAGAGTATGTAGTGTGATTCCAACTAACTGAAAGTTCAAGGAAAGGCAAAACAAATCTCTGGTGGTGGAAGTGGTTGTGGGGTGGGGGAATGGAGGGAAGCAAGTGGGAATTGACTAGGGAAAAGCACAAGGAAGATTTCTAGAGCCTGGAAATGGTGTGCACCTTGCTCTGGGTGGGGACTGCATATGCAGAATCATGGTGTGTGTGATACTATATGTATCATGCATGTTGTGCATGTTACACCTCAAAAATGTCTATCTGTGTGTTATACTTCAAAAAAATTTTTTGAACATGCTGCATAGTATTAGTTTAGTTTTGTTTTTAATCTTCCTTGCGGTACTGGGAATGGAACCCAGGAGTGCTGTCCCACTGAGCCACATCCCCAGCCCTTTTTATTTTGAGACTGGGTTGAGACTCACTAAATTGCATGGCCAACCTTGGACTTGGAACCCTCCTGCCTCAGCCTCCCAAGATGCTGAGATTACAGGTGCCTCCCTCTGCACTTGGCTCATAGTACTAGTTTTAATGACACTGGGAAGTCCTGATCTTATTTCAGGTCTCTTTCGAGAACTCCATAGTTTCTTTCAAGTTTAGAAGGGATGGAAATTGGTAAATTGGGATGCAAGTATGAATAGCAGCCTTATTAGAGAAGTCTTCCTCTAGGAGGGATAAAATCCCTTCATTGTACACTGTTACAGCAATGTTTCTCACATCCTATTAGGTTTCTTTAAATTTAATTTAACTTCTGGTTTGCGTTCTGTTCTTTTGCTCTTGAGAATTTAAAAAGAGAGTAGCTAAATAATTTTTAAATATGTTAACAATGAGTGTTACCTTGACGCTAATTATTTTTTAAGGAAATATCTACTGATTAAAAGTAATTTTTTTCTGGGTCAGCTAAGATCATTTCTAATTCTAAAATTCTATTCTCAGATTTTTAAGTGGTGGTATACATTTATATAAAAAAGGTTAAAAAAATAGTCCAGTTCTTTTTAAGCATTTCACATTTGACCATTTCCTATGTTCAGGACATGACTTTATAATTTGTTTGTATTTTTTCCATAAATATATGTCATGTGCTGATTCTGAGCAGAGCACTATGATAATGAGAAAGTGCTTCTTGGCATTACTTTAAAAGGTCAGCCATTCTTGGTCCATTCCCTTGTGGGCCATCCCTTCCTTAATCTCCACCTGGAAGTCCGCTCATCTCCATGGCTCCAGTTCATGGCTCTCAGTCCCTGGGAAATATTCCTGAGACACCCAGCCAGAGTTCAGCGCTTCCTCCTGGGAGCTACTCTGCTTCCACCTTCGTTCTTGGCTCACATCAGTGACCACTGGTCACATCTGCTTCCCTGATCACACTGTGAGCTCCTTCAGGGAAAGAATTGTGCTTTGCTGTCTCTGTGATCCTCCTGGATCTTGCAGGATGAGCTGCAGCACCAACTGAAGCTAGCCTTGGAGAAGCGTGGTGCCCAGGGCCATTTTAGAGATAGGCAGACATTAGTTCTAATCCAAACTTTGTCACTTTGCTAGGAAATGCATTCTCAATTGTTTTGTAGTAAACTTAAGTCCTTTAAATTGTCTTTTTTGTTTTGTTTTGGGTAGTACTTGGGATTGAACCCAGGGATGCTCTTCTACTTAGCCACATTCCCAGCCCTTTGAATTTTTTAATTTAGAGATAGGGTCTCACTAAGTTGCTCAGGCTGGCCTGAAACTTGTGATCCCCCTGCATCAACCTCCTGAGTTGCTGGGATTACAGGCATGAGCTACCATACCCTCTCACATTAAGTACATTTACCTTTCCTACAAAGTCCATCACTCAGTTCTCATATATTCAAACCTGTAGTTTATATAGGATGATTATCTAGCCTCATTTATTTTTTGGCCTATATGATTACCTTTGCACTGAGACTGCCTAATAGAAGAATTTCGGTTTAAATGAAAAATAAAACCTGCATTTATTCTCTGAATTCTTAACAGTGGGTGGTGTGGGCTTATTTCAGCAGGAAAATAGATTGAGGTGTATGTGTCATTTAAGATTTTTACGTTAAAATAGCGAACGACTATATTTCAGAATATGCTATATTTAAAAATGCACATCTCACCACATCAATGTTTATAGCAGTTCAGTTCACAATAACTAAACTATGGAACCAACCTAGGTGCCCTTCAACAGATGAATGGATAAGGAAATTGTGGTATATATACATAGTGGAATATTGCTCAACCTTAAAGAAGAATGAGATTATGGCATTTGCTAGTAAATGAATGGAACTGGAGAATATCATGCTATTCTGAATTAGCCAATCCCAAAGAACCAAGGACTGAATGTTTTCTCTGATATGCAGATGCTAATTCACAATAAGGGAGTGGGGAGCTAGGGAAGAATAGAGGTACTTTGGATGGGACAGAGGGGAGGGGAGGAATAGTAGGAATGATAATAGAATGAATCAGACATTATTACCCTATGTGCATATATGACTACACAACCAATGTAACCCTACAAAATTTACAAACAGGACAATAAGAAGTTATACTCCAGGGCTGTGGTGAGGCTCTGGGTTCAATTCTCAGCACCACATATAAATAAAAATAAAGTTTATCAACATCTAAAAATAATAAAAGAAGTTATACTCCATTTTTGTGTGATCTGTCAAAATGCATTCTACTGTCATTTAAAACTAATAAGAACAAATTTTTGAAAGTGTATTATTTTAAAAAATTAAAAATAAAAAATAGAAAAAATGAAAACACATGTCGGTGGCATGAAAAGGCAATTTCTCATGAGCCACTCCAATATCATGAAAGTGGATGAAAATTAACATTGAAATCAGGAAATTTCCGCTTTCATCTAGGATACACCTGGCAATTTGTTCTTCTCTGTAATTGCAAAATTCACTTGACTTTACTATGAAAGAATTTATAGGAAGTTTCAAATGTTTTTAATGATAAATTGATTCAAAAGAAAAATAATAGAAATATCGATTTATCAGTATCCTGAATGTGCAGAAAAGAGAAAAGTTAATATTTGGCTCATAGACCCAAAATTAGCTGACAGTCCTGTTTGCTTCCCTGCTTTTTGAGAAGGACAGTAGCATTTTGGGGGGTGGGGGATGTACTTGGATTGAACTCACGGGCACTCAACCGCTGAGCCACATCCCAGCCCTATTTTGTATTTTATTTACAGACTGGATCTCACTGAGTTGCTTAGCGCCTCACTTTTGCTGAGGCTGACTTTGAACTCAGGATCCTCCTGCCTGAGCCTCCTGAACCACTGGGATTGCAGGGGTGCGCCACAGTGCCCAGCCAGCACCGTGGCATTTTGACGAACTGTGCCATCATATGGTCTCCAATTGCAGATATGGTTCACTGAAATAGCCCAGCGATTATAAAAATCACAAGCGAATTCTATTAAGTCAGGGAAAAGGGATGTGTATGTGTGCGCATGCGCGTAATGCATGGCCACTGCCACCAGCTCGGGCCCTTTACAGACCTGAGATCAAGATTATGCATCATCAAGAAAGCAATGACCTTTGGACTTCTTACACTGTCAAAATTCAACATTAAGGCTTTCATTTTTCACTCCTCAACCACCTCACTCCATCTCTATACTGGCCACCTTCTGTAATCATGGGAGTTATTTAATTTGGATTTTTAGAATTTATTTTTATTTACGGGAGAAAAATAAACTGTTTTCCGGATTCAGACAGAAGAGCAGGGTTTATGTGGTGTGTCCGGGAAACAGATATATGGTTTGGAAGATCAAGTCCCCAGCCCAGTAAGCAAACTGGGCTGTTTGTGGCCAGAGTTGAATTAGGTGTTTGTAACCAAAGTTGAATTTAAGGTGGAAATTTTAGTCCCACTGATTTGTAATAACCCTTTTATAGCATTTAAACTGTTGAAAAGTAAAATCTCTTATGAGAGCATAGTGTGGAGTCTCATAAAGAAGAGAAACCGTGCACTCCGTCCTCCCTGGGTGTTGCCCCTTGTTCAGGGACAGGAGCAGGAGTGAGGGTGTTACTTTGTTACTGCGGCTTAGCCTCAAAATCTCTCTAACCCCCTGCCCCGCCCCCACATCACTGTTCCGTGAGTTACAGCTGAGGGTAGGGTTAGGGTAGTGCTGCCTCTCCAGGTGACCTCAGAAATGCAGCACTCCGGGGACGTCTGCCCAGGTAGCACCCGAAATTAGAGCAGACCTCACTAGGAGGAGGAATGGGGTTTATCCATACTCACTCATTTGGAAGGAGAACTCACAAGGATTGAGGAATGGGTATCTATCCAATGTCTTTTTCCGTTTAGTTTTTTTCTTGGTTCTTGGTATTTCAAGTGATTTTTTAATTTTTTTAATTTTTTACTGGAACTTGAACTTTTTTGTATTATGTTATGAGACTCTAGACTTCATTGAAACCTGCTTTATTGGTTTTGTCTGACACTTCTTCTGCAGGGAAACAATGAATATCCCTTGTCACCTCCCATGGAGTTAAAAATCTTCCCTGTTTGTTCTCTGTTGGCACACTGTGTGTGGAGGTGGGGTCTTCATTACTGTTGGGTAGGGGTAGGACTGTCAGATACCCACATGGTCTCCAAGGACCCAAAGGGAGGATGACCTTGTTCCCAGTGCACAGTGATTTCACACCAGCCCTGTACTGGGAATGATACTTGGTTATTCCGGATGGGGTGGAAATCTAGGCTCCCTTCATTAGCAGATGGCAGGTGGGAAGGTCCTGGCTCCCCAGCTGGTCTTCTCTCACATGACTCTGGTGGGGGAGGTGTTAGGGCTCCTTGTTTGAGCTTCCTGAGTGCAAGTGTAGTTCCAGGGCTCAGCTTTTTCTGGCATGGTGTTCACAGCCCTTCCGTGGTGTTTGACCACCTAGAGCAATTATCATCTACAGATTTTCTATCTTGCTAGGTCACCCCTTCCCTGGACCTGTGGCTGGAGAGAGGCTCTTTTGTTCTGAGCCCATTGGGTGTGTTTTCTGGGATGCTGACTTCTTTAGCTGCAAGTGTGGGGTATGGAAGGTCAAAAGCAAACCCAGCATGTGGGAATCTCACCAACATGCTGGTTCTTGAGTTTCGACGTCCCAGACTGGGCTACCTTTACTTCACCTTACACAGTCCTCTTACTGGGTTAAAGTAATATTTAGCGAGACACATAAGTGTACTCCATCTTTCTGGAAGCAGGAATACTAGCAGGAAATTCAGCTTCTGCTTTTTTATTTTTTAATTTGGTTTTGCCCCAATATTTTATTATAAAAGTTTTTAAAACTATGGAAAAGATAAAAGAATTATACTCTTTACACATATCCACCACCTCGATTCAACACAACATTTTTCCATATTTTATTTTATTGCACATTTATTTACTCGTTTCATCTACTGATCCACTTATTATTTTTGATGGATATGAATGCAGTTCACCTCTAAACACTTCAGCATGCATGTCATTAAGTAGGTTTCACTCTGTTTATGGTTTTTCTAAGGCAAATTTTACATAAAGAGAAATGCGCCAAGGCATAAATACCATTTAGCCAGTTTCGTGTAATCCAAGCACCATTGAAACGCCCAGAAATTCCATGAAGCTCCTTTTCAATGAATTCCTACCTCCTTCCCATCCCAAGAAGACACTATGGTTCTGGTTTTCTTTCTTTCTTTCTTTCTTTCTTTCTTTCTTTCTTTCTTTCTTTCTTTCTTTCTTTCTTTCTTTCTCTTTCTTTTTTTTTGTCATCATTGTTTGTTATTTCCATAACTTCATTTTACCTGTTTTAGCCTTTATATAACGGGGACCATACAGCATGCCCTCCTTCTGTTTGGCCCTTTTAGCATAATTTTTTTGAGATGCATTCAAGGGTGTTTGTGTCAGTGTCTTGATGCAATGCTGTTAGGAAGAAAAGAAAAAAGGAATAAGTAAGAAAAATAGGAATAAGTAAGCTTCCCGCATCTTCCTGGAAGTGCAAGTCTTTGCTATTCAGTGTTTGTTTTTTCCCAACATTTTATTATGTGAGTTTTCAAAAAATATAGAGAAGACAAAAGAAGTGTACCTCCCCCACAAACCTACCACCTGGATCCAACACTTAACATTTTGCTGTATTTAGTTTTATTGCAGATTTATCCATCTGCTCATTTTTTAAGTTGCTAAAAGCTATTTCATTGAATAAATAATGCCATAATTTATCTATTCTGGGCTGCTTCTAATTCTTTGTCACTAAAATTTGGTAGTTAGGGTAATGTAAGTCATTGTTATCTCCCTTCTATTTAGAACTTAGTTCAAGGCAACTTAAGATTTCATGCTTTTCTTCTGATTAAAAAAATGACAAAGACTTATAAAGATATGTTTTATCACACTCAATACCCTCATCTCCCACACATTTCTTGCTGTTAGTGATAGTTATCAGTTTGATTGAAGCTGAAAACATTTCTTTTCCCTTGTAACAGGAGCAAAAGATAGTTTTAGCATTGTAAAAATAGAATTTAGCTTCCTGGCACCAGATTGTATTTTGTGAAGGAGAAACCATGGTTTTAACTACACCATAACTGTGATATTCATTACCGAGAATGCCAAACTAGCCTCCAGAGGAACATCCTATTTCAGGAATACTTAGAATCCTCTATTTCTGCACAAAATATTGATGTGGTTGTTGCTGATGGATTCAGCTGTGTTTTGCAGATCCTCACTTGTCTGTCCCCACCTGTTATGTAAGTCTCTTGCTTTCTTATTTCCTAAGAATGATTACCTAAGGGGACTATAATTTCTGATTGATTGATTAGCTGATTGATATCAGGGGAGTCCTACCAGCTGTGAAATGGGACAAATTAAACTTTATGTGAGATTCAACTAGAGTAGGCACGCTTGCTGCTAACTGTCCAGGAAGAGGTAGGTGATGCTATCTTAAACTTTCATGGAAGCCTTTCTCTGATTTGACTTTTCTTTCTACAGTTGATGGACTGGACAAAGCCTCTATAGCCAACTCAGATGTCCCCACAGCAGGTTCCCAGACACCTCCCTTCAAGAGAAAGGGGAAGCTCTCCACCATTGGTAAAATCTTCAAGCCTTGGAAATGGAGGAAAAAGAAGACCAGCGACAAATTCAGAGAAACCTCAGCAGGTATGAGCGTCTTAACCCTGTTGCAAGATGGGATAAATTGTTCCATTTTTTTCAAAAGGTAGAAAACTGTATTTTGCAGACTTCTGTTTAGAAAAATATTCATATTTGGAATGAAATTGTTCCATTTAAGGATGAAACAACTCAAGAGTTCTGATTTCCCCTATTTTTGTACTGATTTTGGCTCTTTAAAATATTATTGTTTTTAAATTTGTATTTGTGAATTCATATAGAAAACCTTAGTTTTCATATAGAAACTAAGATTTTCTATATGAATATATATGTATTCATATAGAAACTAAGGTTTTCTATATGAATAAGGAGGAGGAGGCAGAAGAGAAGATTAGAGGTGAAATGTTACTTATCAATATTGGGGGGACCAGCACCCGTATTTCTACACAGTGGTATACTGTATATTCAGTGATGTACTGATATACGATACAGTGATGTACCTATTTACTCAGTTCAGTAGCACAGTATTATTTGTTAATTAAAATTTCTAAATAGAGTCTTTTTGATGTATTTTTTTCCTATGGGCAAGAATTCAGTGGCTGTACAAAAGAAAAGTGTTGCTGTATTTATTGTTTGATTTTAAATTTCCAGTCTGTCCTTAAGACAAGTAAATGGTCTCTGTCCTAGAACACCCATAATCCCATTGGTGTGAAAATTTGTGGATTTATTAAAATTAAGAATTACATTGCTTAGTGCCTTTCACATGAACTTGTAGAGGAAATTGACTTTAAATCTCAGGCCAGATCTAAGCCCAGTTTAGCTCAGTTTAGGTGCTGAATGTCCATGGTTTTTCTTAAAGGAAGAAATGTGCTTACCTGTTGACATAAGTTCAGTTTTCTTACTGCCTAAACAATCCCTTCACCAGAATTCCTCACTACATGACAGTCTAATATTGTCAGCGCATGTATAGGGTCACAAAGCAACTTATTAGTCTATGCTAAGACTGGCCGCTGACCCTAGAACTGTGAAACTAAATAGAAAATATACACACAGCTAAAGAGTATGCAACAGAGACACCAAAGCTCCCTGAAGAAAAGAGTCTCTGATGCACCTGTAGCTACATAATTTCTTTGAGCATTTACTACTTAACAAGAAATAATGATACCTGAGATTTGTTTCAAAATTATCCTGGAGGAAGAGTGAGATACATAGGAAGATTAGCCGTGAGCTGAAGACTGTTTAAACTGGGCAGTGTGTACAGGGGGTTGATTATTCTCATCTTTCTATTGTAGGTATTGGAAACTATCTATAATTTAAAAATGGCAAAAGAAGTGAGCTCGCCTTGGGAGAATTAATGGTTAGCTGGGTCCTTTTCAGTGTTGGGTAGCTTCCTGGGTCAGAATGCACTGGGCATCAGGGGATAGACAGCAGTGCTGTGTGAGGACAACAGGGTTGAATATTTGCCAGCAAGTTACCAAGGTGACATTAATCAATAAAGATTCAGTCTCTAGGCCTCAGTTTCCTCATCTTTAAAATCTGGAAGTAGAATGAACTGAATTCTCAGGTGCTTGTGTGAGTCTGCTTTCCGTCAGTGTGACAAAACACTTCAGATGACTTGAAAGGAGGAAAGATTTATTTTTGCTCATGGTTTCAAAGATTTCAGTCCCTGGTCAGTTGACTCCATTACTTTTGGCCTGTGGTGAGACAGAACATCATGGCGGGAAGCAAAAGTTGGAGCAGAGCAGAGACACTCAGCTCATGGCATCTGGTGGTTTTGTTGTTGTTGTTGTTGTTTTGTTTTTATATGGTGCTGGAATTAAACTTAGGGCCTTAGACATGATAGGCAAGCTCTCTACCACTGAGCTACATCCCAAGCCCAGGTTATGACTGGGAAGCACAGAAAGAGAGAAAGGAAAGGTTCCATCACCTGACAGTAGAGTCGTCAGCTGGGGACCACACCTGTAACATATGAACTTTGCAGGGACATTTAAGATCCAAACCATTAGCAATGCTCTAGTTCCAGATTCTGCTGTTCCTCAGAGAGACTCTTGACTTTCCAGGTCCTGGCTGGGCACCTTCTTCTCCCCTGTTCTTCCACTGTAGGTGGAACCACATCAGCCTTCTTAAGTGCCTCCCTCTTACATTTCCTTAAGCATTAGGAGAGTCTAGCTCTTGAAGTTACCCTGGTTACTAAAGATGGGACTAGGGCTCTGGACAGCTGCATTAAGAAGATGAGAAGAGAGGATGGGCAGCTTCTGCAGCTGTCACTCTTGCCCTTGACCTGAATCCGAGCTGCTCACTTTTCTGTCCTCAGAGAAGACATCTTTAGAGAACTTCCACTTGCTCTTTCCTTGCCTCTTCTTTTTTATGATAAAGTGTGTTATTGTCACTTTATTGCATTTTTCTAAGACTTTCATTTCTGCTGAGATATGTGGAAATTATTAGACAAGCTTCAGACAAAAGCAGCAAATGGCATATAACAAGGTAGTTTTTTCCATATCCAAGAAAGATGTCACAGATTGATTAAAACTGATACATATGGAAATGACCCAGGAAAAAGTATCTTCTTTTAAAAATAAATTATCTCAAATAGTGAAATTGAGCTGTTTAGATGTGATTAAAGCCATGTGCAACCTGGCAATCTGTGAAGCCCACCTTAGGCAAGACTCACAATATGGGGGGTATGAAAGAGAGTGAGAAGAGCACACAGATGGCAGGGTAGAGAGCAGCACGCCTCTGCTTCTCATAAGGTGGAACCCAGTAACAGGCAGGTAGCTGCAGGTTGAGGTGGGTGGTCATAGGAAAGTGCAGGAGTGCCATAGTAAGCTTCAGGGACCAGGTGAAGCCCAGAAATATTAGATAGTACTATAGTAAGAAAACAGTGTCGGCATCCAGGCTTTGAGGCTTAGCAGGGGAAGTGGAAGTTTCCCCCCAGCAGGAGTTCAGGTTAGGAGGAGAGCCCTGGTGATCTCCACAAGCCCAGGATCTGACAATTTGCAAGAGACAAGAGACCTTGGATCTGCACAGCAAGCTGGTGCTGAAGAAGGCCTCTGCATTTCCAGCTTATACATACAGTGCCATACCAGGAGCCATCTTGACAGGGTTCTGTTGTTGGAGCTTGCTGTTTAGGGGATCAGAAGTGCCTGCATGTTTCTAGCTTCAAGACTCAATGGCCTTTTCTCAGCACAGGCTCAGTGGGCATTTGCTCCAGGAGACCGTTTTGGCCCAGATGAGAGACTTCTACACAAATCCACTCAGAATTCTATGTGGGGGAAGTGCAGACTGTGCTGTGGAGGGAAGTGGCAGGTGCTTTCCTTTACAATGACAGTTTGGGAGATCTGCTGTTAGAATGAAGGTGGGGTGGGGATGAGCTCTTGAGTGTGATTACATGTGAAGTTCAAATTTGGGGCTCTTAGGACACTGGGTGGTGGATCTCATGGAACCTGCTATCTCTGCTCCCAGCATAGATCTTTGGGCCCCACGGCATCTCCCCACCTTTCAAGCTCCTGGTGACATACCTTAGTGTTTGTCCCTTCAATCATACAATCCAGGGAACTCTGGAAAGAATCTCTGCCTAAAGCAGAGGCTTGGCTCTGTCCTTGGACACGTAGCCCAAGAGACTAGGAAGAGATTGTTGCCTAGTGATTTATACATTCTGTGCTGGCTCAGTCCAATATGCGAAGTAACTTAGAGGGACTCCAAAGAGCTTCAGCCACAAAGCACTCCTGCCAATCAGTTACCTGGAGAGGACCACGATGGAAAGAACTGGGGGTTGAAGAACCCCTAGCCAATATGCTATTATTTTTCTTTTTCACTTTTTCATTTCTCCTCTTTTTTAATTGTTTTTTTCTACTTTTCTCCTGCTTTCTTTTCTTTTTATAAGAATATTTTTGTTCTATTTTTTTAACCCTTTTTTTTCTGTTGTTCTAGTTTTTACCTCCTCCCTTCCCTGACCCCAAACTGGGGATTGAGCCCAGGACTTAGCACATATTGGGTTGGTGCATTTCCACTGAGCTACACTCTCAGCCCAGCTGAGAGGAATGGCATCCAGCATGACCCAGTCTTGCCTGAACCTTGACAGATGCATCAACTTAAAGAATGGGGGACCAAAACCCCCAGACAATGGTATGACCACAAGTGTGCATGACTTGAGGGGCCTGATTCTGTTCCTGGACAGCCATCCCCATATAACAGCAAAGAGAAACAATATTCCTCTGTGGATATGATATCTATGAGGGTCCTCAGCATCAGTTGCTCCCATATCCTGTCAGCCTGGATGGGAGTGCCATAGAGAGTGAGCTCTGATCTCAGTCCACGGCTCTCCATGTGAAATGCCAGGAAATGCACTCGTGGCTAAGCAGAGGATGAAAGCTTCAGGTCTTTCACCAGAGTCGAAACAGCCAATATCAGAGTTGCTTTCACATAACAGAGCCAGTTTCAATAGTGGCAATGGAAACCCCCATACCTGATAGGGGCTTCTACTCCCAGTGTAGGAGTATCCACAAGGGTGCTTCCCACATATTCTATGGTGTGCACCACACCAGCCTCAGTTACCAGAGGGACTCCGCTCTTGCATGAACTACAGATTAAACAGGTCCATACCTTGTGTCAAAACTTACTAATTACAGCCAAAGAAGCTGTAGGGACAGTACACTTTGAAACCCAACTAGAATAAAACTCAACACTACACAGTAAAACCATACTCCAAAACTCATTGTCACGAGAAGGTTGCTTATTAAGAGAGCTCACATAAAAGCCAAAGAGATATCCACCCCAACAGATATACAAACCTTAGCATAGAACCAAAAGAAATATGATAAAACAAGGCAATATGAAGCCTCCTAAAGTTTATCACTCTTTCGTAACTGATTCTAAAGCTATCAAGGTAAATAAAATGTCAGACAAATAAATAATTTAAAAGAACAATTTTTTAAAAGCTAGATGAATTCGAAGGAATTCAGGTAAATAATTGAATGAATTAAGAAAGGCCATGCAGGATATGAATGAGAAATTCAGTAGAGAGATAGAAATTTGGAAAAGAACCAAACACAAATCTTGGAAATAAAAATCTCAATAAATCAGATAAAAAAAAAAACCCCACACTTCAGTTGAAACCTTTGTAGTCTCAGACTAGATCAAGTAGAACAAAGAATATCGATGCCTGAAAACAAGTCTGGTGAAATATCACATTTGGACAATAAAAAAGGAAAGACTAATAAAAACAGAACATACAAGATCTCTGGGACACCATTAAAAAACCAAGCACATGCAGAATTGGAAATAGATGAAGGAGAAGAGCTACAGGCTGAAGGTGCAGAAAATCTAGCCAATGAAGAGAAAATTTCCAAATCTTGGGAAAACCATGGACCCTCATATTCAGAAAGCAGGTAGAACCTCAAAGAGACATAATCAGAAAAGAACCTCCCCATGACATACTGTAGTTTAATTGCCAAAAGTGCAGGACAAAGAAAGAATATTAAAATCTGGGAGAGAGAAGTGCCAAGTCACACTTAAAAGAAAGCCATCAAAATAACAGCAGATTTCCTGGAAGAAACTAAAGGCCAGAAGGAGGGCAATGTATTTCAGATACTGGAAAAAAAAAAAGAAAGAAAAGAAAACCCTGCTGGGCTGAGGATATACCCCAGGGGTAGAGTACTTGCCTAAAGTGAAACAAGCAAACAAACAAAACCTGCCAAATAAAATTGCTGTACCCAGTAAGGTCATCCTTCAGAACTGAATGTAAATAAAGCCCTTTCAAGATAAGCATAAATTAAGGAAATTCATGAACACTAGACCAACACTGCAGAAGATACTTAAGGGAATCTTACACCCAGAGGAGGAAGACATAAACACAATCATGAGAGCTTGTGAAAGAATAAATCCCAGTAGAAGAGTACTCATACAAATGAGAAATAGGAAAGAATCAAATGTTATCAATACAATAAACCACCTAACTTCTAAGGTGAATACAAGATCAAGAAAGGAATGTAGAATATTCAAAACAACCAGAAGAAAAACAAGATATCAGAAACAAGTGCATACCTTTCAGTTACAATCCTGAATATAAATATTCTTAATTCTCCAATTAAAAGCAAAGACTGGTTCAATAAATTAAAAATAAGACTCAACAGTATGCTGCCCAACATGAAAATCATCTCACCTGCCTAGACCAATACAGACTGAATGTGAAAGGATGGAAAATGATATTCTAAGCAAATGGAATCCGAAAGCAAGCAGGAATAATTACAATTACATCTAATAAAAATAGATTTTAAAACAATCAGAGGAAACAAAACAGGTCACTATATATTGATCAAGGGAATATTTACTAAGAAGATATAAGGAGGACTAGAGTTGTGGCTCAGTGATAGAGTGTGCGCCTAGCTGATGTGAGTCACTGGGTACAATCCTCAGCACCATGTAAAATGAATAAATGAATGAATGAATGTTTTTTTAAAGATGTAAAAAAAAGAAGATATAATGATTATAAATACATATGCACTCAATGGTAGTGCATTCAGTTTCATAAAACAAACATTGGGAAAAAGAGACTCCAATATAACAATAGTGGGTAACTTTTATACCCCACTCTCAGCAATAGATGAATCATCCACACAAAAAATTCATTAAAAAAACAAATTAAATCACATTGTAAATATTCAAATGGACTTAACTGACATCTACAGGATATTCCATCTAACAGCTTCAGAATATACATCCTTTTTATCTTTGCATGTGGAACTTTTCCCAAAATAGACCATAAATTAGACCACAAAGCAAGTCGTAACAAATTCACAAAAACTGAAATAATTTCTTACGTCTTATCTGATCACAATGGAATGAAACTAGAAATCAACAGCAAGGGAAACTGCAGAAATTATACAGAGTTTGAATAACAAATATTGAATGAACACTGGGTCATTGAAGAAACTAGAGGGGAAATATTTAAATTCCTTCAATCAAATTAAAATGAAAACACAACAGGGGCTGATAGAACACTTGCCTAGCATGTATGAGGCACTGGGTTGGATCCTCAGCAGCACATATAAACAAATAAAGGTCCATTGACAACTTAAAAAAATATTTTAATAAAATGGAAACACAGCATACCAGAAGTAGTGGAATACAGTGAAAACAGTACTGAGAGGGAAGTTTACAGCAATGAGTGCTTACATAAGAAGGAGGAGAGGGAGGGCTCTCAAAGAAATTACCCAATGATGCACCTCAAGGACTTTGAAAAACAAGAACAAACCAAATCCAAAATCAGTAGAAAGAAAGAATAAAGATTAGAACAGAAATAAATGGAGAAAAAAGGAACCATTCAGAACTTCAATGAAACCAAGAGTTGATTCTTTGAAGAGATGAACAAAATTGATAAACCTTTAGCTAAACTAACCAAAAGAAAGGAAAATCCAGATAAATAAAATTAGAGTTGAAAATTTAAAGGATTATTAGGTAACATTTTGAAAAACTATATGCCAATAATTTGAAAAATCTAGAAGAAACAAACAAATTTCTGGACACATGTGACCTAATAAGATTGAAGCAAGTGGATATAAAATAAACCTAAACAGGGCTGGGGGTATAGCTCAGTTGGTAGAGTGCTTGTATCGCAAGCACAAAGCCCTGGGTTCAATCCCCAGCACCGCAAACAAAACAAAACAAAACAAAACAAAACAAAAAAAAAACCCTAAACAGATCAATAACAAGTAACAAGATTGGAAGAGTAATAATAAAAAATCTTCCAAGAATAGGAGCCCAGGACTGGGTGGATTCACTGCTAAATTTTATCAGCTTTTTAAAGAACTAGCACTAATGTTTCTCAAACTATTCCATAAAATAAGAAGGGAAGGAACCTTTCCAAATTCATTCAACAAAGCCAGTCTTACCCTGCTACCAAAACCTAATAAGGGTACAATAAAAAAAAAAGAGAGAGAGAACTATAGACCAATATCCCTGTTGAACCTAGTTGCAAAAGTTGTCAGTAAAATACTTGAAAATCAAATTCAACAGCATATTAAAAAGTTTGTTAACCATAATCAAGTTGGTTTCATTCCAGGGATTCAAGGATAGTTCAACATATGCAAATCAATAAATGTAATACAGCACATAAAGAAAACGGATTAAAATCATATAATCCTCTCAATAGATACAGAAAAAGACTTTGATAAAATGCCACATTTTTTTATGATAGAAGTCCTAAATAAAAGAGGTATAGAATGATCATACCTCAGCATAATAAAGGTTGTGAAGACAAGAATATTGCAAACATCGTGCTAAATGGGGTAAAGTGGAAGCATTTCCTTTGCGATCAGGACCAAGACAAGGATGCCTACTCTCATCACTCTTACTCAGTTCAGTACTAGAAATTGTAGCCAGAGCAATTAGGCAAGAGAAAGAAATAAAAGGTATATAAATAAGAAAAGAGGAAGTCATATTATCTTTGTTTGCTGATGATATGACACTCTACGTAGAAAATCTAAAAGACTCCACTAAAAAACCTTTAGTTCTGATAAATAGACTGTGAAGTAGCAGGACACAGAATCAACATATAAAAATCAGTAACATTTCTATTTATTAATAAGGAATCCACCAAGTGAATATGAAGAAAAAAAAATTCTTATACCCTATTGGTGGGAATGTAAATTAGTACAGCCCCCATGTCATGGAGGTTCCTCAGAAAACTAAGAATAAATCCATCTACCTTTCCTGAGTATATGTCTAAAGGAAAGGAGCCAGCATGCAAGCCACCTGTATACCCATGTTTATTGTGGCACTATTTACAACAGCCAAGATATGGAATCAGCCTGGTTGTTGTCAGCAAACAAATATATAAAGAAAGTATGGTATACAAAAATAGAAGAGAGAGAATTATTCAACCATAGAGAAGAATGAAATCCTGTCATTTGAAAGAAAATGAGGATTGTGTTCAAGCAAATAAGTCATGCACCGAAAGATAAATATTACATCTTTTCTCTCATATATAGAAACTAAAAAAATAGAATAAAAATGACCAGAAAGTAGAAGAAGGAGTGTTAGGAACTGGGAAGGGACTTGGGGAGGAGGGAGTGGAGGCTAAGAGGGGAGAGGCTGAGCACAGAGGATGGTCATGATCAATGCACATTGCATTTGTATATGAAATTGTCACAGTGAAACCTTTAATTTGTACAATTAATACACATAAATAAAAAGAAGAGAGGGAAAGTGAATTTTATCCAAGAAAAGTAACTCTTCTTTATCCATCCTTCTCTTAAATTCCTGGCTTGCTTGCTACATGGGTATGAATTTTATTGTGTTCTACTACACCACTGTATCTAGACCAGGTTTCTGTTGTAAGGATTTTATTTGATAGTTTGATAACGGACAATACTAATTTATTAATGCCATTGTAATGACATATTTACTGTGGTGGTGACAGGTAAGAAGGGTCCTTGGTGGTCCTTGAGTCAACTACATTTTAGAGTACTCCTAAACACAAAGAACGGCTTGTCCTAAAAGGCAGACTGGATTGTTCTTTGACAACAAGGTCAAAGAACCTGACTTTGGTTCTTTGACCTTGTTGTTTAAAAGCAGAAAGTTAACTGTCTCTTGGACTGGTTTAGGTTCTCAGTGTCTATTTGTTAGGGTTAGGGCAGGAAAGTATCCCTCTTTTTCATCTGTAGTCCAGTGTCACTTAATGATGGGACACATTCTGAGAAATGCATTATGGGCTATTTTGTTGTGTGAACTTACACAAACAAAGATGACTGCAGTGTCACCGGAGATACTCAGCAGGGACCTGTCACTGCATCCAGCATCCACTGAGGTTATTTGAAACTAGTCATCAAATTCAGTGTCACTATCTCAATTTCAACCTCTGCAAGATTTGCCACTAACAAAGAGTCCTTCCTTGGTTTATGAAAACCATCATTATCCTGGTTTCCTGGTTGTCTTTCTCTTTTCTTCCTCTTTTGCCTCCTCTCATCCCTTCTCATCTCCCCTAAACCTCTATGGGAGTTTGCTACCTATCTTAGCCTTTCTCTTTTTCTGAGGGTGCCCTTCTTCTCAAAACCCATGTCTCTCAAACTGCCAGGCTGCATCTGATGCCCAGGTGCTTACCTGAGGACCTGTTGGGTAGCACTGCCGAAGGACAGCACGTGAACTCAAAATTGATTCCTCTGGTCCACGTGAACTCAAAATTGATTCCTCTGGTCCTACATCTACCTGCATGCTCCATGACAGCTACTGCACTGTATTTTGCTTCTAATAAAGCAGTCACGGTTCCTGTCCTCATGGGGCTTTCATTCTAGACAGGAAAGAAGCTGCTTAATGCTCCAGGTGGACACAGGGAGTGAAACGGGGGCCTCCATGCAGTGCATTCTTGCCAACCCAGCTCTTCCTGACACTGAACACCTGGCTTCCTTTGGCATCTAGACATTATACCATGATGTGCTTTGACTCTTCCTTGTCTCTCACCATCCTCTATAGTCTGAGTTCCAAAAACCTTAGATGTATTTCTTCCTAGTGCAGGATCTTTGACATCAGGCTGTCCTCTCAGTCTCTATTGTCCAGTCCTTATCATTCCACATCTCCATTTTTGCAGGTTGTGTTTTGTTTTGTTTTGTTTTGTTTTGTTTGCTGACCTTAGGTATTTATTTATAGTTAACTCTAGAAAGCTAGAGAGGCCAAGAGAGGCTGAGTCTTACCTGACCTTGCTTGTACATCTGACAGGGAGATTCAGGATGGCACAGGCTATCAGGTGCCCCAGAGTAGCTAAGATAGCAACTTCCCAAGTCTCAAACCAGACAAATTGAGCAATGAGTACAACCAAATAGCATGTGTCTAGTAGGTAGCAGGGAGTCACGGAGCATCATGGGTGAACCTGGGAAACTTAGGCCTCAGTAGCCAGGGTGATCTGGACCATGGTAATAGTGTCCATGCACAGATGATGCCTGGGCCAGGGGGTCAGAAAGACGCAAACAGGACCCATCCTTTTTTGGAGAAGGAAGAAACAGAGCTATTACCTAGGAAAGGAACTTACCAAAGGAGTCAGAAGGGCTCTCTCTGTATAAAGTGGACCACTCGATGAATTTAAGGGAAGGGTCTCCTCAGATCTCTGTGCCCAACAGCTCTGGGTCTGGGGGCACAGAGGAGGACTTTCTGTGGTCCCCAGCAGCCTCGGATATGTGGATCTGGAAGAAAAAAGCACCCAGTGCTCCCTCCCTCCCCCTGATAATTCTGGATACTTCTAGGGGGAGTCTTTCTTTTGTCCTGTTACTTCTTGCCTCAAACTTGTGACTGACCCCACATTGTTCCCTAAATGAATTCCAGACTCCGTGGCTCTCCTCAGTTTAACCCAAACTGACCTCCTCTGCCTTACTTATCTTTCCTTAAAGAGTCCGCTCACCTTGGACTTCAGTCACGCTGGGTCACCACAGAGCATGCCCCAGGTATTTTTGACACTTGACCTTTCTTCCTTCTGTTCCCTCTTCCTCTGAGCTCCTTCCTGCCACTGCTCTACCTACTGAAATGCTACTGATCATTCAAGGGTCAGCATTGTGTCTCTTCCTTCCTAAAGATATTCTTGACCTCGATTCTGCACCAGCTGAGTCAGAGCCGCCACCTTCTTTGTTTGTACTCCTGTTAGGACATGTATACAGACAGCTTTCCCTGTGCATGGGTTCTGTATCCCAGAATTCAACAAACCACATCAAAAATATCTGGAAAAAAATGCATCTGTACTGAACACGTACAGACTATTTTTTCTTTCATTTTCTAAATAATGCAGTGTAACAATCATTTATATTAGCATTGACATTGTATTAGGTGTAAGTAATCTAGATTATTTAAAATATGCAGGAGGATTTCCATAGATTATATGCAAATACTGTGCCATTTAATATAGCAACTTGAGCATCTATAGATCCTGGAACCAATCCCCTGTGGAGGCCAAGGGACAACTGTATTTTGACTCCTTTTCTAGTTTATGTGTCTGTCTTGTGTTCCTTATCTACTGTAAAGCATTTAAGGTGAGATTATCTCATTCTTCTTTGCTCCACTTCACATGGATACTTTTTAGAGTAATTCTCCATGGTAAAAATTTCTTTAGTGTGCCTTGAATTGCTAATCTATTGAATATCCCCTATAACTACAAGTGGGGTATGGGGTGCTTCAGGACTTTATAAGAGAAACTTAAGATTAAAAAAAATCATATTGGAAAAGAAAAAAACAACATATTAAAATGCTAACCCAAAACATGTACTTCACAATCACAACTGTGTACAATTGTTAAGAAGTTGCTAAAAAATAATTAGGGAAAAATTATCTTTCCTATCTTTTATTTAAAAGGTAGTTATACTCCTAAAAAAAAAGAAAATCAAGATAATTTATCTTCATTAAAATTGTGACTTTTATTTACATTGTTAGTAATGGGAAAGGAATGTCCATCTTGATTTTTAGATAACATCCCGTAAGTGTTAGTATTTGAGGAATCAAGACTGACTTGCAGAAGTCATGGTAAAACTTGAATTTACTGAAGGTAGTCTAATAGCAAGGACTTTTATTCAATGCTGTTACATACCAGGTTCTGCTCCAAGAACTTTATTTGTATCGACTCATCAAATCATCAAAACAACCACATGAAGTTTAAGTGCTCCTGTTATCCAGTTCTACTTGTAAGGAGCCTGGGCTCAGAAAATTCAGTGGAGTTGCCCAAGGAAATTTCCCTGGCAGGAGGCCAAGGCAGCATTTGAAGCCAAGCAGTAAGGCACAGTGACCAATACTTTTGACCATTATACTCTGATGCATCTCTAAATGATGACTTCCTACCCAGATCAGTAAGGATCAGCCCCCTGAAAGGTGACACTAACAGATAGGTTTGCTTCATACTCTAGGTTTTGCTGGAAGAAGAATTTGGTCTGATGAATTACTTTGGTTCTACTTCACTGGTCTGGTTTTAGCAGTGCACCTGTACAAGAATGGTTGATAAGTATTAAAATTATGTTTGGTCCTAATAAAGTATAATATTGCTGTAATTATAGAGGCATGATGTCACTGCTGGGGATTATTTCCCATATCTACAAAGTTAAGGATTTTCCCGAGGTGATATTTGTTAAGGACAGCTCTGATTTCATTCATAAATGGCAGTGTTTTGATTTATATCTCTCATTTCAGCAAGCAGGTGGAAGAGCTTTCACGTGTCATTCACCCTCATGCCTTTTGAAGGAAGCAGAGAGAATCTGCCTCTTGCTTTACCATAGCAGAGAGGAGTTACATAACCAGGCCAGGGCCACATAGCTCATCCGGGTCTAGGAAGGGCTCCTTCCTTATGTGATAGCATTTCTTTGTCCTCTCAATGAATATTTACTGAGCATCCTCACCCAATCATGTCAGTCACTGTTAGGGACTCTGGGGACATGGTTACAGACTTCAGTAACAAAAGAGACTCAGCTGCCTTCTCTTTTGGAGTTTGCATTCTAATAGGGAGAAGAGTCAGAAAGTACATCCAAAGAGATTAGTTAGAATTAGAAAGTGACAAGAAGAAAATACAGCCAGGAATTGAAATAGGCAGTATAAGGGGGAGGTTATAGTTTAGAAGAAGGCAGTCAGAGAGACTTTATTGGGAAGGCAACAGGTAAGCAAAGGTGGGAAGGAGGAGGGGAAAGCCCTCTAAGAAATCCTATTAAGTAACTGCACAGGTTAGAGATGGCATGCACTCCCTCCTATCAATAACGAGGGTAACACAGTGGTTCTTGTCCATTATAAATTTTGCCAACAATTGAACAATGAAAATGTCTCACAGTCATGAACCTTGTGGTTGTTAATCTTGACGTTTGGCCAACACCATTGACTCCTAGCAGATCATCTGATTTTACTCTATATTTCTTCCTGAGGAGGTGCAGAAAATCAAGAAAGGGATTGAACCCTGGGATATAAACATTTTGTAATGGCTCCCTTCCTTTCTTTCTTTCTTCTTCTTCTTCTTTTTCTTTTTTCTTTCTTCTTTTTTTTTTTTTTTTTTTTTTTTTTTTTTTAAACCCAGTACTTAACCATTTAGCTACATCCCCAGCCCTTTTTTATATTTTATTTAGAGATAGAGTCTCACTGAAGGACTTTAGGACCTTGCGAAGTTGCTGAGGCTGGCTTTCAACTTGAGTTCCTCCTGCCTCAGCTTCCTGAGCCAGTGTGATTATAAGCTGTGCCACCACCACTCCTGGCATGGCTTTTCTTCTTGACATCAAATCTAAGAGCCATACTCTGACAGGTCATCAAACCAAAAGTCAGAAAAACAGCCTCATGGAGTCCACATTTAGAATCCCTCAGATGTTGGTATTTTGGGTGAACTAGTTTCAGTCACTGCTCATGTAAGCATGACCTTCTCAAAAGAGTCATTCTCCATCATTTATCATTTGGGTAGGGTTATTTTTTTTTTTGGAAGGTGTACATGCATGTGTACTGTTCTAAGAATTTTAATATTTGTAGGTTTGCAGAACCTCTGCTGCAGCCAGGCTATATTACAGTTCCATCACTCCAAAAATGTCCCTGGTGCAGTCCTTTTATAGTCACCCGCTCTTGGCACCCCTTCTCTAGCCACTGACCTCTGGCAACCACTGATCTGTTCTTCTTCACTCTAGATTTGTCCTTTCAGTAATATCAAATGGAATCATTCAGCCTGAAACCTTTTGAGCCTGGCTTCTTTCACTCAGCACAGTGGCTTCGAGAGATCCATCCGTGTTGCTACATGTGTCCATTGTTCCTTTTTAAGGATAAATAGTACTTTGTAGTATAAACCCATATCATAATTTGTTTATCCATTCACCCAGTAAAGGACATATTGGGTTTTTTTTCCTGTTTGGGGTAATTATGAAGAAAGCTGATATATACATTCCTATATAGGTTTTTGTGTAAGCCAAAGTTTTAATTTACCAAGGGAAAAATATGTAAGAGTAGGATTCTTGGGTCTTCTGTTAAAGTGGGTATAAGCAGTGCTTTCCAGAGTTTTACATTCCAGCAATGTAGGAAAGTTCCAGTTGCTCCACACCATTGTCAGCAGTTGCTATTGTCATTACTATTATTTTATTATGGTAAAAAGCACATATGATAGAATTCACTATCTTAACCATTTTTAAATGTGCAGTTCAGTTGTGTTAAGTGGTTTACACTGTTGTGAAAACAGGTCTGCACATGGTTTTCATTTTGCAGAACTGAAACTCTATACCTGGTAAACAACTTCCTTTTGTCCCCTGCTAACCACCCTTTGACTTCCTTTTTTTTTTCTTTTGTTTGAGACAGGGTCTTGCTAAGTTGCCCAGGCTGGTCTCAAACTCATGGGCCCACGTGATCCTCCTGCCTCAGCCTCCTGAGTAGCTGAGACTATAGACACATGCCTCCGTGCCCCTCCATGCAGTTGTCCTTTTGTGACGAGTTTATTTTGCCTAGCATGATGTTGTAGCATGTGATAGGATTTCTTCTCCTTTTGGCTGCATAGTATACCATACTTCGTCCATCCATTTGTCAATGAACATGTGCTTTGCATCCACCTCTTGACTGTGGTGGATAGGACCCCTGTGAACCTGAGTGTGTTGTTGACAGTTTTGTTAGGCCTTCTGATGGGTATGCAGTCATATTTTGCCAAGGTTGAAATTTGGTTTTCCTTAATGACTAATGATATTGAGTTTGTTTTCATGTACTTTCATGTACTTATCTACCATTCCTGATTAATAAAGTTTCTGTTCGATTCTTTTGCCTATTTTTTACTTAGACTATTGGTTGGATGTAATTTGTAAATATTTTCTTCTATTCTATGCCTTGTCTTTTCATTCTCTTAAAAAAATTAGATATCTTTTTCAAGCAAAATGTTTAATTTTGATCATCTTATTTATCAATTTTTCTTTATTGCTCTTGCTTTTGGTATAGTGTATCAGATCTCTTTGCTTAACTCCAGGTTATAGAAATATATTCTCCTGGCCAGGCATGGTGGTGCACGCCTGTAATCCCAGTGACTCGGGAGGCTGAGGCAGAAGGATCGGGAGTTCAAAGCCAGCCTCAGCAACTTAGCTAGGCCCTAAGCAACTCAGTGAGACCCTGTCTCTAAATAAAATACAAAATAGGGCTGGGGATGTGGCACAGTGGCCGAGTGCCTCTGAGTTCAATCCCTGGTTCAAAAAAAAAAGAAGTATATTCTCCTATGTTTTCTTTAAAGTTTGTATAATTTTATGCTTTACATTTAGATCTATGATCAATTTTAGGATAATTTTTATGGAAGTTTGAGGCTTTAGGTCAAGGTTCATTTTTTTTAATGTAAATTTCTAGTATTTCAATCCCATTTCTTGAAAAGACTGTTCTTTTTTCATTAAATTGTCTTCTCACCATTTTGAAAAATAAGCATATTTTTCTTCCATGTATCCTCTTTGGTAAAGGTCAGTTCAAGTCTTTTGACCAATTTTTATTAAGTAGTTTGGTTTCCGTCCCCCTGAGTTTTGTTTGTTTGTTTTATTTGGGCGGATTGTTTTTTGTGGTGCTGGGGGGTCAAGCCTTGGACATGCTAGGCAAGAGATCTACACTGAGCTACACTCCAAGCCCGGATAGTTTCTTTTCTTGACACTGACTTTTAAGATGAAATTTTCTAAGTACATCGCCTTTTTCAGATTATGTTATCTGGAGAGGCTTCCTGCCAGACTTATCTTGTCTTTTTATTCATTTACAAATGTCTTTTATAAAGCACAAGGTCTTAATTTTGGTGATGCACACTTTTATCATTTTTTTCTTTTTTTCTTGTGTTTTGGTGTCCTGTGTGAGGTTCAGCAGCGTTGGTTGGAAAGGCTATCTTTCCCATATTGAATTGCTTTTGCACCTTTGTTGAAAATTAATTGGCCACCTGTGTGTGTGTGTGTGTGTGTGTGTGTGTGTGTGGTCTATTTCTGGACTCACTGTGATGTTCTCTTCATCTGTGTGTCTGTTTCTTCACAAATTTCATACTTTCTTGATTACTGTAGCATTATATGTCTGCAAATTAGGTACTGCAATTCCTCAACTTCATCCTTCATTTTAATTTGTTTGAACTTACCTAGTTTCTTTGTCTTTTCATTTAAATTTTGAAATTGACTTGCTTATATTTTCAATAAGTTCCTGCTGGGATTTTTGTTGGAATTTCATTGTATCTATCTTGCATTTGGGTGGACTTGATATCTTTTCTATGTTGAACCTTCTAATTTATTAACTGATTTGCTCCTCTATTTAATTAGCTCTTCTATTTCTTTCATCAGCATTTTACAGTTTTGAGAAAAGAGTATTAAGTTTATACTTAAGTAATTGTTTTTTTTTAGCTATTGTAAGTTATAAATATTTTTAAATGTCCATCTCTACTTAATCATTGCTAGCTTATAGAAATACAAATGCCTGCTTTCTTACCAAACTGGCTTGTTAGTTTTTGTGGCTCTAGGGAAGATTGCTGGGGACTTTCTTTTACTGGGGATTCCTGAACATAATGTCATCTTTATGTGGCCTGTGACTGGGAAAGGTTTATTTCTCCTTTCTAATCCATATGGCTTTTATTTCTTTCCTTGTTGTTTGCGCTAGCTGGGATGTCTACTACAATATTGAATAGGAGCAGTGAAAGGGAACATCCTTGCCTTCTTCCTCTCCTTGGGGGCAAAGCGTTCCTTAAGCATGATGCCTGCCGAAGGTGTTTTGTAAGAGCACTCTGTCAGTTTTGTTCTTGAGGTTTTTTGGTTTGGGGTTTTTTTTTTTTTTTTTTTTGAGTATTTATTTCTTTTTTCCTTAGTTGTTGATGGACCTTTATTTTATTTATTTATATGTGGTGCTGAGAAATGAACCCAGTGCTTCACACATGCCAGGCACGTGCTCCACCGCTGAGCCACAGTCCCAGCCCTGGAGTATTTATTTCATTTGAATAATTGTAAATGCCTTTTCAAAATCAATTGATATGATCATGTGAGTTTTCTCCTTTAAACTATTTTTATATTTGGTTACATTGATAGATTATTGAATATTGAACCAACTTTGCATTCCTGGGGTAGACTCTACTGGATTATGGTGGCATTATTTTTATTTTTTGCAGGATTTTATTGGAATATACATGTGTGTGTGCGCACGCGCACATCCACATACACATACATATATATTTAGGATTGGGGATACTGGTCTGTAGTTTTCTTGTGTATACTGCTCTGCTTATCTAGTTTGGGTATCAGAATATCAGTGATCTTGTAAAATGAGTTGAGAACTCTCCCTTCCTCTTTTGTTCCTGAAAAGGATTGTGTAGGGTTGATGTTATTTCTTTGTCAAGCATTTGGTAGAATTCACCAGTGATATTGTCCGAATCTGAAGGATTTTAAACTGCAAATTTCTTTTCTTTAATAGTTATGGGGCCATTCAGGTATTCTCTTTTGTCTGGTGAGTTTAGGTGGACCTGTGGTGCTTTAAAGTGGAAAACAAAGCAAGACTCTTCCTCTAGATTTCTTTAACTACTGCATCTCCTTCAGTAAAATCCACATTCAATGCTGTGTTCTCAGTGAGGTCTACCTTGATCTTCCTATTTCAAATCTCTCCTCTTCCTCAACCTCTTTATTTAGTGGCCTTGTTGGGATATGACTTACATACCATGTAATTGCCCATTGAACATGGCGCTTCCATGGTTTTGGGTATTAGTCACAAACTGTGTGACCATCACCACAGTAGTTCTTAAACATTTTTATTACCTTAAAAAAAAATGCTCATTAGCACTCCTCATTCTCTCCTGATCTCCCCACCTCTACTCTAAGGACCTAACCTATTCTTCACATTTCATATAAATGGAATCAGACAATATATATGTGGTCTTTTATAACAGTACGGTGTTTTCAAAGCTGATCTATCTCGCAGGATATATCAGTACTCTATTTCTTTCCACTGCCGACATATTTCATTGTATGAATATGGCACATTTGATTTATCCATTCATCGGTGGATGAACTTTGGGCTCTTTCTGCTTTTGGCTGTTATGAATAATGCAGTCAGAAGCATTTGTGAAAGTTTTAGCATGGCGTTTTATTTTCACTTCTCTTGGTGAATTCCCAGAAATGGAATTGCTGAGCTATATGGTAATTCAATGTCTAATATTTTGAGTCTGCAAAACTGTTTCCCAAAGTGGCTGCACCATTTTATATTCCCTCCAGCAGTGTATGGGCATTCCAGTTGCTCCGCAGTCGGAACCACATTTGCTATCATTGATCTTTTTTATTATTGCTATTCTGATGAGTATGAAGTAGTTTCTTCTGTACTCAGGATTCTTCTTTTTCTTCCTTACTTTTTTCATTTTCCATAAAGCATATTTTACCTTATAACAATTATAAATCATTTTTTACCATTTGTCCTCTGGCCCTGCTTCCAGGAGATTATAAATTCTGTAAAGACAGGGATTTTCTGTGTCTTCTCTGGAAAGATCCTGAAGCAACTAGAATTGTGCTTGGCTTATGTGAAATATTCAGGAAATGTTTGTGGAACAAGTGAATTAATGAAAGGCTCTTGATGGGCCTTATACCACCTTATATACAAAGTATTTGCCAATGACTCTTCTTAATTTGGAAAGTGCTAGAATGAGGATGGGGAATGACTATATCTGTTTTCAATCCTTCTTTAGTGTCATATCACTGAGAGTTATTTAAAAGAGCCTTAAGAAACCTCGGAAAGCCATAAGAGACAAAATGAATATTTCACCAGTGTAATGGACGGGGTAAGGACCTAGTACCTCATGAATGGATAATGTACTTAAGTGACTGCGTGTGGCTGTGTATGGCAACGTAAAGGTCAGCATGGAGGCATCATTGACCAAAAAAGGAGGCAGGTGGGATTGTGTTTTAGTTTAACTATTTGTGTACGCAGGTACACAAATAACTATTTGTGTACGCAGGTACACAACTATTTTGTGTACAAAAATAACTGAATCTAATCCATCCAAATTAGTGTTAGAAATTCTGTGAGCAAAAGTGATAACATTATAATTCTGTCATATATACCTTTTTGAAATTCTTACCTTGTTTTCCTAAAGATACAGAATAGTGTCAGAACAGATTTCCTCTTTGTATTTAACATGCATGACATGTATGGGAGATTAACTGTTCCTCTTTAGTTTTTTTCTCCCAATAGAATGATTTTTTTCCCTTGGCTCAGTCTTTGTATATATGTGTGAGTGGAAGGAATCATTATAACTCCACCTTTTATTTCTGGAGCATTAATTATTCATTGCAGGTCTATTCTAGTGGTGAAGCCCATTTATGAGATAGCGTAATATCACATGAGAGCTAGGTTTTTGTGCTTTTGTCATAATTGAAATCAGTGGTTTCATAAACATGGTAACTTTCCATCACAGGTTTAAAATAGCCAGCTGCACAGTGGGGCCAAACCATCAGGACCTACCTTCTACAGATTAATATAAACCAAAGACTCTTATTTCTAAATGGAGTTGAGGAGACTCCCTTGCTTCTTGTACATTTGGGAGAATGGGCTATTGCCTGTTTAATCCAAGCTGAGCTTGGGGTTTAAATTTGTGGCTCCATAGATCTGACTAGTAGTAGCTCAAGGGCCTAGACTTTTCCAGGGGGAGTTAGTTCTTCTAGGGCAGCGGAACTCAAAGAAGCCGTCTACAGAAGCAGTCTCAAATGAACTGATTTCTTATTATAAATGACATTTTAAAAACTCATGTCCACTCAATTGAAATGTATTGTTGTTAGCTTTGCTTTTCTTTTTTATATTTATTTGTCACATTTGATTCTTAAGAGGAAAGTGGAGGAAAGGAGCAATGTTCCCATCAATCTTTTAATAAAATGAGGCTTCATCAGGTTGAGACAAATGAGCTTGCTTGGCTTCAAGAGAGGATCTGATTGTTTATATCCCTTACTTAGGTGAATAATTTCCTAATTTCATTTTCCTTTGGAGTGATGCCACTTTAAACACGTCTGAAGGTACTACCGAACTCCTTCTGGCCTGGGTCAGAGAACTCATGTCAGGAAAGCCCATTATTTTATTTCCTTTGCATATTATTTCCCATTGTGGTTCTGTTTTGTGTTTTTCATCCTGTGATATGAATCTGTTCCTTATCACAGTGGCTAAGTCCTGGAAAGTGACTGTTTTCTGGCTTGCGTATTTCCCTGACCTGTTTCCCACTTGGAATACAAGCTGCCATCTTAATTCTTCTTCCTTTCATGGTAGGTGGACGACACTTATTTACTCGTCTAGACTAGGAACACATTTTGTCCCCAGTTTTCTTCAACTGCTTCCAGAATCCAGACTGTAGGTCTTGAAACTTGCACTCATGAAATTTCTTTATTTTAAAGTGTAAATGTTTACTTGTTAACTCTTATAACATAGGATATAAGAGGCTACCTGAGGAAGAGAAGAAAGTAAGAAACATGGTTGGAAAGAAGACTGGATATTGGAAAAAAAGTTAGGAAACTCATTTTGCATCAGTGTGGTTAAAATTCCTTTTCATTTATTTTTCATCTCAGCATTTATGCACTACTCCATAGTCTGGAAAAGTTTTATAATATAATTTTTCTAAATTGTGGTAGGAAAATCACATAACATAAAATTTACCATCTAAACCATTTTTAAGTATACAGATCACTAATGTCAAGTATATTCACATTGCTGTTAACAGACCTCCTGAACTTTTCCTCTTGCAAAACTAAATTCTAACAATTCTCCAGCTGGGATGTGGCTCAGTGGTGGATCACTTGCCTAGCACTTGAGGCCCTGGGTTCAATCCCCCAGTACCACCAAAAACAACATCCACCCCGTAATTTCCCCTTCTCCTAACTCCTATAATTTGTTCTTAAAGGAAACCTTAGATGAAAACATTCAGGATGCCAACTAAAGTTTAATCATTGATTTTTAGTCAGATATTGATGTATTGCTGGCGTTACCTACTTCTTTCTTTTTGCTGAGTTTTTCCATTCAATTCAGTACTGAAAAGTTCAAATTAATTATCACACCCTGAGGTTTAAAAAATGTTCCCTTTGGACAATTTGCTGCATATACAGCATTATGTAATGAAGTACTTTTTTGAAAAAACGAAAACCAAAAAAATTTTATGTTATTCATTTGAAATTTTACTTAGGATTAAACTTAATGTCAGAGAGAGAAATGTAGGTATTAATCACAATAACTCATTCTAGTTACATTTTTACTATATCAGATGCTGTTTTAAATGCTTGTAATCTTCCCAGTTACTCTATGATTATGTGACTATTAAAAGCCCAGTTTTACTAATGAATAAGTAGTGAGGCACAGAAAGGTCAAACAATTTGCCCTGAGCACCAGAGTTTGTGATTAGCATAATCCATATTTGAACCATTTTGGCCTGGCCCAAGATTTCATCCTTAACCCCTATACTCTGTTGCTTTTAGGTAGATATGCACAGCAAAGTAAAACTACCAGTAGGATATTAGCAAAGGTCTATACAAAGGCATATAGGAGAAAATAGAAAATAGGGTGAGAAAAAGCTGATATTTACTTGGTCTGTACTTTGCGTCAATCATATGATAAGATGTTTAATCACCCTAATGTCTATCCACATTTGGTCTCACTGCCTGTGTTCCTATACGTAGAAACTCAGACTCAGAGAGGTTTAGGAGCCCATCTGGATTATCTGCTAATAAGATATAGGATCTGTTTTGAACACAGAGATGCTCTTAGAGGTGAGAATATGTCCTGTATACAAGTATTCTGCTATGTAGAAGTCTGTTAAATATAATATAATACAAATTTCTCCATAAAGATAATATTTATTCAATACTTCTATGTGAATATTATATATAAAATATACAGAAACTCCTATGTAAAATACTTCTTCACAGGACATATTCTAACTCTTAAGAATTACATGTAATACACATGTGTGTATATTATATAGAAATCCATTTAATTATATAAAATATACTGTTGTATATTATATTTTAAGAGGAATATATACCTTCTGATTCATGTTCTATTCATGTTCTATATTCTAGTCCAAAGGACTTCAAATCAGTATAGTATAGTGATACAGCCACACCAATGTTTATAGCAGCTCAATTCACAATAGTTAAACTATGGAACCAACCTAGATGTCCTTCAACAAATGAATGGATAAAGAAAATGTGGTATATATACACAGTAGAATATTACTTAGCCTTAAAGAAGAATGAAATTATGGCATTTGTCAGTAATTGGATGGAGCTAGAGAATATCATGCTAAACAAAATAAGCCAATCCCAGAAAACCAAAGGCTGAATGTTTTCTCTGATATGTATATGTAAATTCATGATTGGTGGGGTGGGGCGAGGGAGGAATAGAGGTACTTTGGATTAGACAAAGGGGAGAGAAGGGAGGGGAGGGGAGTTGGGGGTAGGAAGGATAGTAGAAAGAATCGGACATGATTACTCTATGTACGCATATGATTCTACAATATGTATGACCAGAAGAATGAGAAGTTACATATTTATGTATGATGTGTCAAAGTGCATTCTACTGTCATGTAAACTAATTAGTTAGAATAAATTTAAAAACTTACATATATTTTAAAAAATGGTGAGACCCTGATCTCACCTTTATAATCAGAATTTAAAACGGTGAGGAGGGAGATTATTGAAAGAGAGCATTTGTCAAAGTTGAAAGTGACCCTTGCTCTCAAACTTTAATCATTATAGTTTCAGCTACAGTGAAAAGGCATACTTACCCAAATCCTATTTTTTGTGTCAATCTTGGAAAACAAAAGTTTTCATTCAAATTACGTTTGTCCTACCATGCAGGGCCAAACAGGAATCAGAGATGGTTTACCCCTCCTGGCTTAATCTAGGTCCAGAGCAGTTTTGCCAGAGAATATTATTCTTTATAAATACTGTCATTCTTTTGTGCAGGCAAAATAGTAGGGAAAGGAGAGAAATGTGTAAAATGCTCACGAAAACAAAGATTTTCATCACCTTATAAAACCTAGTCTGGTAAGATACGTGTGTGAAAGTAATAAACATGGGTTTTTGGAAATTCCTGCTGAAATCTTCTCACTAACTTATATTGGGTGGGCCCCATCTGTTACTTTGAGTTGATGAGTGTTGTTCAGAGATTAACTAAATTAAAACTGTCTATTTGCAGGGCTGGAGTTGTGGCTCAGTGGTAGAGCACCTGCTTGGCATGTGTGAAGCCCTGGCTTTGATCCTCAGCACCGCATATAAATAAATAAATAGAATATAAGATCCTTTGACAATTAAAAAATAAAAAATAAGAAAAAAATCAGGTTGTTAAAGATTGTACACACCCCATATAAAAAATGGCCTGCGATATGAAGAGTTTTAGGCACCCTAAACCCAGGTAGTAGAATTAGATATTTAAATGAGTGGGAATGTCCTGATCTGGATAATTTGGTGTCACCAAGATCTCTTTTGTATCTAATCTTTCTTGTCACTGACTGCCTGATATAAAGGAAAAGGATATATCCCATCTTGATCACAGCAGTGAATTGCATAAGAATGTTGGAGCCTGATCATGTGGCAGGCTGGGTGTCAGAAGATCAGGCTCTCTGGAGTTTCTCCTCTAATGGACATGGTTCATGATCCAGTGTGAAAACCCTCATCACCGTGATGCGCTAGGATGCACATTTCAGTCATTCCTCTAGCCTGTCCTGGTGGTTGATCAGGATGCCATTATATCCTAGGGATGGTTATCATTATCCTCATTTCAGACATCAGTTCCCTCTGTGGTCTCACCAGGTCTTGAATGTGTCCTCATACTATAAACAAGAAATGGAAACGTACCATCTTTTCATTGAACTGGATGAATCCAAAAGCACCTGTCTTGGGCATTTGTGTTTCCCACGAGTTCGTGAGAGTCGGAGCAGGAGGAAGAAGGACAGGGGGTGTGTGTTCCCTGAAGCACTTACGCCCAGGCCTCTGATTACTCTCCTGAGAGTACTTGTACTTCCTGGCCCATCTGGGATTGAGCACTTGCTCATTGTTTAAGTCCTGAACCTTTATCCCTTGAGAATAAAAATGCAGGTCCCCTCAGGTTGATCAGCCATAGCCATTCCCAGCTTCCTCCTGTGGCAGCAGAGGTGATTTGGGGTTTCTATTATTTGCACAGGTCAAAGGCAGTCACCTCTTCTTTCCTCCCACCCCAATCTTTCCTGTCCATCTTGTCTCCTGAAATTTTAAAGCTATTACCTACACTTGTTCAATGAAAAAGCATGATGCTGAATGGTTTATAGAATATCTTACCTTTTATGTAAAAAAAGGACAAAATTGAAATGACTATTTGAAATTTCCCCCGAAATCTAGAAGGAGACACAATAACCCAAAAAAAGTTGTTAATTGCTTGTAGAGATGGAGGGGCTTCTATTTGAATAAGTGAAGGGCAGGGTGAGGGTGACAATCGTAACTGTAGCCTTTTATGATTTGAACTGTGAGAATACACAACCATCTAAGGGCTGGGAATGTAGCTCAGCAGTAGAGTGCTTACCTAGCACATGCAAGGCCCTGGGTTCCATCCCTGGTACCACTAACTAAACAAACAAAATAAACTTGAAAAGGTTGTTCTTCCATTCAAAGTCTTGAAGAAAAATTAGAAAACTTTCATGGCAAAACTGAAATCTTTTTAATTATCAATGCAGATTGGAGAAGGCAGAATGGTAGGCTTTTAGTTAGACACACCTAGGTTCAACCAGATTCTAGCTGTGACAGAAAGGGTATTTAGCCTCTCCAGGTTTCAATATCCTTATTTGTATGAGCCTAACAAAAATAATTGCTCAGCCTATGTTTAGGCATACTGGGGTGGGGGCTGACGAGATAATAATTACAAAAACGCTCTCTAAGCACAAAATATATAGATGATTACTACCAGGTTTCTGGGGGGAAGTTGTGACACTAATGTCCCAAGAGAAGGAAGGGACATAGATCTCTCCATCTTCCTCTTTCTTTAGGCCTGACCAAGTTTCAAACTGAAGTGGAAAAAAAGAGGGTCTGTTTACTTCCCCTTTCATATTTCTACCCTGCAGACCTAGAGGATCTTTGGTCTCTGCCAGGAAAAAAATTCAATTTAAAAACTTTAACTAGACACCTTTTTGATTAGTTAGGGCTCTTTACTGTTGATGAATCATAAAAGGCTGAAGCAGACAGAATATATTGGTCTATATAACTGAAAAGCCCACGGGCATACAGCCTTCAGGCACTATTGGATTCAGGTGCTTAAACCCTGTCATTAGAAATCTGTCTCTCTCTCTCTCTGCTAAGTCTACATTCTAATGTGTTGGCCTTTTTTTTTTTCTTTTCTTTCTTTTTTTTTTTTTTTTTTAATTTAAGCTCTCCTCTTGTGCAGTCAAGGTGGTCGCTAGCAAATCTAGGCTAGTTCAGCAAGTTTTAACAGCTCTGGAAGAAGGAGAGAAAGCCTTGCTTTTCTATTGCTCCAGCAGATTTCTTGGGCTTGGATCTCATTGGTGGAATTTGGGCATATGCCTCTCTCTGAACCAATCACTGTTACCAGGGTGAGACCATCTCTTACTGGAAAAATCTGGGAGCCCTCGAGCCTAGAGGCTAGAAAGGATAAGTGGTTTCCCAAAAAAGAAAAACCAGGGGTCTCTTTCTAAAGGAAGTGGAAAAAGATTCTGTGTATGCCCACGCTGCCCCCCACAAGACAGTTAGATTACCCAATATCTGCTCTGTGCAATATGATTATTTTTTGTATTATGGATACAAAATGGTAAACAAGACATTCCTCGAAGGGTCTCTTCTAGAGTCACGTGACTATACAACTGTGTACACATGATTTTAGCAATAAACAATGCACATGTGAAACATGCTATAACAGAAGTAACAGTAAGAGCTGATATCTGTTGCATGCTCTCTGAATTCTAGGTACTGGTCTATGCACTTTACTTGGTTTAAGTCATTTAATCTCCAAAAGAATCAGCAGCTATGATTCCAGTTTCCAGAAAGAGCTGAGGCACAGAGAAATTACTTGACAGGAGTGAGAAAGAGAGATCGCCCAATAGGGGGCGCTGTTTGAAGATTGATTAAACTCTAGGGAGGATTTCACCAGGGAGAGAGAAGGAGACAGTTTAATGCTAGGAAGTAGAAATAGTAAATGAAGGAACAGAGCTGAGGAGATGTTTAGGAAATGATAAGAAGTAAAGTTTGACTTTAACATTGGACTTACTAAAAAAAGAAAAGGGTGGGCTGGGAATATAGCTCAGTTGGTAAGTGCTTGCCTCACAATCACAAGGTCCTGGGTTCAATCGCCAGCACCCCCCAAAAAAGAGGTGCAAAAACAGTGAGGGAAGAATGGTGAGCAGGGCCAGGTATAAAGCTGGTTGTTGCTCCAAGAAGCTCTTCTTTAACCTGAGCGTTTTTGAGCAGGGGAATGGTATGATCAGATAAACAAGAACATGGCCAGACCCCGGTGTGTTTTCAGGTGGGAGTGTTGGCTTTATTTCTCTGCTTTACATTCTTGGGATGTTTTGGAAGGCTGTTGCAGTGTGCTGTTGGGCGGCACTGGAGTGGTTATTTCTTTTAAACACTAGCCACCTAGCCTCAGTGAAGGGTCTTTTAGAAAACAGACCATTTTCTGACATTCTATTTTCTGTAACTGCTATTGAAGAGGAGTAAAGCCAAGCCAGCTCTTATAGAGCACTTTCAACCCAGGACAAGTGGTTTTCTGTGTTTCTGTCACACTTTTACAGTAAGGCCATTCACTACTCAGAACCAAGAAGATAACAAGGCACGCTTATTTAATAGTCTCTATTTGCTCTTCTATTTTGTTCAGTCATTAAACGGTGTTAGAATTGAGAATTAGGACTCTCTTTCCTTGCCAAATAAGAACACAAGTGACTTGTTGACTACAAGATTTACTCTCACAGATACTTCCAGAGTAATGTGAAATCCAGGCCAACTATCCACTGAAAAGAGCTGGTGGCATATGCCCCAGCCTCTTTTCCTGAATGTAGGCTCCACAGCTACCACATCATGCCCAGGACATCATAAATCACTTCTAATTTATGAAGCGCCCAGCCAGTCGTGTGCTACACCCTGTTAGCCACTGGTGTCTGTCCTCTGCACACTATGGGCTCCCTTCTTCAGTGCATACAGAGCCTTTTTCAGAAGATCCATAGGACAGAAAGCCGAGAATTTTCCCTTAGACCTTCCCAGCCAAGGAGTAAAGGAGGGAGAAGACAGAAAGCTCTTGTTCCTTAAAGTTTTCCACAAGCCAATCTTGCTTTCTCCTAAACTGGAGACTGGGAAGGGATAGAAAGCAAGACCATTAGTTTCTAGCCTATTTTCTTTATTCACCTATTCAACAGATACTTATATGCTTTGAATGTCGGGAGCCTGCAAGTCACTACTGGAGATACAGCAGTAAGCAGAGTTTTGGTTCTTTGAGATTATTCTTACACATGTCAGGGAATGAGACATTCTGCAAGGAAATAAGATGGATAAAGATGAGAAGCGGAGTGAGCTATTCGGGTGCACATCGAAAGGTTTCTAATAAAGTGATCTTTGAGTAGAACTTAAAGGCCATGATGGAGTGAGCCAAACTGGGGATATGATCTCTGGGCAATGACAGAGGCCACTATGCAGAGGGAAAAAGGGGACAGCTGGGGCTGGAGGAACTGAATCAAACAGCCAGGAAGGGGTGGTGGTTAGGAGACAGGCAGGTGAGAGAAGGGACATCCTCGGGAGACTGCCTTAGAAGCTGAGAAATTGAGATGCTGTTAAAACTGAGATGCACAGTGACTGGGAGTTTCTGGAAGACTGATTCTTTTCCAGCACTTGAGAAACTGGAGTATGAGCTTGAAGTCAGGAAAATGGGGGATAGTGCTTCCTTCACTTTCAGAGAGAAACCAAATTAGTGCTGTCATAATAACCCTGAGCCTTTTACTTACTTAATGGGTGGCAGTCCTTTTCCTGAAGAGACATAGCTACTACATCTAGTGATGTGCACCCCTCAAATCTCTTCCCTGGCAATAGTTTGTTCATGCTACGGCTGTGGGGGATTCCACCCATATTATTAAGGTCATTGCACAGATTGGGATGAGCTTCAAAGTCAGAGCAGCTGGAGCAATACCTAGGACTACGTTTTGCTCACAAAAAACTTCCTATAGTCTGGAGCCACCAGTAACTTGGGTTTGATTAATGTGCAGAAGTTATAGAGAATGAGATTTGGATATCTCATGGGGGAAAACTCCCTAAAAATGAAGGTGATCCATAACCAAGGACCATGCGGGAAAGTGAGCATCCTGCCTCTGGAGGTCCAAAAGCAGGTGAGCACACGTCAGGAACGTTCCTGAGATGCCCGTCTTCTGAGGCATGATGAACTAGATTGACCTCCCAGACTGGTTCAATGCAGAACCCCTTGGAGCCCAGCGAGTGCCCAGTGACTGTGCTCTGCAAACACACAGACACTATATAAATACAGGGCAAATATTTTAAAAGGTGAAGAATGAGATACTTGTACTTCAGTGAGAGCAGGGGTTGGAATTTTGTGCCCAGCAACATACCTTCCAGGCTCAGTGGGCTGCAGTTTGTTCTCATTGGCCCTGTACACAGTTATCTGCATTATGTGTTAAAAATGCTTTTAGCCAGAGACCAAACAAATAGCCAATGGCATTTTCCTATCAGGGCCCATTTATAGGAGGTAGAGCAGAAGAACAAAGCTGTTGCTTTTGATTGCTGGCAGGAAACCAACACTGCGCTTCAAAGCTCCAGGGTTTATAAGGAAAAAAGGGGAGGGATTTTTTTTTTTTTTTAAAGCAAAGATTAAGTTAGAATTAAAGCAACAGAATACCCAAAATTCAAACCAAAAAATCCTCTGGGATCCATCACAGAAAGGCAGAAATGTAAACAGGATACATTCCAGGCTGTTCGATGAGCTTTGGTGTAAGAATGAAAGTTTTTTAAGGTGCCCACAGCAGAGATTACAGAATGGCCTTCATTCATGATACAGGCTCACGTGCTATTTGAGCTGGACAGCTTGTCCTTAGTGGTCATTGACTCCCTCATTTTACAGATCATGGATTAGAGGCCCTGAAAATTGAAGTGACCGCCCAAGGTCACCCAACTTGTTGCAGGAGTTCTGGGTCTAGCATCCAGGCCTCCTGATAACCACATTGTGTTTTAGGCAACTTTTCTAAGTAGCAAACAATTGAAAGTTCTGTTTCATCTGAGCAGAGGGTGGATGAAGATAAGAAAGACACCCAGAGTGATAGCATTTGGAATTGGCAGTGTGTTTGGGTTGCCAGAATGTGACCAACCCTGGGACCAGCAGCACATGCTACTGCAGTTGCCACCCCCGCTGCAAGTTTAGGGCAGAACAGCCGGAAGGTCCTGGGCCCATCCCAGGAGTGGGGGCTGAGACACCTGTTGCAAGAAGCCTATAGCATTGTGCCGCCTTCAGATCCCAGGCAAGCCTGCATGGGTTTGGGCAGTCTTTGGAAGGCTGCAGTGTCTGGGGTCCTTCTCAACCACCTGCAAAATCTCAGCAATGCTCCACCTGTCATTGTGGGTGTTGTTGTGTGACTTCCTGCACGGATATGTGTTCTTTTCTCTTAGACAAGAGTCTGAGCAAATTGACACTGCATTTAAACAGTAATGCTCTTTCTATCAGAAAGAACGCCTATGGAAGAATCCCTCACCTCCTGCCTTGTTAACTCTGTCCTTTGAAATCACCAACCTTTGGAATGGAGTTGTGGCTCAGTGGTAGAATGGTTGCCTGGCATGCGTGAGGCTCTGGGTTCGATACTCAGCACCACATATAAGTAAAAAAAAAAAAAAAGAAAAGAAAAAATCACCAGCTGGTAATCACTGAGCTGTGGTTAGCTGCTTCTGGAAGGGCCGGTGGGAAGTGGGGTGGGTGAATAACCTAAAGGAAGGGAGGGGAAGCTTCCATATATGTCTCCACTTAAAAACCATAAGTTGCTCATTGTCATTCTTTTGATTCTTTCCAAAATACATTTGGCAGAACCCACAACAAAGAGCACATATACTGTACATACGATATAAATGAAGTCAGAGGGTAGGGAAGAAGACATGGATCGGCATGTGAAACCTGGGAGAAATATCAAGTTTCTATCAGAACTTTCTAGAAACCAGGATAAAAAAGAAACACACAGTTGCTAGCTATCGGAAAGGGGAACAAATCCAACTTCTTCAAGAGAGACTAAGTGTTGCTATTCTGGGGCTCATGCCATTAATGAACACTTATGGGTTCTTTCATGCACTTGGTACTAAGCTCACTGCTCAAGGCACATCCACCCTCCCCTCTCTCCCGTCAGTGCCTTCACTTCCGGTCACTGGGAGCACCAGAGAAAATGTGTTTTTAGTGCATCATGTGCTCCCTTTGTGTTTGTCAAGGGTAATGGGCTTTAGTTTGCCTTTGGTTTAGCTGAAATTGTGTTGTTCGGAGTAGTAGCAGATTATAAAAGCAGGAATGGGAACCTTATGGAGGTCAGAAGTCTAGACCTCCTGTGACTGCCTCGTCTCCCGCAACATAATTCTTTGTCCTCACGGTGCCCTGGGCCCCTTACTTGGCCCTTTTCTACTGTGTCACGGTAGTGTTTTGAACAGTGCATCGGGAGGGAATAAAGTTTTGCAGAACACACTGTGGGGGAAGTTGACAGTACTGGTAGGTGCATGACTGTGTCCCTGAAACCAGGATATGAAGCTAATGGTTCCATAGACCTTGAAGGGTTCAAAACCAAAATCATGCACATAAAAGGTGAGCACTATGGACGTCCTGCCCCCAGGCCCCTGAGCTCCATTCTGAAGTGCCAGGAATACAGATTCCTTCCAGAAGATGGAAGACTTGGTGTTATGACCCCATCCCCTGACATGCCTGTGAAAGCTGCAGATTCCTAACACCCTTTTTCACCATCCTAAGACTTGGGTTAGTCATACCAGAACCCCTTGAATTTGTGAGTATGGGAGGGCAAAGAGTTACAGAAGTGCAAGGTGCTGAACTTCTATCGCAGATGGTGTAAGAGAAAGCACTAGAAAAGTTGTCCCTTCTCACTGGGGTTCAGATGAGTTACCTGAATGGTTACTGGAAGTTTGTGACTTGTTGGTGTTTTTAAAAGCAAACATAGGTATCCTCTTCATAACTGTATATCCATAGAAACACATGCATTGAAATGACTTGTTACTAAATAAAAGCAATTTCAAAGCACAAAGTGGCCTCTATCTGTGTAGTTGGTATGGAATATTACATCTGGATCCTCAGTCACAGATTACCAATTGAAAGACCAGGGATAGTGACTGGACTAAAGGTCATGATCTGGAGTCATCTGCCCTTGTCCTGCCTGAGTTGGTTCAGCTCCAGTCATACCTTTTGCTGGGCTGGGGTTTGAGCCCTCATGGGAATGGAATGAATGTGTTCAATTCTACTTAGAATGATGTTCATAATTATTTTAAGCAATGACTTGATTCTTACTTGTGCTTATTCTTTTCAAAAGTGTTAGAAAGGAAGATATCCACAAGACAAAGTAGAGAGGAGCTGATAAGAAGGGGCGTGCTTAAGGAGTTGCCTGATCAAGGTGAGGAAATTAATCATATCTTTTAAAATAATTGATCCTTCATCCTTTGGTCTTTCTTTCATTTTCTCTTGAAATTTAAAATGATCGTGCTCTTTGTGAGATAAAGCAGCAAGTAAATGCTGCAAGAATCTTGCTTTGATTTGGAATGCCATTGTGGGCAGCAGAGAATCTGAGGTATCATAGAAAAGAAATCCAGTGACTTTTTTGGTGATTACTTCACCATACGTCACTTTGAACCCAAAACTCTACACAGATGCGTCAGTGGCTAGAGACACAGATAACAATGCAATGCTTGCACGACTCCTTCTCTTCTCTGTTCTTTAGTGTGAATCTTTATCTCAAGTTAAACTTGATTGTTTGAGTAAATGCAGCTTCTTCATGCTTTATTGTTTCTTAAGACTATCAATAAAAGAAGAGATAGCAAACATGCTTCTTGTCTCTTACTCTTTGTGATATGTTCAGATGTGCAATCAATAAGGCATGAATGGGCGAATTCATCTGCTTTATCCTTTCTCTCAAGTACTTTTCTTTTTCAGTATTATTTCTCTTTTCATTTCTCTGAATCTAATTGCCTCTCACCTTGTTGCTAACAATGCTTATTTCCAGTTTTTTTTTTTCCTTTCCTTTACCTTCCTGTTTTCCCTCTATCCTCCAAAAGAGGAATCATGCTCAAAAAAGTTAAGGATTAGATAGAAACTGAGTTTGACTCTTAAAAGAGGACACCAACCAGCATTGGTTATTACTCCAAATAATTCATACTGAGTGACTCTCTTTGTTCCCACTACTATTAAAACTAAAGGACATTTGCTGCAACTTTGTTGAATTATCTCTTACCTCCCCCTTCCCTTGGAGAGGTGAAGTATTATCACTGAACTTTTATGGGAACAAATAACATGCTATTCATTTAGAATCAAAATAATAATATTTCTCTTTTTTTCCTGAAACATGTTTCTTTGCAAAGAACTTAACATTTTTCGGCATTTGCTATTTATAAATTGAAATGACATGCTTTTTCCAACATGTAAATAATTCCAAAACGGAGCTGGGAAATGCTTTGCTGTTTTACTCCTGCTTTTTAAAAAAAAAAAAAAAAAGTGGTGGTGGTGGAGAATCAGGAGTGAATAGTGCTATTTTTACTAAGCCCTCATGATTTAGATATTTTATTTCAATTTCTGACCCGTCAAACTTCTCTCACTCTATAAATGAACTTTATGTCTTCCCCAATTTTCTGTTACCTTGAAACTATTTATTTCCCGTCTGGGACTCTTAAAAAAAATAATAATAATAAAAGCACATCCTTAGCCTTTTTAATTTGAAGGTAGACACACAATATCAAAATTCATGTCATGTCCAGCTCCCCTGCAGACAGTAGAGAAATTCTGTGGCCACGGAGAGCTGCATATGACCATCAGCTTTATGGATTTGACCATGCATTTGTTTGATATTCTTCATTTGAAAATATTTTAAAGAAAGAAAACAAAGTGAAATTTATAACTGAAAACAGTAGGTTTAAAGATGGTGATTAGAGGTCTCTTTTTCTTCTAATTAAAAATTGTGGGAAGAAAAAGATTTTACTTTTTCTATAATCAAATAGCAATGGTCAATTTAAAGAAATGCTTAGTACTATTTGATTTTATTCTGTCTAATCCGTTAAGCTATTTGCAGCATAGGTTACAATTTCTTGGACTAACATATACTTATTTTCCAGAATTCTGACTCTATTTGACCTTTTTTTCAAAATCTTTTGCAGCTGAATATTAGAAGTTTTGAGACATAAATGAACAAGACAACTTTTAACCTAAACACAATAAACATACTGAATTTTGCTTTCCACCTTTTTCCTGGACCTTGGTTAGAAGTACAAAAATTATCTAATGTTTGAAAGTTCCCAGGGGTGCCCATTGGAAATAGAGCTCTTCCCCTTTTCAGCCAAGGGCTGGAGAAAAGAGTTTTCTGTCATTTTCCTAAAAACAATTATCTTGAGAATTTCAGTCTGAGAGACTAGAAGCTGCATTTCTGGTGACAGCCTCCTCGCCTCTGCCAGTGAAGATTCATTCTTGGCCTTGATCTTCTCGACCTTCCCGTAGCTCTTGACAGTGCTTGTCAATTATGCCCTTTATTACCCAGGCCAGCTAGACTTTTTAAGTCCCTCCAGCTGCCCTGGGTTTGACCCCATCCCATTCTGTGCCATACCTCACTCTCAGCTATTATTATTATTCCCTTTAGATTGCCTTATTTTCCACCAAGATATAACTTCAGTCTAAAAGTTCAGCAGTTAATCTTCTCTCCTGAGAATCCTGTGCGTGGTCTAGTCCAGGTTCGGTCCTTAACTCTGGTTCTTTCCTTCCATCTTCTCCTTACCTTTAACATGAGGGTGCATGAGGGTCCTGGCCCATTTGCCATCCTCCTTTCTTCTCTGCTGGTGTGGCTTCCCCCTTCTGGTGAGTCCCCAACCTTTGGTCATACGTGATTCCCTCCTCCCTGTTCCTCCTCTAGCTCTACCTGCTGAGCCCCTATTTACCAGGCAGAGGTAAACCCCCTTCCAAGACTGGAATGCTCCTCTTGAATGACTGGTTTCTGTTTCTGCTTTCTGTCTCCTTTTGCTTAAGCTCAGTGATTTTCTGAGTTCTGGTTCCTTTGCCTACGAGTGCGACCTGTGCCTGCTTCAGCGTCTCCCAGCACCTTCCTTGGCTTTTGCTTGGAGTAATGCTCCATGTCAAAGAGCATTCATTTTAATGCTGAAACAACTTTTTCTACAGGCGTACTAGACAAGCTTTTCAGTCCATACACTAAGGAATTCATATCTTTAGTTCTTTTCTGTTTTATTCTTAAAATCCATGTTTATTGCAACCACGCCTCTTTGGTCTACACTTACTTTTATATGCACTAGTTTTACTTCATGCCTCAAAGTAAGTATCTTCCCACGTCATTGACTATTTCTATCATGTAATAATTCAATTTCTTCTTGTGACAAACCTAATTTTCTCTCTAGCTTTTTTTGTTCTAAATTTTTTAAAAAATCAGTTATTTATTCTACTGAAAACTTTTCATATAATCGCTTAGAATTGTCATTAACATGACTTTAATGTCTGTTTATTAGCAACTAAAGTCAAAGAGTACACATGTAAATTTTATTTGATTTTTTAAAAGTTTTTTAACATCTGAAGATTTTTATACAAAGAAGTGTTTTTCAATTTTACTTGGAATTGTCCATACCCAGCCCTTTTAATATTTTATTTTGAGGTAGAGTCTCACTGTCCTAAGGCCTAAGCAAGGCTTAGGGCCTTGCTAAGTTGCTAAGGCTGACTTTGAACTCGACATCCTCCAGCCTCAGCCTCCCAAGCCACTGGGATTACAGGCATGCACGACTGCATCTGGCTGGAATCGTCTATTCTTACATCATTTTAATTTTATCTGGGCATATTGTAACCCACCTCCTTCTTCTATAGCTAATTGCTTGAAATCAAATAATTCTTACCTTAATTTTATTGAAATAAGATTTACTGGCAGTACCATTTCCTTTAATGATTGTCTATTTTAGTTTTATGCAGGAATCAAATTATAGGGTCTTAGTAGTTTACTTGACAAAGCAACAGTTGCTTTTCATTTTGAGCATGACATAATTCCATAATATTTATTTTTTACTGGTCATGCCTATTTTTTGTTGTTGTTGTTAAGAAGGCCAATGAATTTTATTGTTGAACCAAAGCAATGAAAATTTGGGAAATATTTTCTGTTTTATAATGACTGTTAAAATTAATGAGCAATTTCATAAAACCATCTCTAATCATGCAATTCTTCAACTCTACTGAATCAAAACTTTAATTCATTGATTTTACTTTTATAATGGAGCACCTCTTTAATTTTTCCATAGATGGAGTAGGGGTAATCTTTTCAAGTATCACTAAATTAGAAGTTTCCATAAGATCTCTTTCCCTTTAGAAAAGCTCAGGAATTATGAAAGTTCAAGGATTAAAACTAGTTTTTTATGATTTCGATAATACATTGGGCATTTTATTTTAAGCTATGATTTAAAATATTCTTCTATAACTGCTTTTTTCCATTTTTTTAAACTAATGTTTTCTAGTTATTATTAGGCTGCCTTATGGACTTTTGGGTAATGATATATAACAATTGCCTGAGTACATTTCAGTCTTTCCATAAATAAGACAGTGAAAATAAACTTAGCCTTGCTACCATCTTCCCCCTGAATGTGGAGTGGCAGATGCATTACTGTGTGAAGTTAACACATCACATATGTAATACATTCTGCAGACAGTGGTGCTTGGAAACATTCCTGTTCCCCCTCTAATTGTTTGTATGTGTAATTACATTTCATGTTATTTGTGTATTTGCATACACCTTGTGTTTATGGTGCATGTTAAAATGTTTATTCCATTTTTCAGATTATTCCTTTCACCATTCAGTTTCTAAATGACAAAGAAACACATAAATATTGACTTCAACAAAATCTAAGCACAAGAACAGAGGGACTACACTGCCCAAGGGCATTGTGCAATAAGGATAATCAGTCCTTGTAATGGCACATGGATTTTCCATCCTTAGCTGCTTTCTCTCAAGACCAAGAATTTTCTAGCTCTTTCATTTTAGATAAATTATTTAATAAAACATGGTGATTTGGCTCCAGGGATAGAAACATGAACTCAGATCCTACCATCCTAGTAACTGGGAAACCGGATTTTAAGAAAGCCATCAAGTTAGACATCTAGGTGTTTCTTTCCCATTTTAGATGGAGATGTAACAGTTAACTTTGAAAATTCAAACGGGCACATGATACCCATCGGAGAGGAGTCTACCCGAGAGGAGAATGTAGGGAAGTCTGAAGAAGGTAATGGCTCTGTATCTGAGAAATCACCACCTCGGGAGGAAAAGGCAGAAGATAAGAAAGGTAAAATAAAGAGAAAAACCCATATTATTTCCTTTAGTAGTATTTCCTTTAGCTCAATGTCAAGAAGCAGTTCTCAGGCTCCAACTAGTGACCTAAAACCCTTGGTCCACAAAGAGGAAGTCTGAAATACAAAGAGGAGAGAAATGATAACTAGGGTCAAGAAATAGGGGAATATTCTCAGATGGATGCTTCCATTCATAAGGACATTGTTTTTTTTTTAATTAAAGAGGGTCATTTAAAGGTAATAATCAGAAAGTGTTCAGCATTAGGATATCTGAGAATATTCTCCTTTTTAAAGAGTTTTTTTCTTTAGGATCTTAAAAAAAAAATGGGATGTTGGAACATCTTTCTCACTTGGTTCCAGTGGGGCCCTATGGGGGGCATGGAGGAACACCAAAACCAGCATGGCTCCCTCAACCTGGCACTCTGTCTCCAATAGTGGGACTTAGTAGGTGGCATCAGTACACCGATATTGTAAGTTCTAGACATTTCTAAGAGAGACCCAGAAATGGTCCCCAGAAATTGATTACCACAGCCTCTGCTTGATGATTGATCTGTGCAATTAGAAATTTCACAATGTGCCAGATACTATTCCCCTCAAGACTTCTTTAGAGGCCTTGGTTTCTAGAGTGAATCTGCTGTGTTGGATACAGATACCTGTCAAATGCATGTCTATTGAGCACCCCCAGAACCTTCACACATTCCTGATTATGGGTTGATTACATCTTGGTACCAATGCTATTTCGTGTAAGAGCCACCGCACCTCAAATTTAGACAAACCTTGAGCTGAAGTCCCACAAGGAGAGGTTTTGCTGGGATAAGGCTAGATGATTCCATGCCGCACAAAAAGGAATTTTTAGGAAGAGACTATTTTCTGTTCTATAAAGTCTACCTGTGCCGGGCGTGGTGGCGCATGCCTGTAATCCAAGCGACTTGGGAGGCTGAGTCAGGAGGATCATGAGTTCAAAGCCAGCCTCAGCAATTTAGCGAGGCCCTGAGCAACTCAGTGAGACCCTGTCTCTAAATAAAAATACAAAATAGGGCTGGGGATGTGGCTCAGTGGCCGAGTGTCTCTGAGTTCAATCCCTGGTTCCAAATAAGTAAATAAGTACATACGTACATACATACATACATACAAAGTCTACCTGTGAGTTGGATGGCCGAAATTTGTCAAACCTCGTTTGCATTCTATAGGCATTTTGAGAACTTCTAGAAACTGCTGAGAGTGAACTTCTCTTCCTCTGTTTTTGACCCAAATCCTCCAAAGACAAAGGGAATAAAAGGGTTTCTGATGGCTTTATTAAACACATCAGGTAGCTTGACACTGTCTTCTCTGGAAGTCCACAACCACTTTATTTGAACATGTATTAGTCTTTAAAAACTTTAAAACCTATGTTAATGATCTGTTCAAAATTTATTATTATGCTTTCTTCAAATCTGATGCATAGTATTTGTGGGGCTTTACTTAGCTTTGCCCCATGGAAGAACTCCAGTTGTGCTGATGAGCACCAGCTAGGAAAAATTAATACTTTCAATGATAACATTTCTGGAACATAAAGATAAAGTAGACTTAACATTTAAAGGGATTTAGTTGAAAGTATTAATGCAAGTAGTGGTTTTGTTTGTTTGTTGTTAAGTCCACTTGTCCTGTCTCACCAAACTGTTAAATTTCAAATTCATCTGTGCTTTCTCCCTGGTCCATACGGGTGTTAATGTCACTCACTGACTGGCCAGACTTCAAAGGCAGTGTTTCCCTTATCAACCTAATAAAAAGTTGCTGACAGATTTATGCTAGTTAAACCAGCAGACCTTGATGTTCTAAAAAGATGACAGATCATAGGTCCCTGAGTGGTTGAGAGATGTTTTTGTTTTCTTATTCTTTACTTCAAATGAGTACATTCTGTTCTTTTTGGTCAAATAAGGTCCAGGTTAGCATCTTGCTTGGCTTGCCTGCCACTCTAAGACTGCAGAGCTTGCTGATGATGAAAAGAAGTGTTATGTATGGAAACCACTTCCTGAGACTGAAATGAGTGTCACTCAAAACTAATATTTTGTGAGAATTATGTTATGTAGAAAGTGTCTTAGACAAAGACAAGACTTTATTTCTCTACAAAGATACCATCTAATTCTGAAAAACAGATTAATTCACTTTTGCCCTCTTCTGGAGTCTCTCCTTGTGGGAACTCACTACCTTGCAAACCCACCATCCCGTGATCTAACTTCCCCTTTCTGTTGGGATGCAGTATTCCCTGTCCTCCCCAGTTACACCAGCTCACTCAAGAACATGGCTTCATCTCTTAATTGGTTATATCTGCAAAAACACAACACATGCCTTTAAAATCCTAGATGTTTGTTACATCTTTTTATAAGACAATATCTCAATACTTTAATATTTGAAATCTCAATAACAAAGGAAGTAAAGCAGGTTCTACCCAGGCCATGTGGATGTATCTGGGACTCCTGAAGACGCCTGATTCTGCAATTGGTATGTGGTCTTAGACCTCCTCTCCCTGACACTGGAGACTTCTTCCTTAGGTCTCTTAGCTTCCCATTATACTTTCTCACTAAGTATATTCAAATATGTAAGAGGCAGAAAAACTGATCTGCCATCTGTTAAATATAACATAGTATTAATATGAGAAACTTGAAAATTGTTTGACATTATTTCTATTGAGTTATTGTAAAGGGCTTTCAATGAAGTACAGTGATGAATACTTATTTCTTCCACAAATAATAATGACTGTGGGGGCCAGGAAAAGGGTAGACACTGAAAAATGGCCTTTGCAATACAAGATGCACAGTACCATGGAAGGCCTCAGGACACCAAGCCAGGGGAGTGGAGACCAAGGTGTTTCTCTGAGGCACAGCTTTCCACAGTAAGACCTGAAGGAGACCAGAAGGAGGTGAAGGAAGGGAATCGGAGCAGAAATGCATTCTAGGCCAGGTGCAGAGCATGCACAGTTCTGGGCTTGCTCTAAGTGTTGTTGAACTCAGCCCTCCATATGGTGGAAGGAGCCGAGCCTGCAACTTGTCTTCCAGACCATGTTGTTGTGAAACTTCATGTCCTCATGAAGCCAGAATGAGCAGGCAGCTCTTTCTTAACCTCCTCCTAAAAAATAATACTCCCAAACTCCATCAGTTTATATACATCATGTCTTCAGATCATATGGTAATGGTAAAAAACACAACACAATTCATTACCTCCCACGTGCAAGTCAAGAGTCTGTTTTCTACTGATAAGTGTGTCAGTAACTATCAGCTTGTTGGTCACATTTATTGAACAGACATGATGTTTAGGGTGTTGTGTTTGATGGGATATAAAATTTCAGGCAAGAGGCATTTTTAATTTAGTCAGAAAAATATAGAATTGTGAGTGTGTGTTGCACACATACACATCCACACAACTTGGAATGCCCAGAATGGCAGACACTCACAGGTGACTGGTACAGGTCAAAGAATAAAGAGTGGTCCATGTTTTCCAAGGAGCCAGAGTGTGTGTGCAGTGTGTTCTTTTTCTTCCCAGTGGGAATTGACATTCCCGACTGTCACAGAACACACATCTCTTCCCACCCAAATGCAGAAGCTGAAGTCCTTGGGGTATTTTATTTTATTTGTGGTGCTGGGAATTGAACCCAGGGCCTCACATATGCTAAACACATGCTCTACCACTGAGCTCCACCCTCAGCCTGTCTTTGGAGTATAATATTAGAATTTAAAACCTTAAACAGAGAGAAGAAAGATCCCTCAGTGATGTGCCATGACCAGAAAGGATAAGACATGCAGGGCTTATAGTGTGAAACAGAACTCTGATACCAAGTGCTGCAGAAAGGTTTGTTCTTCCCACCCACTATATTATTGGGCTTGGTCTCCATGCTTGGTATTGTGCTTAGGGCTAAAGTTGCAAAGAGGTACTTAAAGAATACACTTCTGAAAGCAAGAGGCTCCTGTACCAGAACTAGAAAATAAGCAAGCTAAAGAGGAGCTGGGCATGCAGGAACTGTAAGCATTAATAGACACAATCCAGAAACAACTGAAAGATTATTCATGCAAAGATAACATGCGTGAAGCATTTCAAGCTCATGACAAGGAAGCATCAGGATATGTGGACAGAGAGATGTTCTTTTCAATCTGTGCATCTTTTAACGTCCCAATAGATGAAGTCCTTGGTTAAGGACTTAATCAGGATATGCTCTCATGGAGAAGACAGGATTGACCATTATAATTTCGTTCATGCTTTCTCACACTGACCTGGCTGATGAGAGAATACTATATAAATTTTTTATGTTGGAGCCGCAGTTGGAAATACATCTTATAGAGCTCCCGAAGTTATATATTTTTTATTATATTTCACTACTGCAATAGTCTCAATTAAATTGGTTTTTATTTTTTAAAAAATACATTTCTGCACCCTATCAAAAGACTGGCAAATCAATGCGCTAACATTCCATGTGTTCGCTGTGCAGTCACTTGTATCATTCTCCCATCTAGTGAGCTTTTGTGACAAACTGACCTGTGGTTCAGACCAGGCTGGAGTCGGGGGAGCCTCCTGTATCATAAACGATCAGCAACTTGGTTGAGAATATATATAAACAGGCAGGCATACAAAGTGGCTTCTGAATGGTGAATAAGTCACTCCTATAGTGAGGCTGAATCAGTACAGTGGCCAGAGAGATTGAGTGACTTGACTGGGGAGGTTTTCATGGCTGAGGCAGGACAAAATGGAGCTTTAAAAGAAAGGTCTTATTGATAAGTTTCTGTAACTTACATCGTTATTATGGGAGATATGTAGGTGACTTGATGGAAGACATGATTTTAAAAAATGCTCACTGGGATAAGAAACGAGGAAGGAAAAGGACTTTGCAAAATGTGGTATGTGCCAGAGTTAAAACCCTTGTTTGGTCATTCAAAAATGGGAAGACCTATCCAGGAAAGATTGAGTCTCATCTTAACTTGCTGTCGTGTGTTTTTTTATTGTGCTCTATTTTTAAAGAAATGCCGCTTGGCTCTTTGGACCAGAACTGTATTTTAATTTCAATTGGTCACTATTAGAGAAAGTCTCAATGTGACTTTATGAATAAAGCCTTAGCATCTCCACTTTTGCTAATGAGAAACTGAGAGTATTTCTCCTCCAGTTGTGCAAAACCTTGTGGAGGCTTCTGTTTTCAGGTACGAACTTTTCTACAAATTGTAACCTTTGTCTTTTCCAAATCATTGTTTATGCTTCCATTACAGAACAAAGTTAATATTTTTTTGGATTCTGCACCCAGGTACCTATAGGTGAGACATTAAGTTCAAAGGGCAGAGCAAGTTATTGCAGAACAGGAAGCTGCCCTGGTGTGCGGGGAAAGCTTGAGAACATCTTAATGGTGGAAAGTAGTTCATTGTTCCACATGCTGTGCACCATGTCATAGATCCTTCAGACTCCCATTGCTTAGAACATCAGTGACTTTTCCTGCTCTGCAACCAAGCACAAATCTCTTTCAAGTTGATCAGGCTTGAGTTTTTGAAGGTAGCTGAGTCCAGTAGTTGCTGCATCTGTCAATCACCCCTCATCTCCAGGATGATGTGTATAATGCACTCACCTGTCACTCTTGATGGTCCTTCAGTTTCACTAAATTGTTAAATTTGTTGAAGCTAGCACTCAGCGTCCACGTCATCATCCAGCAACCACAGATCCAAGTCTGGAACTGAGGCATCTGACTTGTGGACATTTACACTCACTCTCAGCATACCATTATCCTAGTAACTTATGTCTTGCAGTTTTATCAAAGGAATGATTGATGTATGCAGAGAACACAACTCAGTTTATCCTTCAGCCTTTGTTTTTAACCCAGACTTTGCTCTGCCTGGTACAGAGCTCCATCTGGTTCCCAAGAGCCAAGCAGCCACGTGTGTGTTTGTCCCTGTCGCCATGTCTTGCTCCTCGTATTATATGGTGTATGTCTGCATCAGTCTGCTCTGTTCACTTTCTCATTTATAGAGAACACTGAAAACCACTCTGAAACACCGGCAGCTCCTGCTCTACCTCCTTCAGCTCCTCCTAAGCCTAAACCCAAACCTAAACCCCCCAAATCACCTGTGCCTCCCAAAGGGGCTACTGCTGGGGCCAGACACAAAGGTGACGAAGTGCCTCCCATTAAAAAAAATGCCAAGGCTCCTGGTAAGCAGGCCCCCATCCCTCCACCCAAGCCAACGAGCCGAAACACAACCCGAGAGGCTGGTGAGTATGCCCTCCATGCACTGTGGGGTTGAGTCCAGGAAGCTTGGCTCTGAGATGGGACTGATTGTTTCTTTGAAGAGCAATGGTATTTTGGTGTCTTAGGCTGTGACACCAGTGGATTCAGTTTTGATACAGAATGCCCAAGTTTTCTTTGTAGCAAAGAGAAGTTGATTAGTTCTCCCCTTTAGGGTTGGGTTAATATGCCTCGTTCATCTTGGTACCCACTATCATCACGTGAGACCCAGTGCAAGAACAGGGAGAAGAATACATGCCTGATAATGATGATCTGATAAAACATTATTTAGCTATCGACTGATCTTCTGCCTATTAAATTTATGGGTGGTTTTTTGTTTAGGGTTTTCTTGCAAAACATGTTAGAGTTGCCTATAAGAAAACGACATACATCTTTAACATATTTGATGGATGTGTTAAATCCTCAGCATCCACGGTCATATCTCTTCTGATAATTGACAAATGGTCCACGTATTTCGTTCAGCTGCACTCCACGACTTTCTATTCCAGTCAAAACCACTTCAGTGGAGTTGAAAGTTACAGGCTCAGTGCTCCCTGCTCCCCCCTCCTCACCCCCCACATCAGCAGACTCAGTGTGTTGTGAGGCAAGCATCTTGGTGTGGTATCGTTACAGGTTGCCCTGACTTCCTTCATTTTGTGCACAATTTGTCAGTTGTCCTTTTCTCCACTCACACTTCATGCAAAGGGAACTCCCATTCTTTGAGTGAAGTGGAATTAAGATCCTACCATGTGGTCTAGCTTTTAAAGGGACACTAATTGAAATCCACACACCCTGGGGACATCAACGTGTGAATAAAAATTCTCCTGTACAATCTTATTTTCCTTAAATCCAGCGGCAGGTTTCTAGCAATTGAGGGCTGCAGTTGGCCTTGGTGTTGATCTTTTTCCCCTCCTAATTTATACCCATTAAACTCAAATTCAGAGACTGGTTGAGCTGACAGCATAACCGCTTTTGGTTCCTCTCTTCTCGCCTTTGACCTTTAGGTCTGGATGTTTTCTAATCAGCTCTGAAATGAAACAGCTCAGAACCATGTGCGTAAGGGCCATTTCCCAGGGGTCTGGATGTCAGTGTCCATGCTTGTTGGTGTCAGTGTGTTTCCCAGGCTGCCTCGCGAAGCCTCAGAGCAGTGCCTGAAGTGGCAGGGGGTGGGGGGTGCTGGTCTATTTCCTGAAGAAAAGCTCCCCACTCTCATTCTGCCTTTGGGAATGAGACCCTGTCTTGCGCAGATTCCCTACTCCTCATTCTCCTCATGGTATGGGTTCACTGTGGCTGGGACTCTCAGAAGAAAGCCTATGATGAAGGCAAGGGCAGGGGGCAGCTTTCATGACAGATCTGGAGTTATTTCCAGATATTTTGCTTGAAGATTTATTTATAGACTCTTGAGTTTCCTATGAGAATAGTACAGTCATTTTATCCATTGAATCATATATAAGAGGGGCAAGCCCTTCTACCAATAAGAATGTGACTGTTCCCAGGGTTGTCACAGAGAAACTGGTTGCACAGAAGGACACCAAGGCCATGTGCAGGGATCCTTCTATTAACCAGTGAAAATACTCCTTCAGAGCCCTGTGATATTCCATGTACATTCATTTGGAATTTTTTGCCTGGTAACTGTGATATTTGAATAATGTTGACCTCAAAAAGTTAGTTCAAAAATACAGCTCTTGATCTTCAGATGTTTTCAGTTCTGAAGCCTTATGACCACCTATCAATTAGACCATTCGTCTGCTTTGCCAGGAAAGTGAGGGTACAGCTCCCTTTTTGTTTCTCATTATTACACACTATTAACAACAAAAGTTAACTGAAAGGTGGTATTTCTTTTTTTAATCATAGTTGTTTCAGCCAAGTCCTCTCATTTTAGAAGCTACTTAAAGAAAAATATAATATGGCCTGAATTTGTACTCCAGATATTGAAAAAAAAATTTTTTTTCTTTTTCCACGAGACAGGCTGAAGTTCAACTTTTCTGTTGGAAATGAAAGAATTTTCCCAGAAATATGATTAGAAGTGATATTATTAGAATTGGTTTGAAAGGGATTATGTTGAACTTACCTAAGAAAATAATTGAGCATTTTTAGGCCCCCAATCCTTAATGTCTTTGTTGCAAGAAAATAAATAAATAAAAGTTAGAATGAGCTTAAGGAATCTTGATGGATTTGACGTGTAAACAAGAAAAGACTGTTAACTATAAAGATGTATTAACAAGTCCAGATTTGGTGGAGGGGAATTCTAGCTATTATGTATTTCTAAAATAATAAAAACCTCAAATGAAGAGACTCCTTTGAAGCCTGGATCTTGTCACCGAAGCAGACTGGCTTCTTTGGCATATTGGATTTAATAAAGTCTTCCATCTCTTTGTCTGTTTCTTTATGTGTTCGAAGGTCTCTTGACCCTCTCAATTGACTTTAATAAAGTTATAACCACAGGTAGGTTAAATAACATCTGTATGCAATATGGATTGACTCTACAATCCTAGCAAGACATTTTCTAATAGTTCTGTGAAAGATAGTTTAACCCTCTCATGAAAAAACAGAAACATGAGCATTATAATAGAAAAAGCAGTCCAGAGAAATTGTAGTTCATAAAAGCAGTGAAACAAATATTCTTAAAGGAGTTTAAGCACATTTCCTTAAATGACATGAAGAAGAGGGTAGTTAATTTTGGTTTCCTGAAAATAATTTGGTTGAAGGCCGCTCTGTCCAGGGGTAGGCAAATACACCACGGCAATCCTTTGAAGACCTGCCTGAAACATAAACTGTGAGAATTAGACTGTGAAAGTTGGGGTCAGAAGTTCTGGGAGGAGTTGAGCATAGTGGTGTGCACCTATAGTCCCGGTTACCTGGAGGCTGAGGCAGGAGGATTGGGTGAGCCCAGGAATTCCAAGTTCAGCCTGGGCAACATAGCAAGACCTCATCTCAAAATCAAACAGAAGTTCTGGGAGAGATATTCTTTTCCTTCAATATTTATTTATTCATTGGTACCAGGGGTTGAACCCAGGTGTGCTTAACCACTGAGCCACATCCCCAGCCCATTTTTAATTTTTTTTATTTTGAGACAGGGTCTCACTTATGCTTAGGGCCTCGCTAAAGTTGCTGAGGCTAACTTTGAACTTGTGATCCTCCTGCCTCAGCCTCCTGAGCAGCTGGGATTACAGATGTGCACCGCCACACCTGGTTCCCTTCAAATTATTCAGATGCTACCTATGTAAATATTTTTTGTTAAAAGTACAACAGAAAACATTTTTCCTATCTCATGATGATTTGAAGGGGACCTGTCCTTCTTGTGTGGCTGTATGTTTTCATGCCTCTACTCCCCATCACTACTGCAGATGGAAGAATAGGCCATCAGGAGAGGCTTCCTTCTCTGGAGCTAGGGAACAGCTGATTTGGAGTTTGCTGTTAGCAGGGGGATGAGTGAATTTTTTTTGGACCCAGAGAGAAACCGATAGTATATACCCCAGCTTCTTCTGAATATGGACCTCCACCCCATTCCCAGAAAGACATCACAGGACACAGATTATTTATGAAGAGCCCAACTCTGTGCTACCTATAGCCCACTGCTGGTGGCTGCCTCTTTGCACCAAAATGTCTCTTCTTCAGCACCTACAAGAGTTTTTCTAAGTGACCCATAGGACAAGGAGTGGAGGATTTCCCCTTTGGCTATTCCAGCTAAAGACTGAAAGGGAGAGGAGACAGAAGGCCCTTGTCCCTTAATTTTGCTCTAAGTATCACTCGCTCCCTCCTAGATTAGAGGTGGAGAGGGTACGGAAAACCAGAACATTATCATTACTAGACAGTTTTCTTTCCTCCATTTATCCAACAAATTTTAAAGGGAGAATTTTAAATGTCACTGACAATTCCAATTTGGTTACTTTATTTTAAAAGCATTGTATTCTTTGATTCTTTTTTTTTTTTAATGCAAAATCTCTCTATTTTAGCTGGTTCTTCTCATTCAAAAAAACCAACTGGCTCCAAAGCATCAGCCTCACCGTCTACTTCATCCACCTCTTCTCGTCCCAAAGCTTCCAAGGAGACAGTTACTAGCAAAACAGGGACAGTGGGGACCACAAAGGGCAAGAAAAAAGCTGGTAAGCAGCCGGCGACTTCTCGACTGTCCTCAGACACCACCACTGCTGGCACATCCGACCTTAAAGGAGAGCCTTTGGAGACTGGAGTGGAGAGTCCCATGCCTGAGCAGACTGTGCCTGGGGCCGAGGAGCAGACCACAGGCAAATCCAAGCCTACTGTCCCTCCACCCCTGGTGGCTCTACCACCCTCCCCGCCTGCCCCTCCTCTGCTTCTGGAGAATCAGTGCATTGTTGCCTCAGATGCTCCAGTTGTCCTGGTCAGCAATGGAGCTGACCTGCCTGCCTCTGCCTTAGACCCAAGTCAGCTCCTTTGGACTGAAGAGCCGACCAACAGAACCACTCTCCACTCAGGCGCTGGCTTAAGTGTTAGCAGAGAAAATACAAAATGGTGAGTTGGGATGCGAACCCCATGTTGCATCTGAATGCTAAATATCAGTCAAGTAGCCAGGCATGATGGTGCACGCCTGTAATCCCAGCGGCTCTGGAGGCTGAGGCAGGAGGATCGTGAGTTCAAATCTAGCCTCAGCAACTTAGTGAGGCCCTAAGCAACTTAGTGAAACCCTGTCTCTAAATTAAATATAAAAAGGGCTGGGGATGTGGCTGAGTGGTTAAGTGCCCCTGGATTCAATCCCCAGTACCAAAAGAAAGAAAGGAAGAAAAAAAAGCCTGGTCTTCTTCTCTTTGTCATTTACTCTGGTGAATGTTTGGTAAGCTCACATGTGGCCATTGTCCTGGGAACGCTGTGGGCTGTGGAGAAAATCACATTGATAATGCTGACAAACACTAAGTCTGTGATTTTCAAAAGCATTTAGAGCACAGCTCAATCTTTTCTCTTGTCCCTAGACAGTTCCCTTCTCTTTCCCTATAGAGCTTATTTTAAATCTTTCCCACTTGGGTCCAGATTGCTCACCCACTCCTGCCCACCTTCATTTCAGTAAGTTATGTAGCATTATTCTCTAAGAAAACTAAGACTGTCAGGAAAGAAATTTTTAAAATTCTGACCCGTTTTCTTCCAACCGTAGAGTGGCCCCCATTCTTGCTCACTTAGCTCCCCATCCAACTCACACTCATCTTCCTCTGTGAAGCCTGCCAGTGCTTCTGGACAGAACTGCTTTTGCATCTTCCATACTCAGTAAACCCCCTCTTTCCCTACATGTGGGACAGAACTAGCTAGCATCTTATTTATCTCTGTGTCCCCAGCAGGCAGGAGAGAGTTTAATGTGCTGTGGGCACTCAGGGAATGTTCCCTATATTTTTTAATAAAAATGAAGAAGTGGGCTAAGGTGGTTATAGAAAAAGTCAGCCTACTTCAATATGGTAGAGGGATGTTGAAGATGAGATGGTCCTGATGTTAGGTTCGATAAACAGATGATAACAGAAGTTTAAAAGAACATGGGCTAGTAGTCTTTCTTTCACTGAGGGTGGTTACCATACAAAACAGGCCAAGGAACTTGAGCCTTGGTGGGTTAGTGGCCCCACCGTTATCTAGTTGCCCAATCTAGAAACCTCCGGTCAGCCTAGGCCCTCAGGCTCCTTTATTCCTCACATCTGATCACTCACAAAGTCCTGTAAATATTCTACTCAAAGGTAAGTAAGACAGATTATCCCTCCTGTGGGATAGGAGGATTATCAGTATGTAGTTGATTCAATTATCAGTTCTGCCTAGAAAAGGCTTGGAGCTCTGAAGTCTAGCATCTTCTCTCCAGTTTCTAAGAATAAAACCTATGTTCAGTTTTCAAATGTTTTCCTAGAGTCTCTTTCAAAAAAAGTCTTTGTTTTTGTCATGTTAGACTATTTTAAAAAATAGTACATTAATTAGGTTGGTTTTGATCAAGCCACCAAAGTATCAACTTTTAATTGCTGATACTAATAACTTTCATTTACTGAACAATTAATGTCATAAACTAAGCACTGAATATCATTTAATTCATGTAAATCTTTCCTGAACCATTTATTTCCTGTTTTATCTATAAGAAAACTGGTCTTAGAAGAGGTAAAATAGTTTGCCCAGGATCACTCAGTGAACAGGGAGAAAGCCAGAATACAAATATGGCATTGCCCACCAAATTCTAGACCTTGAATAATTTCACACGTTTCCAAAATAGCTCCTTCTACTTCTACTGCTATTTATTTTCTAATGTGTTCTTATTTCTTTATTTTCATTATTTTGTGTAGTATAAGTTCAAGGAAAGCCAAGGAAAGATAAATAAATGACCAATTACAAATTACTTACTTGTCTGACATTTTTAAATAATACAGGGAAGATACTGAAAGGAAATGAAATGATTATGGTTAGTCTGTTTTGTGCTACTATAACAGAATACCTGAGACAGGATTATTTATAATGAATAGAAATGTATTGATTCACAACCTAGGGACTGGGAAGTTCAAGATCAAGGCTCCAACATTTGGCAAGGGCCTTCTCTCTATATCATCACTTGCTGGAAGGTGGAAGGTCAAGAGCTCAAGAGCAAACCCTTTCCCTCAAACCATTTTCGTAATGGTAATAATCTCTTCATTAGGGCTTTGCCCTATGATCCAGGCATCCCCCATGAGGCCTTATCTTCCAGTGCTGTCACCTAGGGGGTTAAATTTTTAAGATATGAATTCTGGGAGACCCATGGAAACCAGAAAAGGGCTCTTAATATTTCCAGCACATAACAAATGCCTTCTTTTAATTGTAGTGAGTATTTTTTTAGCATTGCAATTACTTCCAACCTTAATACTGAACTTGATTCTTCCAGCAGTTTTGGTTGGCCTTCTCTGTGCTGGGCAATGTCCTAAACACCAGAGACACAAAAGTGACCCACACATGAGTAATTTTATCAAAATATTGACCAGTGAGCCCAGGAAGTATAAATATTTAACACAACTTCTGAATTTTGGAAAATAGATTGAACATACAGGCTTCAATATACTGACGAACAAGGTACAATAGATATTTTTTTAAAACTCCTTAGATAGTCTTATTAATTCAGAAAGGATTTTTCAGACAGTGACCTTACTCCCAGATTATTTTTTTTTTTTTTTTTTTTTTTTTTTTTTTTGGTACTGGGGATTGAACTCAGGGGCACTCCACCACTGAGCCACATCCCCAGCCCTATTTTGTATTTATTTAAAGACAGGGTCTCACTGAGTTGCTTAGGGACTCGATAAGTTGCTGAGGCTGGCTTTGAACTCGAGATCCTCCTGCCTCAGCCTCCCAAGTGCTGGGATTACAGGCATGCGCCACCGCGCCCGGCTCCCAGATCATTTTCACAAACATCTCGGGAGTGTACTTCATTGTGCTAAGCTCCGTACTGCATGCTAGAGGTCTGATATCTATCTTCAGCCTGAGTATGTAAAGATCTGTCAAAGAAAGGACTAGGGATCAGTTTCCATTTCTCCTAACACTACATCGGAAGGAGCAATCTTAGAGCATCATTAGACGTTGAGGATATTTCATAATAGGTGTTCCTACCCATCAGGGTAACTCTAACAGATTCCTAGAAGAACTCATAGAGATTGTCTTCTCTATATATTCTTCAAAACTTAAAAAAAAAATTAAATTATAATTCATCCTACAGGGGTGGTTTGTGTTTGCTCTTGAATTAATGAATTTGGAGTAGGTAGTGTCTCAGATTTTCTTCCAAATTCTTCCTGTTTCAAGTGGATATTTGAATTAGAATTTTTGGCTCTTAGTCACCTGCTTTTCTTAGAACTCTCCCTGAGTTATATTTAGTCACCTAATGTGTGAAAATCCTGTCATTTTATGAAAAGACTTCTGTTTGGAATACAAATATCAAAACTTTAAAGAGGGCAAGTGGTATGTATAAAAATACCTCCCTCTATGCCCATATTGAGGGTGCTGTTTGGTAGGTTTCTATTCACTGGCACTGTGTCCGTAACACACAGGTCTCGTATAACATAAAGCAGAAACTAATCAACTCATTTTAAGGCCTTGTTCAAAGGTGACTTGTTGAGTCCATTCCACATTCATGGAAGGCACTATATCGTCCAATGTGCCCAGGAACCATAGGAGGAAAACTGAGAGCCAAGACATGAGTTGATTGGCATAGATTTGAAGTATATTTAATGTTAAATATAACATAACATTAATATAACCTTTTTTTGTTTGTTTGATACTGGGGATTGAATACTGGGGCACTTTACCAAAGAGCTACATCCCCAGTCCTTTAATTTTTTATTTTGAGACAGGGTCTCACTAAACTGGGGTAATTGGCCTTGAATTTGCAATCTTCCTACATCAGTCTCCTGAGTGGTTGGAATTACAGGCGTGCACCACCATGCCTGGCAAATATAACTTCCAATAATATAAAATAAAATACCACATTTAATAAGTAGAAGTAAGAGTCTTCAGTCTGGGTTCTAGACTGGACTTGCTATCTTGGTTGGGCAGTTCACCCATGGCCTTCCTTGGATCCATGTACTGTAAATCCCGCCCTCCTTATAATGTAGAACACTTTTTTTTTTTTTTTAAACCGGGAATTGAACCCAGGGGCACTCGGCCACTGAACCACATCCCCAGCCCTATTTTGTGTTTTATTTAGAGACAGGGTCTCACTGAGTTGCTTAGGGCCTCGCTAAGTTGCTGAGGCTGGCTTTGAACTCACGATCCTCTTCCCTCAGCCTCCCGAGTCGCTTGGATTACAGGCGTGCGCCACCATGCCCAGCCTAGAACACTTTTAAGTTGTAAATATAATCTGAACTATTTGCAAACTGGGAAATATATTATAAAATACAAATGGTGAGATTAAAATAATAATATCATAATAAATTAGTGAACTATCACACAAACGAATAACAAGGCTCAATTTAGAAGCATCTTTTGTTCTATATCTAGGTTTTATCAATTGATATCTTTTAAACATGCTGTGGTCACCCATAATGGCAGTCTATTCAAACCAAAATGGCTTCCAGTGGCAATGAGCTAAGAATCCAGACTGGGGAAAAGTTTTCCCACAAAAATTAGTCTTCTCTCATTTAAGATGAGACTTCATGCTGTAACTAGCAGTATAATGGTTCCTCAAAAAATTAAACATACCATTACCTTATGGTTCTGCAATTCCCCTTCTGTGTTTAAAACCAGAAATTGAAAGCAGGGAGTTGACTTTGTGTACCAGTGTTCACAACAGCATCAGCCAAAAGGTGGAAACAATCCAGCTGTCCATTGACAGATGAACAGATAAACAAAATGTGGTGTATACATACCATGGCTTATCGTCCAGACTTAAAAAGCCAGGGAGTTTTGACACCTGCTATGAGGAAAGAATTGAACACAGAAGAACAAACACCGTGTAATTTCACTTGTATGAGGTACTTAAAATTGTTGAGTCATGAAGACATGAAGTGTAATGGTGGTCGCCCAGGCTGTGGGCCATGGAGAGGAATTATTTAATGGGTACAGAGTTTCAGTCTGGGGAGATGAAAACAGTCTGGAGATAGTTACACAATCAGGTAAGTATATCTAATACTGAATTGCACAACTAGAAGTGTTTCAAATGGTACATTTTATGTTATGTATATTTTACAGAATAAATAAAATTCGATTTCATGTGTTCCCTCTTTGAGAACAAGAATTTAGACTGTTGGATTTTCCTAATGAGAAGTAGAAAATCTTGGAAGTGTTTAGGTTTTTAACCACAGAGTAGAATTTTAAATACCTCATGTTCTGAAAAAGTTTACCTGTGTTCATTATTCAAAGCACTTTTTGGTTTTTTTTTTTTTTAGTCTGTGAGAACAGTAGACACATGTTTTCCACTAAATAGTCTTTCAGAAGTGTGACATCCAAATGCAGATTCTTCTATTTATATCAGAAAGCAACTTGGGGAATCTTCAGTATCTTAAAATGACGATTACATTGTTTTTTGCATGAAATATTTTTGATGTTGAGTATATTTTTTATTCTGGTTTTTTAAAAATGTAAGTTTTATATATTTATAGTAACTCTTTAAACCAGAGACTCTTACCTCACTAATTAATAGGAAATTATAACTTCCCTGCACATCGCCTCTTCTGAAGTGTTTATTTAACTTCACGTTCTCTATCTGATTATTAGTCTAGTCCTGGGAGAAGCAGTTTTACAAATGAAGGAACGAAAGCGCAGGCAGGATGAAGGATTTCTGATCCTTGACACACTGGCTAGGACAAAAATGGGATTTATTCACATAGTCATGAAAGAAGGTGTCCTTGCCTCTACCACTACCCTTCTGGATGCTGCGATGCACACAGTTATGTGTCCCACTTGTTAAGAACCTTTTGGGGGTGGGCTGGGGGTGGTCCAGGTTCGGTATGTTAAGGAGACTATTTTAGGAGCAGATGAGCATGGCAAAGAACAGACCGAAAAAGTTTTTTGAAGATGCTGAGACTTTAACTGAGACTCAAAGGTCAAACATAAAGTACAGACAAAATGTCAAATAATTCAGAAGCTTCTAGCCCATTATTCTTTGCCCAGTGCCCCCATTGCTATAGAAACATAAATTAGCAAACTATAGTTTTACCTTGTTCATTTCTACTTTTTTCCCCTTGGTATCAGGGATTGAACAAAGAGGTGCTTAACCACTGAGCCACATCCCCTGTCCTTTTTTTTTTTTTTTTAAAGACAGGATCTTCTAAGCTGTTTAGGGCCTCACTGAGTTCCTGAGGCTGGCTTTGAACTTACCATCCTCCTGCCTCAGCCTCCTAAGTTGCTGGGATTACAGATGTGTGCCTCCACACCCACCTACCTTGTTCTTTTTCTAAATGTTAAACATCATCCAATGAAGCTGTTTTGTTTTAAAAATGCAGCATGTCAAACCTTGAGAATTGAGTAACCCAGCACTGCTCTTCCATGACAGTGACGTTAGCTGCTCTGTGTCTGGTTTCTCTTCTCCCCAGCCTCAAGGAGGCCCATGATGAATACTAGAGCTCCTTTCATGGTGTTGGTGTCCCCAGGGTTGCTCTGAGCTTTGAATCACCCTTGTGTTTTCTGTGCTTTTAACAGTTTTACAACCAAAGATGAGCTGGGGAAGGTGGCCCCTCAGCTGCTGACCCCCGAGCTGATGGGAGACACTTCAGAGACCTTCAGTGCCCCAGAGGATGAAGGCCCAAGGGAGTACCAGGCCAACGACTCTGATTCTGATGGGCCCATCTTGTATACTGATGACGATGAGGACGAAGATGAGGACGAGGATGGCAGTGGAGAAAGTAAGACTGTTTTCAGGAGGTCGGGAGGACGCTAGGTGGCAGACAGAGTGGCTGCATGTTGGAATGAGGAGGAACCTCATTAGCAACCAGACCCCTGAAGACTTCTTTCCCCTCATCTTCCTTTCTCAAGCTGGAAACAGGGGTGTACTAAACTTTCCAAAGCCACCTGGGTGGGTCAGGCTTTTATTAATGAAGTAGATGTGCATGTTTGTGTCTGTACGAAATAAATAAAGATTCCAAGCTTTCTAATGGCAGGGTCCTTTCTCAAAAAGACCAAATATGGCCCTTCTACTCTGGGACCATTCTTCAAGACAAAGCCTCAAGGCAAAATTCACTGGCTTACCATGGAAAGTGTTAGAAAGTTTCACTCATTTTATGCTGCAGTTTACTGAGAGAGGAGGAAGGAATGAGTCAGGAATGACAAATATCTTTTTAGAATTAAAAACCATCACTCACCCACAATAGGTACAACAATGTACCTTCTAGGAAAGAATGACACCACAGTGGAGCAAAGCCTACCATTTATGTCCCATGTGGAGAACTGAAATGTGCTGTTGTTTTTTGTTCGCTTGTTTTTTCTTAGCTTTTGAGCAGGATGGCTTGAGGGGAGCTCACTGTGGAATTGAATTTATAGATTATAACTATTACTCCATTCATGACTAAACAGAAGTGTGTCAAATTCCCTCTAATTTTACAGAGCAAAAAAATCATGACCCATCTGGTATGAGCTGTCATCTGCTGAGATTTTTAGGGGCTCCTGGGTAACTGAGGGTTAAAATATTTGTATAAATGGTAGACTCTGCCAGCATCGTGTCTGAGTGGAGAAAGGAAGGAGACAAGGATTAACTGTACAGTATGAGGAGAGGGGATAAGTTTCAAAACTTGAAAAAGAAAAGAAAGAAAAAGCATTGTGCAATCAGTAATTTCCATGATCCACCATATCAGCAAAATAAATTCCAACTATCTCTTTCCAAATAACCAAGTGACATGTCCAAGATTTTTCATGGTGTCCCAATATTTTTCAGAACACTTAAAAAAAAATAGTTCTTCAGTTCTTTCAAAATGAACCACATCCAACTCAAAATCCTTTCTTCCTTAGGTTAATTAAGAGTCCCCTCTTGCATGTGGATAAGGAATTTGGCCTGGACCCTGTTGAACGCCCACACCACATGTAACCTGAGTGCTGCAGGCTAAGAGGCACTTTATCTGCTCTCTGCTCTTTTTCAATCAATCCTCAGGTGCTTTGGCAAGTAAGATACGACGAAGGGACACTCTTGCTATCAAACTTGGCAACAGGCCGTCTAAGAAAGAATTAGAAGACAAAAACATCCTGCAGCGCACGTCTGAAGAAGAGAGGCAGGAAATCCGACAGCAGATCGGAACCAAGCTCGTCAGGTAGTTGCCCGTGTCTTAGTGCAGCCGTGACTCACTCCTACTTGTCTTCCTCCCTGAGTTTCCCACCTGACTGGGATCATTGTGACTTTCTTGTGTACAGGCACACTTGGCCTGGGATGGTGAACCACTCAGAACTTGCCCCTTAGTTGGCCAGCCAGTGGCTTTGAGGTCATCAACCATAAACTTTGAGGATCAGTTAGTGAATATTTTAGTCTCTGCTGGCCAGACGGTCTGTGTTGTAGCTACCCAACTGTGCATTGTAGTAGGAAAGCAGACATCGAAAACATAAACAAATGAGTGGGGCCATGTTTCAATAAAACTTTATTCACTAAAGAAGGTGGCATATAGGATTGGGCCTGTAGGCCATAGTCTGCCCAGGTCCTGGCCTACTCCATGGATGTACTGGCATTTCTCTGAATGTCCTGAGTTTCTTCCCTGTGTGCCATGAGACTGTAGCAATATTAGCCTCAGCGTCCTGCTTCATCCAGTTGGTAATCATTGCCCCCACATCTCATCTTCCCCCTTTCAACTTCCAATAAGTGGGCCATCTGATATCTCTTTCTGCCTCCTGCCATTGTGAAGGACTCCTGCTTTTGCACAGGTGACTTTACAAGTCCCTTTCCCTGGCAGTTGAATAGATGTGAGTATTCATTCAAGCCAGTGCTCTCATTTTTGATCCTGTTGAAGCTCATTTAAGTGCTGGCTTCTGTCCCTCTGTATACCGATCAGGGAGAAGGGAACAGTCTGGCATATCAGAGCCAGGTTTGGAGGTGAGGTGGGAGGAAGTTGCTGTCCTTGCTGGGAAGTGGAAGGCCTGTGTGGTGACTGCAGCACTGGAGGGTTGGCATGAGGGCTTCCCACGGCCACTGGCTGTTCCTCTGTGAGATCTTGCTGTGGGGAGACAGAGACGGATTTCAGAGGCAGCTGTGGCATCGTCCTGAAGGAAAGGCACAGCCTCCCAGGGAATCTCAGGATTCCCTGGACACCTTTTGATGTGGGGACACAGCCCCCCAACTTCCACCCCCAGGACTCTGGAAGCCGTTCAGAGTAGTTTACCAATGATCTGTTTCTCACTCTAGTCTTTGCATTTCAACCGTAAACTTTGACCATTTCCTACTTCTGGAAAGAGCTAGCCGAGCTAAAAGGAACTAAAGGGATCTGAAGTATCAAGCTGGAGAGACTTTACATTCAGACTTGTCATCTTACCAAGTAAACACAGGGGCCTCTCTGAGGCCTGGGAGATTAAGGAAATTTCTGAAGGACTTGCAGTTATTTAGCAGCAGCACCGGGGTTAGAATTTCTGTTCCTCGGTACGCTGCCCAGTCTGCTTTTCTATATACACTCTCCTATTTTGTGCTTGTTGTACCATGTAATAGAGTGTGCTTCTAGGTTTTCTGAATGTTTATTTTTTTGCCCTTGTTTATGTTTGGCCATGAAGAAGAATTTAAAGAATAATATTTGCATGTAAGAATAATGCAAACTCAGGTATATTCCTTAAACTTAAAAAACATGATGGCTTAGGGGTCAAAAAGTGAAGTATCATATTCCCCTCTTAGTCAGCATCTGAAAATTTTAAAATTTTAAAGATAATTTTGTTAAAATCCTAAATAAATCAGAAGTTTGGTAGTTTTTTTAAAAAATTATTGCTCAGTATTTTAGTATATGGAGAAACTATGAAATAAATTTTTTTTAGAAATAAAAGCAAACAAAAATTCTCCACTCTTCTTTTGCTAGAAGACTAGTGACAATCATTTCTAATGAAAAGAAAGCTTAAATTACAGGAAAGAAATACTGTTATGCTTCATTATATACCTACAAAACTGAAAAACAACTCAAAATTGTTACATCATAATTTCAACAAGCTGACAGATGTAAGATTAATCTGTGAAAATCAATGTTATATTTGTATTATCATTGACACATAGCAAGAAAATACAATGAATAAGGAAGATTATACTCACAATAGTAGCAACAAGTACATTTTAAACACTCAGCTACTCATTTAACCTGGGGCCCAAGAAATCCCTCTCCAGAAAACCATAATGGGGGGAATTAATAAATGGAAAGAGAGTAAACATTTTTATCAGTGAGAAAAATTCAGTGGACTGGTTGATCAGGGGTGTGGGTGGCATGAAGTACCACAGGACTTAGTTATCACCTGGGGATTGGTAGAGTGCATGTGCTTGACAGAATCAGGGCATTGAAAAAGTATTAATTCTACAAAATGAAAGCAAACCGGAAGAAATGTCACCTCTTCCAGTGTGGGCCAAAGAAAAATCATCCACAGAGACAGGATGAGGTGTCCTCAGCTCCGGTTTGGAAGATGTTCAAGACTGTGATAAACTTAATGAGAACCATCGTGAGACGTATCTGTTCAAATAGAGTGTGTGGCTGGGGTGTAGTCAGTGGTAGAGCACTTGACTAGTGTGCGGGAGGCCCTGGTTTCCATCCCCAACATTAAAAAAAAAGAGCTCGGTGCAGTGGTGCACGTCTGTAGTCCCAGTGACTCCAGAAGCTAAGGATTGTAAGTTCAAAGCCAGCCTCAGCAAAAGTGAGGTGCTAAGCAACTCAGTGAGACCCTGTCTCTAAATAAAATACAAAATAAGGCTGAGGATGGGGTTCAGTGTTTGAGTGCCCCTGAGTTCAATCCCCATTACTTCCCCCCCAAAAAAAAGAAAGGAAGAAAGTAAGAAAGGAAAGAAGGAAGGAAGGAAGGAAGGAAGGAAGGAAGGAAGAAAGAAAGAAAGAAAGAAAGAAAGAAAGAAAGAAAGAAGAAAGAAAGGAAGAATAAAAGAAAGAAAAA
>JAJEJO010000320.1:629236-817859 GCA_020662805.1 Glaucomys volans
AAAAGAAAGAAAAAGAAAGAAAGAAAGAAAGAAAGAAAGAAAGAAAGAAAGAAAGAAAGAAAGAAAGAGAAAGAGAGAGAGAGAGAGAGAGAGGAAGGAAGAAAGAAAGACCAGGGTGTGGGCCTATTTAGAACTGGCAAAAATACTAGCAGAAATTCAGTATCAAAAACAAGGAAAGAGACCCTGCTTGGCCCCACCCCTAAAAACAGCTGACTATCCCAAGAGCTTGCAAGGATTAAATGAAGTGATACATTTAAGGCTCTTTAGTACCTGGATCAGTGAGCACTCAATGAAATTAAATGTTTCCAATATTAAATTTTTATACATCTATTAAACTAGTAAAGAACATTTAAAAATTAAACTCATTGTTGGCAAGTTTATGGAGAAATAGGTTTCATACACATTGTTCTTGCTCAATATTTTTGAAGAATAGTTTCACAGTATGATAAAAGAATTATAAAGCAGTCTAGTTCTTTGCATGGTAATTCTATTTGGAGGAATATACAAGAAGGAGCTATTCCAAAAGGATTTTTTAAAGCCATGTTTATAAAGATAGTTATTACAAGGTTATTTATTATTAGCAATGACAAAACAAATCAAATGTTCAAAAATGAGGGACTGATAAAGAATACTGTGAAATATTGACACTGTGGAATCCCGTAGAGCATCAGTTTCTGTTTCATGAAAGATTCCCTGGAGATGCGGGAGCCTGGGAATGGAGGCGTGTATTTGAGGTGGATGGACAGGAGTTCTCGATCCCAGGTCTAGTCATCCAATGGAGGTAGCACCTCTCCCCTTCTGTGGATTAGGACTCTGCAGCAACCCCCAAAATTCAAAAGCCTTTGTAAACAAACACATAGACTGTATGTATAGACTTTTTATGTAGCAGGATATTTGCCATTATTAACATGTAAATTTTACAGAATTGTTTTTCAACAAACAGCACATCTAATCCCTGTCAGTCACAGATAACTCACCCACAGGTCCAGCATTAGGAAACAGACATTAAAATCAAAGGCCAAAGATGGGAATCCTGACTCTAGTATTCACTAGCCTTTTATCTTAGGGAAATTACTTAATCTCTCATTTCCTCATCTGTAAAGTGGGAACTGGCTGCTACCTTGCTGAATTGTCGTGAGGACTCTAGATAATTTATGTTAAGCACCCAACACAATACCTGAGACTTGAAAAGTATGAATAAAAGTAGCTGTGATTGTCTTTATGATTAAGTATTTTCATGGATATATAGTCTTTAGTAACCATCATGTAGGAGGAAAGAACCAGGAAGCTTTAATTCTTACAGGACAGGGCAAACACCTTCAGGAGACTATTTTAATCCTTTGCAAGGTTTCAGTATCTGGAGAAGGAAAGAAAGGCATTTGAGAAGGAGGAAACTGCTTAAGTACAAGAGGGATGGTACAGATGAGGTCTGATCCAGAGCCCAGTATACTGGTAGTGCAGACTTATAGCACAGAATCCCTGGATATGAGGCTGGCTTGAAATTGGACTGGTGCAGAGATGTCCCCTGGGTTCTGTTTGTTAGTTGTTTGTTTGTTTGTTTGTTTGTTTGTTTTGCTTTGTTTTTTGGCAGTAATAGGGATTGAACCCAGGGCCTCAAGCACTCTTACAAATGAGCTATATCCTCAGCCCCCTCTGGGTTCTTTTGTGAGCTCAGTTACTCACGTTCATTTCAAGGTAGCTCTGATAAAGATTAAACTTGAATAAAAATTTTAATCACACATTTAATATGTCACTACTCTCAATTCTTCATACCATTTCTATCAGAGTCATAACATTTCAAATGGGTAGTATACTATAGTAAAATTACCTCTCGTGTACATTAGTCTAAGTTGTACAGATTTAACCTGCATCCTGAGGAAGTTTTTTACTGATTAACAACAAATTAATCATAGGAATAAGACTGAGAACAAAGTTTTAAAGGATTATTAGGACATTCTGCTCTCATGTACAAATAACTAGTAATCCCAAATAAGCCTAGGTTATCTTAAAGGCAGAGGAGACAGAACTATATATCTTAAAGATTACATTATATGTAAATATTCATTTGAGGTCCGGAAAGCAGCATTTCACTTAAGCTCATGTGCAGCAGCATAGATTAAGGGATTTCTAAATGGGCACAGACTCTTAAGCAGCAGCTAAGTTTTAGACTTGAATGACCTGCATATTAATTAGGCTATCAGCTAAACTGCTATGGTAGGCCAAAAAGTACAGTGATTCCAACAAGGTTTCACCTAATAGTCCAGAGGTGACCAGCCGTGCATCATGGCTGGAAAGCATGGGTCTAAAAATCTAGCACCCAGATTCATTCTGCCTCAATGATCTCCTGTCCCTTTGGATATTCTCATCTGCATGACCACGGCTGGCTGAAGCAACTCTGTGTTTTAAGTTCTAGCCTGTGAAAGAAAGAAAGAGAAAGAAGGGAACACACTCAGTCATTTTAAGGGTAAAATGTGGAATTTACAGACATCATCCTGCTCAAATTCCATTGCAAAAGTCAAATCACATCCCCACACCTGGCTGCAGTCCAGGAGGCCGAGATCCGCAGCCAGGTACGCAGCTAAAACTCAGGAAGTTCTATTCCTAAGGGGAAGACAGAATGGATAATAGGGGTAGTTAGCAGTCTCAGTCATAATCTGAGGTCTCTGAACTGTTGAAAAGGACAGTTTTATTTTGTTGTTGTGAAAATGGAATTTTTAAAATAAACCCCACTATTATGTATAATTATAATACACAAATAAAAGCATGAGAAAATGAATTGTTTTGATTTCTCAACATGTGAAAAAACAATCTAGCTTTGTTTCATTCTGCATCTCCTTTAAAGGAGCCTCATTTGTAACCTGTAATGTATTCTTCTTGTCATCTAGGAGACTCAGCCAGAGGCCCACAACTGAAGAATTAGAGCAAAGAAATATCCTAAAACGTGAGTATCCTGTTGTTTGTCAGACCAGCCACTTGCAGGGAGGCAACCATAACATATTAGTTTACTCCCAACTGACTCAACTGTCCATTTAAGTCCTATCTCTGTGTAGCTGTTCATGTATTTAAAGAAATAATATTTTAATTTTATATTTCATTCGATGGCATTGAGTCTGAGAGCCTCCAGGCTGGAATCATGGCAATAACCATTGTTTTTAAGAAAGATGGAATATATTCCATGTATCCTTCCCACCAAATATTAAGTGGAAGAAAGTGCTATAATACACTTGCAAATAAATGTCAAAGAAAAGGCCAAAAAATCCACAAGGAAATGAATCAAACGTTCCTATATTACCATTAATAATACACATTGTTGCTAGGCTTTGCAAATTACTCAATTTAAAACAAAATTATGGTCAGAAAATTTTTCAGTGCATTTCATTTTCCTTTATTGTGATAACTCTGCTTCCCTCCTGAGTTATTTATAGTTTCTCGGCACTTAAAGAGTTCTCCATTCATTTTCCTACTTTATTTTTCCATTTTATTTTTCCTTCTAGTCTCTTTGACAGGATAGTATATGGAACTCTAATAGAAACGGGGTTTGTAATGCCCTTGTGTATCCATGTGGTTACTAACTTCAGTGAGTTCAGAAATGGATATTTTTAAATGGAGCCTAGCTGCAGTTTCATTTATTAACTGCAGTTTCTAAAAGCTTTTTATTGTATGAAATATCAAAGAACAGGGATAGATAGAACTCCGGGTAGTACTGTAATAGTAATGAGCCCCTGGCAAGGGAGAAATCCTTTTCAACCCGGCTTGCAGTTCTCTTGGCTTGCTGGATGACCTTTGCTCTCCAGCCTGAGTTATTTTCTTTTCTGAAGGAAAGATTTTTGTAGCATATTTATACTACAGTTGCCATAACTAAAGCAACCCAACAGTAAAGATTTAACACAAGAGGACTACCGTCCACCCAATCTATGGGATCTTTTTCCTTATGATGCTTTCTTCTGGCTATTTGTGAGCATAACTGGAATAGAACCCAAGAAAGAACATAAGTGCCTAGCAGTGTGTAGAAGTGCCAGTTTGAAAGAAGAAAACCATTATGACAAGAAAAGGGTAAATTTGTGTTTTGACCTTTCGGAAGAATGGTGAAAGCAACATCTAATTTTGACAAAGTAACAAAACCCCAAAGCTTTGCTGTTTTCAATAATAGTTTCCTGGGAAGCATTTGTCGAATTAAATTTTAAGTAAACTCAAATGCAGACTGTAAGCTCCTAAACCCAGAGATTAGGTCTCCCTGGATGCCTGATGCAATACTTAGAAAAAAAGGCCACAAAATTCTGGGTAATTCTTTCCTGCTCCTGTGAGACTAATGTGCCAAACCACACTGAAGTTTGGTTATTTGAGGAACTGTTTCATGGATCCGGAAATTTATTGCATGTTGATCTTAAGTGCTGTGTTGGCGTAGTACCCTCTGTTTTCCTGGAGGTTCGGGAAAGAGTGAAACACCAAAGTCAACTTCAGATTTGACTCCAGCTCTTTTTGCTTCCTTCTAAGTTCGTGTTGATTCTGGAAACAAAAGGCACATTTCCAGTCTGGAGAGGCTGATAACTGGCTCATGATCTCCTGACACAGGATGCTGTGGCCAAGGGAAGCAGACGAGAACTGGTAGAAGTTCTGTTCACCAGTTTTCCCAAGCTTTCCACCGCAGACAAGGGCCTGAATGGCCCCACTTGCAAAACACTTTGCTGAGCCCATTTGCCTCCAGGTTCTTCCACACCCACTGCTCTTGTTTGTATGTTTTACCCCCAGTAACAATGACTAACTGTTCGAAGAGAAATCTATGTGTGATATGGTATTGTTTTTAAGACACATATTTTAACCAGGTGATCTTTTCATGACAGAGTAGGAAACTAATTCATAAAACATTCAGCACTTCACAAATCAGAGCCCATCACTGCTGTAATAAGCATGAGTGAGTTGACAATAAATGCTGATGGCTTTCATCAAAGACCACAGGACAACTTGATTTCTTAGGATCATGTCCCCTAACACTCCTTTCTTGATTTCTTTCCTATTTTGGTGAGTCTAGAGTTTTAAACAAATACATATATATTAAGTTATATTTAATTATACATTCACAGCCTGTTCCTTAAAATGGAGAGCATAGAAATCAACTTTTGCTGCTTAAAAGGTCAACCTTGCTAATCAGGAAAAGTGATATATACGGAATACATCCATGGCAGGGTTAAAGGGATACTGGTAGTGCTGTACTTTTCTTTCTTCTTTTCTTAGCTTATCCATAAAATGCTCAGGCAACTCCCACTAGCGAGGCAGTTTCCTGTAATGCCCACTGCTGTTAAACCCCAGGCATTGTTTGTGTGTTGATGGGAAATGTTTCCTGTGGCTGTCTGAAGTGTCCACCCCCTCTGCTCTGGTGAGAGGTACTGAGAGCAAGATTTATCAATGAGCCCCATCGCTTCCTTCATGAATTCCCTCCGTCTGTTTAAAGTGCCCAGGAAGGTTTACATTCTACTTGACAATTAGTCCTCCAATGAATCAAAGGGTGAAGGAAACATGCAAAAAACTTGGTGACTTTTTATAAATACCAAGCTTAAGGCTTAACCCTGATTCTTTTTTTAAAATTATTTTTTGTAGTCATCAATGGATCTTTTATTTTATTTATTTATATGTGCTGCTGAGTATGAACCCAGGGCCTCACACATGCCAGGCAAGCACTCTACCACTAAGCCACACTCCAGTCCCTTCACCCTGATTCTTCTTAAGAGATTTTACAGTGACTCTTCAATAAGAGGCAGAAGAATGATCTAGTTGGCTTCCCTCTGCCTCACCCACTTCCTCTAATTTCTTTAGAAGTACAGTTTCCAACATGGGAAATGTAAGGAAGCCAGTTCCTGATGTCAGAAAAGAATCCCCAGATGGTAGAATCCTGTTTACTTCATTCCCCAACTGCAACTGGCTGCCTTTTTTTGTTTTAAACATCACTGGCTGTCACCTAGTTGTACAATGAGCTTAACTAATATTCCCTTCCAAGAAATGTCGTTTTGTATATCTAATGAAAATCACACTATTTTAGCTTTCAGATATATTAGATACTCCAATTTTTTTGTCTTTGAAAACTATCTTTAAAAAAATATATAGCATAATGGCTGTATAGGAAGAGTTGACTAAAATGTCCTAAGGGTTATGATTTTCTTTTTATTAATAATATCATCAAAGTTCTCACCTTGTAAAGCTCTGGTTTCAATCACATGAACCACAAATTTGTCATTTGTCTATTATGTATAATTGACAGTTCACAAACTTTATCCAGTTCATATAAGGTAATCATTTGAACTTATGTCTATATTATAAGAGTATGAATACCTTTATATGTGAGTGTATGTATGTACATATATGTATGATGTGAAGCAATAAGAAAAAACCTACAGTGCATTCATGGTAAGGAATTTAAATTATAATCAAACTTGTTTGATATTCATAGGCACTTCATGCATTTCGTGTCCTATGGTTTTGGTTATATTCACTCATTGCCTAAATAACTAGACTGATCATTTTTTTTCTTACAAATCAGTATTTCAGAAAAATGTAGAAACTTTTTCCTGTCCAAAAAAGGAAAATTTATAGAGAATTAGCCTGTTCATTTGGCAAATATAGATGTTGCCAATATTGAATACTAATATTTTATTTATAATAATCTTAATGGTGGGAAATCTATTTGAATTCTTAAAACAAATGTAATTATCTTTTCATAGAAGAGATTTTTCCTCTTCAGCTTTCTAGTTGATCCCTTCGACAATGTGACTTTCCTTCAGTTGAGTTCATGACATCACTTTCTAAAAGATGATCTTTCACAAGCATTTGTATCTAAGAAGTAAAATGTGTGCTCACTCGTCCACCAGATGATGAGCTCCAGGAAGCAACAGAGAGGAGTTTCTCAAATAAGCAACCAGCAAAATCTGAAAGGGTGTTTGTTTCTTTAAAAATTCTGACCCTTTTTTTTAAAAACCCATCTGTTGGACAGCATTAAATTCTACTACTGGTGAAGCACTACAGAAAGAGAAGACTTTGGAAAGTTAAAGTCACAAGAAAATAAATAATTTCCACCCACAGTACACCATAACCCCATTCAGAACATTCTGGTTTGAAAGCAAAGCCCAAAGAAATGCTTACATTCTGCTTCTATGGAAACCAAGGAAGACAGATCAAATATTTTGGTTGGACTTGAATGGAAAGCAGCAATTCAGACATGCATTGGATGGTTTTAATTTGCTCTTTTAATAAGTCTCAGACTTTTTACATAAAGGCCAGATCCAGAAGTAAAGCTTTATCTGAAATTCTGGGTAAATTGTGCTTTTAAGCCCTTGAGATATTCGGCCATAGAAGGCTTTCACCAGAGTATAGGCACTCTTAGGGGTTTCAGAGTAGAACAAGGAATCGGGAAGCAAAAAAAGTTAAAGTTAGTAACCGGACCTGCCAGGGAAAAAGTCAGATCCACATGTATGCTTGGTGTGTGTCTGCGTGTATCTGTGTGTGATGGATCTTTCTGCAAAATCTTTTCACAACTTTTTTAAGATGTTAAGAAAGTGGTTAGCAAGTATCAGCTTCTAGTAATTGTGGCCTGGTAGACTTTTCTGATTATAACATTATCTCCAGTAACTAAGTTATTTTCCTCTTCCTCCCTTAATAAACAGAAAAGAATGAAGAAGAAGAACAAGAAGCAAAAATGGAACTTAAACGCAGACTCAGCCGCAAGGTGATGACAGTGTGGCTTCTAATGAGCATTCACGCTGTGGGATATACTTTGTTGTTGTTTTTAGATACATTTCCAACCTCTCCAATCTGATGTTTAGGAATGATTATTCCTATTAGTCTACTAAATAATCATAGACATTAAAACCAATGTAATGTACATGAAATGAATCTACTTAAATTTACATGTTATATTAATTTTGAAAAGTTAATAATCAATGGTTAAGTTACATTTACTATGAAAAAATATATTCTGTGTAAAAATTTTAAAAATATTTTTAAATACAAAGAGGAACAAAAAAGTCAATATCACAGGGCTAAGGTTGTAGCTCAGCACAGAGCACTTGCCTCGCATGGTGAGACACTGGGTTCAGTTCTCAGCATTACATATAAATAAATAAAATAAAGATTCAAGGGCAACTAAAAAAATTTTTTAAAAAGTAATTATCATTATAATAATCTGCCATTCAGAGAATCATTATTAACACTTAAAGATATGTATTTCCATTTAAAAAAATAGTTTTCAAAAATGCTGACACTTTCCATGTCATCTTGGAATATTAAGTATTTCGTGACTATGCAGATTTGCCACTGTTCCATATCAAAATGGGGTAATTTATTACGTGAGCTTGACTGTCCAACGGTCTGCTTGTCACAGTACTGCCCAAATTGACAAATGGCTCGAAAACTCAGATGATTGTTTCCACTTATTTATGAAAATATGAATCTGATTCTGGGGCCATCGCTCTTTTTTTTTTTTTTTCCTGTGTTAAAATGATAGTATTTGGAGAAATTAAGCCTTCTCCCATTATATATTTCATTATAAATCCTTGTAATAATTCTTCAGATATACTTTTCATACCTGGAAAAGGGCAGGGTGACTAAAATATGACACCACAGTCAAGTGTGTGGCCTGACCCACATTTTTGAGTGCTGGCTGGGGAGTTCACAGCAAGCATTCTAAGGCAGATTCAGGAAACACTCCATTCCCATGGAAAAGTTATAGGGACTGGATTTGGAAAGTTTTAGGGTTTTTCTTTCCCTCACAGGAAAATATCCTTAATTCATTTTTTTTTTTTCCTCAAAGCTCCTAAATATCAAATAATGCTCAAGCTGAAAGACTCAGTAAATTCAGTTTCTAGGGATGGCTGTGCCAGCATTCAGTGGTCCTTAAGTTACCAGCTGCAGACAAGGAGTTGCCCTTCTGCATTGCTCTGGGCTCTTTCTGGGAGACATTTTTTGAGCCTTTTTTCAATCCACCTGGGACCCTCCATGAAGTATCTCCCCACTTTTCCCCACCGTACAGTACTCCCTGCCATGGGTAGAGGGTCATCCTGTAATATCTGGGAGCTACCCAATGACCAGCACAGTTCTCATGGGAAGACTGGGTGGAGCACTTCTGGCCTGTGTGGCCACTGACCAATGGACTTGCATTCAGGCCAGTCCTTGGGCACAAGGGTTTCTCTACCTCCTTATTTCCATCTGCCCTAGAGAGGCAAAAATGTGAGCAGTACAAATTATGTGGCATCTCAGGATGTAGCCAAACCACTTAGATAACTCCCTCCTTTATCCATTGCCCATCAGAGCTTCAGGAAGACAGAGCTCTAGTTGCTATATTCCAGCTCCAGTGAGCTCAGGGTGTGGATCCAGGCCTTCTGGAGTCCTTGACTCCTTGTAACATTAGAGCACTGATGTAGTTCAATCCCTGGTTTTTCTCAGGAGGGAACTAAGGACCAGGAAAGGGTCTGTTTTTTACTTTAGAGCTGCACGCAGTGTACCACCCCTGAGCCTAAACAAGTAAGGAATGTCTCCAAAGAAGGTAGTGTCTTGCTATATTCAGAATACATATGAGTGAGAAAAGGTACTGCAAATAGGCCCTTTAGGTATAATAGAAGCTTAGGTCCACCTGCCTGGAAATACAAAGACCTTACAACTGAAAAAAAAATGAGACCTCCCAACAGAAAAAAGCCCCAAAAGGCTTTGACCCTCAATAGTAGGGAACAGATAATGTCTGTCAACCAAGGCTAGGTTTCATTCATCCGTCAGAATTGTTTTGGTCTTATTCTTGGGCTTTTAGAAAGGACCAAGAGAGAACAGTAAATGTCCACAGGGCTGGCAAGATCCACCATGATTATAAATTGGAATTGGCAAGGAACTCATCAATGAGGACGGTCGTGAAGGTTGCCAGCAGAGCCGTTCTCCAGCAGTGCTCCCTCATCCTGCAGGTGACCTGTCTGCGGTACATGTCAGCTCGAAGGTCCTTCTCTCTCAGAATGCTGTGCTGTAGACAGATCCTTCACTGGACTGCTCTGTGTCGTAGCTTTGTGCATTTCTGAATATACAGATTTTTATTCTCATTTCTGAGAGTGTCACGGCTTTTGTCTTGGCTGCTGAGCCACCAACCCAGCCATCCTGAAGCTGAGTTACTATCAGGTCTGCATGTTCCTTGTAGGGGTGACAGATAGGCCTTTATCTCAGTGCCAGGCAAGTTGGTGGAAATAGTAGAATGCTCATGGTTGCCAGAGATGTGACCTATCTAACAATGATGATTTTTATAGTCTCAAAAATTAGGGCACACTGCTTTCTAGTTCTCATTACAAATTCCCAAGATGATGCTGCCTTTTTTTTTTTTTTTTTTTGATACCTGAAAGTGACCTTATTCAACCATAACTTTGAAGTGTTCTCTATAGAAACCTTGCCACCATGAAGCTACAAACGGTTTACTGATCTGCACCTTTACCCTCTTTCCTCTTGCAGCTGAGCCTGAGACCCACAGTGGCAGAGCTACAAGCTCGAAGGATCCTACGGTTTAACGAGTATGTAGAAGTCACCGATTCTCCTGACTATGACCGCCGGGCAGACAAGCCCTGGGCCAGGTTGACACCTGCAGACAAGGCAAGAATCCCAGTGACTTTGGGTGTTGATTACACTGCTTTTCCAAAAGCTCAATTCTCACTTAGCCTCCACTTGGTCATCCTAGGGGGCCAGCTCTTACCCACTAGTCCAATAGTTTTCTGCCTCTGATTATTTAAACTGCTTAAATGATGTGTTTAGTAATAGCAATGTAGTTCTTCCAAATAAGTCTCAGGGAAAACTAGTCCTTGGTTACCACATAACCTGCTTTCATTCAAACCTGGATGAAGGAGCTTTCCCAGAGCCAGGGTTAATCCTTACTCATAAAACATATAACTTGTACAACTTATCATTCTAAAGAAATATGTGGACTACAGAAAACTGGCACACTTCTTCTCTAAGTGGCCAGAGAGTAAACGTTTTAGGCTTTGTGGGCCATACAATCTTTGTTGCAATTGCTCAGTTCTGCTACTGTAGGATGAGAACAGCCATAGACAATATGTCATTGAATAGATGTGTGTGTGTTCCAATAAAACTTTATTTACAAAGACAGGTGGCAGGCCAGATTCAACTTGCCCACCAGAGCCGTGAAATAGCAACTCTTTGTGCTTGGGCTTTGCCTCTTGCTAATTGTTCATGAGGTTAAACCTATTTTTGTATGCCAGTTGAGCACTAAGGTTCCACTTCTGTGAAATGCCTTGTCTTTTGCCTATTTTCTTTTAGGTAGTCAATTTCTTGTTGACTCATTGAGGTTCTTCATATAGTCCACTTATATATGTTACAAGTAAATATTTCTCTTCTCCCATTTTATGACATTTCAACTCTGTTTATGGAATCTTCTGATGAAAAAAAGATTCCTTAATATGATTGACTTCAATAGCCTTTTTTATGGCTTATGACTTTGTTTCTTAAAATAATGATGTTTTATCTCTTATTTGGAAGCTAGATCAAAATAAGGGAAAAGCAGGGGATCCCATGAAAATAGAGGGGAGATCAGTGAAGCAGAAGAAAGGAATTGAGGGGCAGGGAGGAGGGGTGGAAAAAAAAAGGAATGGTGGAATGAAATTGATCAAACTATGCTATGTGCATATATGAATATACCACAGTGCATTTCACTTTTATGTGTATTTATAAAGCACTAATTTTTAAAAATTATAAATAAATAGAAGGAAGATCAGTGGAGTGAAGAAAGGGGGTTGGGGGAGGGAGGAGGGAAGAGAAGGGGATGTACTGGGGACTGAAGTAAAAGAGTTATAGTCCATGCTTGTTTGATTATGTCAAAATGAACCCCAATATTATGTGTGACTATAATATACTAACAAAAACAAAAAGAATCCTTCCCATTCTAAAGCCAGAACTATATCCCCCATACTGTCTTCTAAACCTTTATTGTTTTACTTTTCACATTTAATATCTTGATTTATCTGGAATTAATTTTGGAGGGGAAGAGATAAGTTATGCTTTTAGCTTTGTTGATTCTCTCTGATGTGTTTCTTTTCTATGTCATTACAGTAGTCTCCCTCTATTTGGGGTTTCAATTGATTAATAGTGGAAAATATTAAATGGAAATTTCCAGAAATAAACTATCTATGTTTTAAATCGTGCACTATTCTCAGTAACATGACGAAATCTCCCGTTGTCCTGCTATATACCACTGCATCCCACCCAGGATGTGAATCACCCCTTTGTCCAACATATCCATTCATACATACTACCTACCTACTAGTCACTTGGTAGCCATCTTGGTTGTCAAATGGACTGTCAAAGTACCTCAGTGCTGTGTTCAGGTAATCCAATAATTATTCTATTTTATTATTAGTTATTATTGCTAACCTCTTACTGTACCCAATTTATAAATTCAACTTTATCATGGGCATGTATGTATAGGAAAAAACAGTATATGTTGAGTTTGGTATCCATGGTTTCAGGCATCGGTGGAGGTCTTAGAACATACCCCACAGATAAAGAGAGACTACTGTATTTCTGTAATTGCTCTTTTTCTTCTTCCTTCTAAATTTTCTGGCTTCATTTGACTTGTTTGTTTCTAACTTAAGGTAGATTCCCTATATCATAAAATCTATCCTTCCCTTTTTTGGGGGAGTAGGGGTGGAAGGGGTTACTGGGAATTGAACCCAGGGGCACTTAATCAGTAAGCCACATCCCCAGCCCTTTTTATTGAGACAAGGCCTCATTAAGTTGCTGAGGCTATATGAACTCCGATCCTCCTGTCTCAGGAGGATTCTAGGTGTACGCCACTGCACCCAGCCTTCCTTAATTTCTTTAAAACAAGTACTGAAGGCTGTAAATTACCCTCTATATCGGTGGTTTGCCCCTTGGCTGCACAATGTTATCACCTGGGGAACTTTAAAAATGTGGATGTGTGAGATCCTGATTTAATTTGCCTGGGATGTGGTCAATAATTATAAATGTCTTACATATCTTTCAACACAATATGCGTTCAACAGTTCTGGGTGTGGTATTCTAAATGTGTCTGTAAGATCAAGTTAGTTAGTTATTCAGATTTTTTTCTAGTTGTAGATTGACACAGTACTCTTATTTTATTTATTTATGTGGTGCTGAGGATCGAACCCAGTGACCTATACCTGTGAGACAAGGTGCTGACCACTGAGCCACCCCGCCCAGTTATTCAGATTTTTATCCTTATTTTTCTGTCTACTTGATCTGTATGGTAATAAGGCAAGTTAAACCTCCCACGATTTGGATTTTCCTCTTCTCATAATTCTGTCAACTTTGCTTCATACATTGTGAGGCATGTCATAAGTGTAAGTACATTTTCCTGACGAAACCTTTGTTATGAGACTCTAGCTCAAGAAATGCCTTTTGTTGTAAAGTCTGTTTTATTTAACATTATGTTTTAACTGGATTTTCACAACGAGTTACGTTAGGCTACCTTGGGTCTATGAATTCAGGGGGCAAACCTACATGTTGGCTGACATGGATTCAAATTCTCAGCCAGCATCTATACCCACACATACCCCTCGCCCTATTTATTGAACACCTGCATACAGTTTTCTTTGCTGTCCTTTGAGTATGCCATTGGTCTCCGAATTATGGAGGGAGGATTATTTGTTTGATTTGGGTGGTTTCTTGTCCACATCTCAGCAGGCCGTGAAATGACCTCTCAGGTTCACCAGGCTTAATACACTTGCCCTCAAGGTTAAGATCATTTTCATTGTTTGTCTACCTTATACTCTGGGCTTTGTCATCATTTACCCTTTCTTATCAAAATAGTTTTTACTGTTTTAGCAGCTGTTAGGTGCATTTAAGACAATTTTTTAATGCTATGTTTAGCATGTTCTTTTCCATAGAAGAGTGAATCAAGGAATCTGGGGTGCCATTCTGCAAGAAATGGTGTACACCTCTGTGAGTTTTCTTTCAACTGTGGGGCTTTGGTTACTCACACCTCATTTAGTGGCTCCTGATTGGCTTTGCTCCAGTCACTGTTTCTGTGCAATAAGCCCTGGACCTAGTGGTTGAAAACAGTGACTATTCCACTGTATCCTACAGATTTCAGAGGCTGAGATTTGGTCCAGTTCCTGTGCTTCTCCTAAGGTTGCTGAGGTCACTTAGTGTCATTCAACTGACAGATGGGCTACTCTGGAGGATATAGGATGGCTTCCCCACCACGCCTGATATCAGGGTAGGGATGGCTCAGAAGCTGGGCTCAGCTGGGGCGGTCCACCAAACCACCTGCACATGTAACTCCCCCAGTTGCCAGACTTCTTACTTGGGACTGGCTTCCCCCAGAGCAAGTTCTCCCAGAGAGCCAGGTAAAAGCTACCTGGCCTTTTCTGATGCAACTTCAGAAAGCTCAAAACTGCATTACACAGTGTGATGTACTTCACTGCATTCTGTTAGTTATAGGCAAGTTATAAGACCAGCCCAGATTCAAGGAAAAGAAAATCAACTCTCCCTTTAGACAGGGAAAAGGCAAGGTCATGTAATAGAAAAACAATGCTGTACCCCCCATTACCAGCTGTCTTATTACTCAAATGCTGAACTCCAGAAAGACAGGAAGGGCCAGGTAAATGTATACAAATATCACAACAGGTGTAAAGTATATAAGCACTGAGAATCTGAATGATTAACGAGCCTCATATGAAAACTACGCTTTTCATACCCTAGAATAGTCCTTCCTAACTCTTGTTCTATTGTTGGGAGGTAAAGCTCATCCATCTCTAGCTATAACAGAGAGGACTTTAAAAAAATTGTGTTGAAACAAAAATACGTTTTTCATGTCAGGCCCTCAGGCTTCAGGGGAGATGGGCTTAGTCAGGTTTCTTCTGCAGCTTTAGGTATTTTGAAGGCACAGAATTTTCACATCTCCCAGCAGATCCAACCCTGAGGCCCAGAGCAGAGCCAGAGCCCCTCCCTACTCACAGGGGAGACTCATTGACTTCCTCTAACATCTCTTGCATTTCTCCTGAGACTCTTTAAGGTGTAAAGGACATTTTCAGAACTAGATTTGTGTGTGCGTGTGTGTGTGTGTGTGTGTGTGTGTGTGTGTGTTTGTCTGTATCTGTGTGTGTTTTTCTAAAACAATTTCTTTTAGGTAGAAAAAAATTACATATACTTTTTAAAGGTAGAAAATAGAAAAGAAGGCAACAATTTAATATGCTGTTTAAATGTAGTGTATTATACATACACAAGTGATGTGTGTTCATTGACAAACATCAGAATATCCAAAAATTCAAAAAAAAGAGATTAATAATTAAAATGTATATCTGTGCATGGTGTTTTTTAAATTGGTGCATTATAGTTATACATACTAGTGGGATTCATTATGCCATATTTGTACATAGTGCATAGTATTCTTAATAATTTCAAAAAATATTTTATACATAACAGAAAAATTAAGTTGTCTTAATTTAAGTTGTTAAAAAATAAGTATAATGAAGTATTACTTATGGCCCAGAGATACTAAAACCATATAGCATTTTTGTGTATTTTATTTTAGAATGAGAATAACACAGGCTAATCATTATTACAGAAAGCCATTCTGGGTTTCTATTGCTTTTTGCCTTAAAATAAACTACTTCATAATATATATTGATCTGATTCTAAATAATGTATTTTATTCAGTGAGTTAATTGGTATAAAAATTTGTAATTTAACAACTATGTTAAGATGAGTTTAATTTTTTTAACTTTTGAACTCTGCATTTCATTTTGTAAAAAAAAAAAATTGAAAGTAAATATTTCCCATTTTTGCTCTCAAATAAACCCACCTGCCTGTCTAAAGGAACCATCCTTTCTTTCTTAGTGCCACTTTCAAAGCCCTATTGGGATACCACCTTGTGAGCCAGGCATGGTGGTGCATACCTTTAGGCCCAGCTACAGGAGAGGCCGAGGTGGGAGGTCCCTTGAGCCCTCAAGTTCAAGACCAGCCTGGGCAACATACCCTGTCTCAAAAGAAAAAAAAGAAAGAAAGAAAAGAAAGGAAGGAAGGAAAATAAAACCAAAAACCATACCACCTTGCATTTTAAATATCAGTAATCAATCAGTCACAATCAGTCAATCACCAATTAATGCCTATTCTGTGAGATCACTTGGCAGGGTGCTGTGGGGAAGTCCCACAAATCTGGTACTTTTGTTAAACTGCTCAGACTGGGAAAGAGAAGTGGTAGGAGAAGTGCCTTAATAATTGTAAGCTTGATTAGTTTAATTTACCTTTAAAATAAAATTTTCAATTTTAGGATATATGTGCTTAGGTAGAGCACTAGAAACAGATACAGGTATAGTAAGATAAGGTGGCCTCATTGCCTGCACTGAAGGAGATAAATGAGCCAGCCCTACGATGACAGACAGGTTTTCTTAGTACATTTTGTATTACTATTCCATAAAACCACAGACTAGTTAATTTATAAAGAAAAGAAATTTATTTGGCTCACAGTTATAGAAGATAGGGAGTACAAGATGTCACCACATCTGGTGACAACCTTGGTGCTGCATCATCCCATGGCAGAAGGCAGAAGGGCAAGAGAGCACAAGACAGCAAAAGAGAGCTTTTTCACAACCCATTCTTGGGATAACTCACTCACTCTGTGATAACGGCACTCTTCATTCATGAGAACAGCACCCTTGTGACTTAATCACCTCTTATCAGGCCCTTGTTGCCTTGGAGATTAAGTTTCCAACACATGGATTTCAGAGAATACATGCAAGCCACAGGTGGAGCCAGAAAAGGCCATCCACTAGGCTCACTTGGTAGTTACCATCTCCATGGGTTGGAGCATGGAAGATCTAGAGTGGAGAGAAGAGGGCCCACTCAGGAGCTGGGCAGTTCTGGGTGTGCTTCTTAACTTGGCCACTTGGTTTGTGGCCAAGTTGTTTATCCCAAGTGCCCTCACTAGTAAAGCAGAGTCAATTATATCTCTTGAGAATAATGTAGAATATCTGTCTTGACCCAACTCATCGGCTCTTACCAGTATTACATTCATAATCAAGCTTAGAATTCAAGCTTTGTTCCCCACTTGTGACATTTTCATTATTTATTGAAGATTCAACTTACAATATAGTCTAAATTTTTCAAATAAAAGAGAATGCGAAGTTTTTCAGATGATCAATGGATTTGCCCAGTGGGTCACTCAGTAATCATTCATTAAAGCCCTTACAATATGTTAAATATTTTCCTAGACTCTAGGGATACAAGGAAGAACAGAACATACTGTCTTTTCAGGAATGCACCATCTAAATAGGTCTTAGGAAAGACTGAGATTTTAGCTCTCTATGCTATAGTCTTTGGCCAATTCATGTTTGCCTTGATAGCCGAAGGCAAGTCTGTTTACCTTCCCCATGGCCTTGAACTAATGAGTAGTCAAGAAGTCCACTCCGTGTTCCACATCAGAATTCTACTGGAAAAGTTAAACAAAGCATATCAAAATGGAAATTTTCGTTAATTCTGGCCTCACACTCTTGCTGTTTGAGAAGGTTGCAGAGTTCACGTAGTCAACAAATCTGCTGGTGCTTCTTGTTCAGGATACCCGGAAGCTGACTGGGGCTGATGAAGCAAAACTTCTGCTACTACTCCCCACCAGCCAATTTTATACCTAGTTTCAGTCATTTTCATTTCCTTTTTCCTTTCTTTAATTCTCATAATACCAAAATTAACTATGTATTTGGTCTCAATGCTATCTTCTGGTGTTTTGGGGTTGTTGTGTCTACCCTAGAAATACCTAGTTTCAGCTCAGGAGCTTCCCATGGTGACCCAACCCAGCCCCACTCATCCTCCAATCCCACGACCTCAGCCCACCCTTTTGTGTGTGTGTGTGTGTGTGTGTGTGTGTGTGTGTGTGTGTGTGTGTCTCGTGCTGGGGATTGAACCCAGGACCTTGTGCTTGTGAGGCAAACACTACCAACTGAGCTACATCCCCAGCCCAGCCCACCTTTTTCTATCTCATATCTTTAAAAAAATCAGTCCCATTTATAGTTATGTGAAAAATATTAGGCCTAAAATCTGATCTCATTTGTAAAGAAGAAAGTTAAGATTATGGACATGCATTTCACCAATCATAAAAGGTCTTAATTAATTACTATTTCCCCCTCTTTTTAATCCCTCTCAAGAAATCTTTCTCTTTATTCCAAAAACTTACTCTTGGAATTCATTCTTCAGTGAATTTTTTAAATGAACCTTGCATTTCCTTTATGTCCTATAGTTACATCTTTCTGATATACTTCTCAAACAACTAGTCCCTGCAATTTTACATGACATTCATTGCCACATCACTCATGTTACTGACTCATAAGTTCTAATTACAAGCCAGCTCACAGAGCATGGAGCTCTGAGGCAATTATCTGGATGATTTAGACCTTGAAGCTCATTTAATTGGAAAGCGCGTAGGACTTGAGGTCTGTGTAGGGGTCCCATCCTCATCACTGTAGTGCCCACTTGATCTCCAGCAGGTCACATGAGTGTCTAGGCCTCTATTTTACTTCTAGAAAATAAAAATCATAGAACAGGATTTACATTAACTGCAGCTTTGTAACAAACAACCCTTAAATCAACTCTTTTATTCTGCTCACTTGAGGTAGGATGAGGGAACAGCCCAGCTCAGAAGCTTGTTTCTGATCTGCATGCACCAGGTAAGATGCGAGTGCTAGATTCCAGTTCCAGGAACATGTCTGTGCCTTCGTGCGCCTTGGTACACTCACTGTCTCATCCCCATCCACTCCCCTCCCCACCCCCCACCCCTCTGTCTACATAGCATCTCATCCTCCAAGACCTTTCCTTGGAGGAAAGAAATCCTTTGGGATTTCTCCCAGTGTGGCGTACTGAGAGTGGTCACATGTTTTTACATGGTAGCTGGCTTCCAAGAAGCAAATGGTGCCAGGCTAGGAAAGGGCTACACCCCCGAGTGACAGACAAAGTATCACCTCAAGTGTGTTTTGTTATTCAAAACAGTTATAGGACTAACCCAGATTTAAGGCTGGAGAGCCAGACTCCACTCTTGATGAGGGAAGGCAAGGTCACATAACAGATGAGAATGTGGGATGTGGGATGTGTCCGTAAGTGTTTGGCTCTCTGCAAGGAAAAGCATGTGTGTAGATATATGGTCATTAGAGAACTGTAAATTTTATTAATATAAAGGATATGTTCACACAATTTACAATTGTCCTGGTTTTTAAATTCTATATCCTAGTTGATTCTCCCAGAATGCTTTCATTGGTCTTTGCCAAACTCTTAGAACAATAGGCAACCTACTGTTGCAAGTGAGGACTTTTGTCTTGTTTATCTTTGAGTCTTTTTCAGTGACATCTTCTTGAACTCTAGTATTTAGAGTATGTAGAAATTTAAAATGAACATTGGCAGGATTCTCCGCTCCTATTCAAATTAAAATACTTGCTTTCAAAGAAGCACTTCTTTTAGATGTGAATCGTGAATGATATGGAACATCTTCAGTTTTTCCAGCTTCTGGTTCTGAATCTGTTTTTACAGGCAGTGAGCAAAACAGCCGTGTCACAGAGGACACAGGCCCACAAACATTTCTGTGCTTTCTTTAGCTCTTCCAGAAATCAGTAGTGTGAATTATTACCACAGTTCCCACTCCCAGATTCCCCTTAGAAACTACAGGGGCTGAGGAATGTATTTGGGGAGAAGAGACGTCTGTGTCAACAGGATTCACACGTAACTCTGGAAGGCACATTGGAGGGAAGCTGTGGATTTCACAGTGATCGGGGGTGGGAGAGAACCCTCCAGGCTTTCTTCTGTCTTTTCTCTTTTCTAAAATTCATTATTTTCCAATCACAAAGCAGATTTTCTTATCTCTCAGCAAAGTCACTCTGTGGTTTTTATTGTCACTCTGTGTTTTGACTGAAGAGTTCATTTTTGCCTAGAGGTTTCAGGGGTGTTTTATTAGTACTTAAAAAAAAGAAGAAGAAAAAGAAGAAGCCTGAATAAGACATTCTTCATTGAAAAATGAGGAAATAAAAATAAGCAAAAACTTGAAACCAAAAAATCATGCACGATCCAGTCACTGTTCGTTAACGGGATAACTAAGGTTAACATTTTGACAACTTTCTCAGCTTTTCACTCTGAATGGCATAAGCATCTCTTTGTACACCAAAGTTTACATGTGTTCTTTAAATAGTAATGCATCTTATTTGATATTTTCCTTGAGTAGCTTTGCCCACTGTGCTGAAATTTCAAGTTCTGTTTATCTAAACTTTCAATATTAAAAAATAAATAGCAACTGCCTTCCCAGTAGCTCTGTGGCAGCTTGTCAAAGCCATGTTATTGTGGGTGGTATTAAGTGCAGAACTTTCATAGGAATCTGATACTATTTCTCAGAAAATCTCATGCCCAGCACTTTCTTGTGGTCATCGAGGTGGGGGATATTCTGTATGACTCATGGACCAGGCTGAGGATGAGTCTAGCCAAGGCACCCCTCCCCTCCTCTTTGGCAAAGACGCTCGAAGAGATTGATCCTCCTTTTAGTTTGACTTTACACTTTAAATATCCTTCATCTGAAATGCTTGGGATCAGAAATTTCTCTGTTTTGGGAATTTTTTCATACTTGGGAATATTTCCATACTTATAATGAGATATGATGGGGATGGAGCCCAAGTCTAAACACAAATTCCCTTATGTTTCATCCACACCTAGCTCCAAGGTCATTCATTTCATGCAATGGTGGCATGGTGGGACATTTCTAATTCCAGATTTTCAGATTAGGGATGCTTGACCCATAATGTGATGTTGCATTTATTATTATACCTCTACCTGATGGAAATGAGGAATTCCTTTGTCCTGGACATTTCTTAAAAGGATGTCTGTTTCATTGATGCTATATAGACTTGTGGAAATATGGGCCCTAAGTAGTAAGTTTACTTGCCTATTTTTTTTTTCCCCTGTTTAGGCAGCAATAAGGAAAGAACTAAATGAATTTAAAAGCACGGAAATGGAAGTACATGAAGAGAGTCGACAGTTTACAAGGTAAGCAGTCAAAATGCAATGTAACATATTGAAGATACTTAAGATGGTTAAATTTTATGTTGTCTATTTTAATCACGAATAAAAATTTTAAATAGTTTAGCATAAAATCTTCTCCCGAACATTTCTGCTTCCGCATGTTCATCCTTCTTTGCTTTCACTGGTGACCTAACAGTGAGTGTGTCAGTTTTGAAGATATGACTGCATAAGATTATGAATAACACTGAAACTAACCAGTCTGAATAAGAATTCCTAAAGTTAATTTTTTTTTTCTTTCAAAGAAGTCTGAATCATTCCTAAGGGCTACATTTTGGTTCCCTTTTTAGTTTCATTTTCTGGGCCAGAAAACAAGTATCAACATCGTTCATTCTGCTCCTGAACAGGCTTTTAAAGTTCTATGCTCAGAACAGATGCTGGTGACAGTCAGTGTGGGCACGTATGTGTCACCTTGGGCTCACAGTAGACATTATTTAGGATAGAAACTGAATTTTCAAATGATACAACTTAGCATGGGAATCCAGTTTTTCTGATACCACAGAAGACTATTAGGTTAGTTTCCCATTACTGTAACAAATACCTGAGATAATCCACTTATAAAGAGAAAAGGTTTATTTTACCCCACAGATTTGGATGTGTGAACCCATGGTTTGTGGGCGTCATTGCTTTTGAGCCTGTAGAGAGACAGCATGTCATGGTGGCAACAAGTGTCAAAACCATTCACCTCCTGGCTGGGGAGCAGAAGAGAGACAGGAAGAGATCAGAGCCCCACAACCCCTTGAATGGCATGCCCTCAACGACTGGAAGACCTTCCCCAAGACCTCACCTCTTAAAGCTTCCACCACCACCACCTCCTAACAGGGCCAAGCTGAGTACCAAGCTTTTAATACAGGGGCCTTTGGAGAACACTTAAGATCCAGACTATAGCAACTATAATCCTACTATTTTTCCTCCCAGTACCCTTCAGTTTCACAGCCTACTAAAACCAGAAGGGACCAACCTGAGTGACCATATTGTCTGATCCCCACTCTTCACAGGTGTCCTCTTTATTTCTCTCTCACAGGTATATGTGCTTTACTCTCTGTAAAAGGTGTATTCCTAAAAACTTGCACAGAAATCAAATCCTCAAATTGAATTAACGTTAAAAGATACCAGGACAGATGCTTATGTAAGGAAGACCACGTCTGTCTTTTCAGAGAACACATGCTGCTGTCAACTAGAAACAGCCTCTGTTGGGCAGCCCTCCGTCCTGGTCCTCCTGTCCCTGCAGTGGTTCCTGGTGGTGTGGGGGTGCTCCGTGCTGGGTAAAGGAAGTAGCAGTAGGAACTTGTTATTTAATAGCAAACCCCTTCCACAGAACTCATGGTGGTTCCTCATGGGTTAGTCTAATGCACAGAAGAAACACCCCTGTGTCTAAGGGACATTGCTTCTTCATTTGTGTGTTTCCTCTTGTAACCTGTTTGCTTGTATGTGCACACAGGGCCTTCTGCCATCTTGGAGTGTGGTTTTTCCCTCTTCTAGAGCTCTCTCCTATTATCATCCACTCTTGGACCAGTGACAGCCAGACTTGTATTCTCTCTGCCACTTCTGGGGTCAGGAAAAGTTCATGCTAAAATGAGACACCTGAAGTTGTACTTCTCAGTACAGTTGATCATAAGGAAGGGGTGGAATATTTTATGGTGACACTGAGCCGGCAAGGGCCTCTGGGTAATGGGGGAATGGCTTGTGCTCGTGTTCTTCAGTCCTGACCCCTGAGCTGCAGTGACTGCCCGCAGCCCACTCTTTGTCATTCAGGATGGTCTCTGATAACCTGATTTTCATTTAATAGCACAATGTGAGGAAAAATTACAGCAGACAATAACCAAATAAAAAACAATGCATGTTTATGAATTTCTCATTTTACAAAAAGTAATTATTTATTTTTATTGAAAGAGGTTCTTCCTATTCTGTTAAACAATGTGAACAAATATACCAAAAGTAGGATACAGGGAGAAGTTGGGGTCATTTCCATTTTAATGTGTGTATTTTGATGTAGAAAGAGAATTTATTTTAATTAAGGCTTCAGGTAATTCAACAGTTTATCACGTAACAATGAAACCCCATTTGACTCCTTTCCCAGCCTCACTGTCATACCCCAGGGAAGCACTAGTACAGGTTTGAGGTAAATCCTTCCAGACATGTGTCTGTGCATCTGTGTATATGGTAGACGTGTGTGTACACACATGTGTTTACATGCACCCTCTCATGCACAAACACAGCATCTAGAAAGTCCTTCCATATTAGTGTATATCACACTCATTTAAATGACTCTGTGGCGTCTCATAGATAATGTACAATAAATGATTGAACAGTTACATGACTGATGGATGTTTATGGGGGTTTCAGTTTTTCATTATCAAACACTGCTACCTTGACTTTGCACATGTATCTCCAGGCACACATGCCAGTATTTCTGTATTAGTCCCATTAATAGGTTTGCTAAGTCTCTGGATTTTTCTTTTTTTTCTTTTTCTTTTTCTTTTTCTGTTTTTTTTTTTTTTTTTTTTTTTTTTTAACACTTTCAAAGGATCCTGTCCTGTTATCTCCCTGACCCACAGTTGTTGAGCATGCCAAGCCACTTACTCACCCTCGTCAGCATTTGGGGAGAGGTTGGGAGATTTATATTCTAAAGGATAAACAATAATATTCTGTTTCATTGACTTCTATGAAATTGGGCATCTTTACTTATATTTCCTGAACATTCTATTTTTGATGTGCTTATTCAAAAACCTTTGAACTTATTTTGGAGGGGTTGTCTTTTTTATGTGAATTAGTAAAATCCCATTAGATAGTATAGATATTGGCCCTTTGAATACATATGCCATGGTATTTTCTCCAATCTGTGGTTAACCTTGAGAATTTTTAAATGATTTTTATTTAAATTTTGCATATTCATATCTTTCCATGTTACTTTTTACTTCATTGATTGTCTTGTGGAAGGAGACCAAGATTATAAAACTACTTATTTCAACTTTTATATGTGCTTTTTTATGCTTAGAACTTTTATCCATTGGACATTTATTTATGTATATGATTCAAAAGAGTAAGCCAACTTTACTGTTTCCTAAGTCAATAGTGTGTTGTCCCAATACCATTAATTTCCCCCCAATGTGAAATCCTTTTTTATAATGTATATGTCGGTCAATTTCTGAATTTCTTATGGTGTTCTGAGAGCTATATGTCCATCTCTACTGTGTCACTCTGTTTAATTAGCATAGACTTGTGGTGTTTTTATAGCTGATGGGATTTTTTTTACCTCCAAAATTCTATTGACTGCCAGGCGTAGTGGCACACCTATAATCCTAGCAGCTCAGGAAGCTGAGGCAGGAGGATTGTGAGTTTAAAGCCAGCCTCAGCAACGTAGCGAGGCCCTGTCTCAAAATAAAAAATAAAATTGTCTGGGGATGTAACTCAGTAAGTGGTTAAGCGACCCTCGGTTTAATCCCCATTACCCAAAAAAAAAAAAAAATCTATTGGTTATTTCTCTGTATTTACTCATTTAAAGAAATTTAGAATATGCTTTTGTTAATAAAATATTTTTAGTGTTTAAGTAAATATTAATAGCTGCAAATAGAATAAGCTTTGGGGAGATAACTGCTGATATCAAAGGTAAACTTTAAAAGATTTCCAAAAAAAATATTGATTAACACTCTTTAAAATGTCTTTCCAGATAAGAAAAAATTAAATATTCATATCACCAAAATAAATATGTCTTGCTTAAGTAGTCTTCAAAACTTGGCAGTAAAGCAAATGTCTACTGCTATTTTCCCATTAATTTATATGACATCATTAGAGTTGCATTCCAGCAGGGAAATAATTTTGGCTTTGAAGACAAAAATCGTGCTTTTAGTTTTCAAATTGTTTTCAGTATTTCTTTTAAGAGAAAAAAAAATTGAGGTAAATGCTACTGTTTCTAAGCAAAATAATATAAAAATATGGTAATCTTTTTACATTTAGAAAATTGCTCACATAAAAGATAGTGCTACTCTTAGCACCAGCCACCCTTGGGGGGTATAAACACACTCTGAATCATTACCTAGCCTTTAAATGCAACCTAGATACACAGCAGCTCTTGTTTCTTCTAATTAGTGCCAGAATTTATCTCTTTATACCAAGTAAGCTTTCCCTTCAAAACCTAAATCTCTGAGCTCCCTGAAGATTTGAGGTGGTTGATAAATGGGTTGAGACAGCTCTGCTCCTTCTGCTCATGCACTTCTGCATCCAGTGACAGCTCCCACACAGGGGTGTATCCGGGAGCTCTGGATGGATCCATTCCCATATATAGCTTCCTATGTTTCTGTATCTTTGGAAAGATACACAAAGAGCTGATAGCCTTGCTTGCCTCTTGGGAAGAAACCTGGTGATTGTGGGCAGGCATGGAAGGGAGACTTCCCACTACTTACGCTTTGAAACCTTTCAAGTTTTTGAAACATAAGAATGTTTTACTTAGGCAAAAACACTTAAAAGAAAAACTAAAAGTTCATTCACTAAATCCTCATTTCTGTAAGTGGGGATCTCAGTGTGGTGGCTTGTCTTGAATACCGTGCTGGCACTAATATTAATTGTGACCCTCCCACTGAGGTTGGTGCAGGGAGAAGAGACCTCTGAGACTGCCATCTCACAACACATTTTATGGCACTTTTGATCTGTGTTGATGAAGAATTGCAGTGATCTTTGATGTAATTCCCTCAGCTGAAGTGTTTTCCAGATAGCTTCCTGGAATTGGATGGCCTTGCAGCAAGAGTGGGCTCAAGTGCTCCCCACAGAGTTCGTCCTGCGGACTGATAGGTACCAACCTGTAATCTCAGGCTGCTACTCATCTGGCCACATCCTGGGTAGTCTAACCCCCAGCTGGCCTTTCAGTCCACTGCTGGAAACCCCAAAATCCACTTGAACAGTGAGCTATGTATCAGATAGGGTCATTGCATTTTTGAAAGAGACCAGCATGACAAAGGCCACTGCCCTTTCCATAATAAATGGAATTTCTACAATAGAAAATAACTCCCTAAATTATAAAGACAAATTGTATGAAAGGTCAAATTTTACTTAAAAACTAAATTTTTAAATGATTGTAGCTCAGTTATCTTCTTCTGGATAGACTATTTTCCAAGTTTTTTTTTTTTTTTTTTTTTTTTTTTAGTTGTAGATGGACACAATACCTTTATTTAACTAATTTATTTATTTATTTTTAATGTGGTGCTGAGGATCGAACCCAGTGCCTCACATGTGCTAGACAAGCACTCTACCACTGAGCCACAACCCCAGCCCTCCAAATTTTTATGAATTAGTTTCAGATTGAAACTCAAGAGAATATCACTATTAAAAAAAAACTTTAATTTTGTAAGTAATATTTTACCATATGTAAAGTACTTTGAAATATTTATATATATAATTTATTATCTTATAAATTATTTGCTTATTATAATAAGGTATATCATCACAGACTCATAGAATCATTGAGTTGAAGCTCTTAAAGTAGGTCTCCAGAGATCATTGGCATCTTGTCAAGCGGGAAGGTCAGGATATTGACTAAATGCATACTTAACAGTGGTATGTTTAAAATTCTGATGCACAGAAAAAGATTAGAAAATGACATCCAAAACTCTTCATAGTTCATTATAGAATTAAGGGGCTTTTTCCTTTTCTCTGTTTTTCAAGTATTTCTAATGTAAGATAATTGTACACATAAACTTATATGTAGTGTTTAAAGCAATTATCTCATTCTCTTCTTTCTTTAGGCATTACCATCCCATGTGGATTTACAGATAAAGTAAACCACTCTTCCAGCTGCTAGATAAGAATAGTTTACCAGATTTTGACATGGCAGGAACTGTACTTGGGACTGCAATTAATATTTGTTGCAGGGTCCTCCACAGAGGAATGAGAGGACTGCCTCAGGACTAAAGAAGAGCCTGGCCAACATGTGGTGTGACCTTTCAAGTGGAACAGGAGCTGTGGTTAGGAGAGCCTGTCCATTTGGTTTCCATAAGTATATGTGGGATGGCAGTGAAACTAAAGAGAGAGTGAGGGCTTGGGATGTAGCCCAGGGGTGGAGCTCTTGATGGCATGAGTGAGGCCCTGGATTCCATTTCCAGCAAGGCAAAAACAAACAAACAAACAAACAATTGATTATTCAGGATTTATGCATATATCAAATAGGGATATTTTACATTTGTGAGTGATTATGTTTTTATAGTGTCTAAATGAATTTACAAGAAGACAAGTACATTTTTTTAAATTAAGTTGTAGAGGAACCATCTTTAGGGAAATCATTATCCTTATCTGAATTCCATGACTTAAAAATAGCATTTCCTTTGCAACAGTATGAAAATAAGAAAAATGTATTAACAGTATTAAAAAGAAGAAGAAAATATAGATAAGTTCAAATTTGAGTCTCAGAAAAGTCTGAAAAGAGGGTGGACAAAAAGCTTAAGTATCCTTAGGGCATAGTAAATCTATTTATTGCTCTGCCACGTTGAAGACTAAAGCCAAAACTGTCATTCTGTCATATAGGCAAACTTCTCAGGAGGTAAAGCTGAACTTATATTTTTAAATGAATGCAAACTGCTAAGTAGAAACACACTTAAGGATAGTTTGCATTTCCATTACTTGTAACCATAAATTTTAGAGCTGAATTTGAAGATAAGCTGCCTAATTTAACAGGGTATAAATACACTTTTTCTGAGCAGACAGAGCAGAAAAGACGTGAGTTGTTTGTTTTACCAAATCTGGGCAATCTATGTAAGAGGCTGCAGCTCTGACCCTGGGTTTTGTCAGCATCTTACTTCATTCACAGTACTGGTTGGTCACCTCCTCTGAGCCAGCCCTTGAGACGGTTAGTGTCATCTTTCCATGCTGGGGAGCTCATTATCTACTGAGGTCCCTGGGCAAATGGTGTCTGCAGGAAAAGAAGAAAAAAAAAAAAATCTGATAGTGTCCTTGCTAGTTTTGGAAATCTAAAAGCAGGATACTTTCCAGGAAAATGCTGGGCTTTAGAAGATTATCTCTTCCAGTCTACTGACTACTTGCTTGATTGCCCAACCCAATTCTTTGCTTACCTCCTCATCCCAAAGACATCACTGATGGGATTGGAAGAGAAAACAGTGTATGTCAAGTTTACCCCCACTCGTCCTTTGTTTTTTTTTTTTGTTTTTTTTTTTTGGAACCAGGGATTGAACTCAGGGATACTTGGCCACTGAGCCACATCCCCAGGCCTATTTTGTATTTTATTTAGAGACAGGGTCTCACTGAGTTGCTTAGGGCCTCGCTGAGTTGCTGAGGCTGGCTTTGAACTCGCCATCCTCCTGACTCAGCCTCCCAAGTCGCTTGGATTACAGGCGTGCGCCACCACACCCGGCTCCCACTTGTCCTTTGAATCCAGTACCAAAGAACATCTGAAGATGGGGACATTGTGGAATGTTTTGTATGCAAGGGCGAGCAAAATTGGAGAGGGCCAAATAATTGCTAAATTAGGTGAGCTTTTATTTAATTCCTAGAGAAGATGAAGATTAGAAAGAGAGACTGATGGCTCCCAGGATGAGAATCCCGGAAGTATAATTTGTCTTGTGTGTCCAGCCTCCCAGGGCCCCTGCCCCTTTATGTCACAGGGACAATGCTAGTGTGTCTTCCTCAGAGGGAGGGATTGCTGCTGGTTTCAACCCCAGGATAAGGCTGAATTTACTTCTCTAGTTATTATAAAAAAAAAGTTTTGAGAACAGGCCATTCCCATTGATACCCCTTTGTGGAGAAAGGTGGATGTTATTGAAACAATTGTAGCAAAGCTAGGTTAGAGATGGGGAAAAAGATTTTTCTCTGGACAAAACTGATCAAAACTTGATAGATGTAGAAATCCAACTAGTTGCCTTTCTATTCTGTTCTACCCAAAGAGCACTAAAAACGCCCCCTCTTTTGAATGAAAGTGCAGATTGGGGCACATTTTAATCTGTACTTTGTAGGTTAAGAATAGTCTGTCAGGGGCCGGGGATATAGCTCAGTTGGTAGAGTGCCTGCCTCACAAGCACAAGGCCCTGGGTTCAATCCCCGGCACCACAAAAAAAAAAAAAAAAAAAAAGGAATAATCTGTCGGGATGCAGTGGCACATGCCTGTAACTCCAGTGACTTTGGAGCCTGAAGCAGGAGGATTGCAAATTCAAAGCCAGCCTCAGCAACTTAGCGAAGCCCTAAAGTAACTTAGAGTGACCCTGCCTCTAAATAAAATATTTTTAAAAAGGACTGGGGATGTGGCTCAGTGGTTAAGTGCTCCTGAGTTCAATCCACAGTGTCCTCCCCACCCCCCCCCCACCCCCCAAAAAAGAATAGCACCTTGAGCCTAGCCCCCCCCCCTTTTTTTTTTTTTTTTTTTTTTGATACCAGGGATTGAACCCAGGAGCGCTTAACCACTGAGCCACATCCCCAGCCCTTTTCTGGATTTTATTTAGAGACAGGGTCTCACTAAGTTGCTTAAGGCCTCATTGAGTTGCTGAAGCTGGCTTTGAACTCATGATCCACCTACCTCAGCCTCCGAAGTCACTGGGATTTCAGGAGGGCGTGGGCTAGACCTCTACTTATGAGCTCTCTGCCCTTGGCAAATGACTTGGCATCCCTGGGCCTTAGTTTCCATATCCGTTCAAAGGGTAACAGGAGTCCATAGCTCACAGAGTTGTTCTGAGGATTAAATGAGGTGATGTATATATGCATGACACTTGGATCTGTGCCCAGCATTAGTAAATGTTAGCTACTGTTATGAGTTTCTGCCTCTCTTTCCATTTTATATGAAAAGCTTGATTTAAGAAGTTTTCACGCCGGGCGCGGTGGCACATACCTGTAATCCCAGCACTTGGGAGGCTGAGGCAGGAGGATCTCGAGTTCAAAGCCAGCCTCAGCAACTTAGCGAGGCCCTAAGCAACTCAGTGAGACCCTGTCTCTAAATAAAATACAAAATAGGGCTGGGGATGTAGCTCAGTGGTGGAGTGCCCCTGGGTTCGATCTCCAGTACCAAAAAAAAAAAAAGTTTTCTCTTGCTCTTTTGAAATATCCATATTTTTCATTAGTTTGTTATTGACCCTTCCCGAAAGCATTTTGGAATGTCCTGTCAGATGAGTTACATGTATTAGTATGCTTTTGCTGTAATTACATTTGGGGGTCTTACCATTGACTCTGCAGTTATATAAAATTAAGGGGCAGAGCACTTGCCTAGCATTTGTAAAACTCTGGGTTCCATCCCCAGCAACACACACACACAAATGAAAGAATTATCAAATCATCTTCTAAATGCCCCTGTGATGTACATTCAGTTGTTTGTGCTTTGAACAAACGCTTCCTGGCACATAGAGTGAGCCAGACTGTATTTGGAACCTGGGAATTTAGAACACATTATATGAGGTCCTTGTCCTCAGGTGGTTATGTTCTGGTGAGAGACAAATCATTAGCAAGCAGTCATTTCAGTTTGAAGTACTGTGAGGAGAATATAGCAGGACACTGTGAGAAGGACAAGGGGATCATCCCAAAAAAAAGTCATTTGGGAAAAATGAGATTTATTATGTGATTTAAGCAACAAGAGGGACCTAGCCGTCCACTGCTGGGGGAAGAGAAAAGCATGCCACCCCCAGTGGAAGTGAGCTGAGAGGGAGGAAAAGCTGGTGCTCTTGCACAGCTCCTGAGAGAGGAAGAACTGTGCGTAGCAGTCAGCAAAGGCAGCTCAGATGACCACACCAGCAATGTCTGTTTATGGAGGTCACATATCTGCCCAACAGCATGGCCAGTGGAAGAGTTAAAACTTGATCTCCTAGGGGACACATTCCTGCTTTAGCCATAATTTACTTGCCGGTTTTGGAAAGCTTGGTGTATCTTGTTTTTATTTTGACTCTTGGGAAGTTAAATATACCGAAGTAATGTAAGGCATCCCCTCATCCACAAGACAGCTTCTCCAGCTATCAACCTACAGCTAGTCTTATTTATTTCTCTTCTTATGTCTTTAATTTTTCATTTCTTAGTGCTTTGATTCAACATAGCAGCATATATTAAGATACACCATGTGCCGGATGGTGTATGTAAAACCAAATGAAAACAGTCTTCTGCTCAGCTTTCCGTGGCCCTCCTGCACAAAGACCTCAGTGTGATCAACACTGGTGCAAACCAAAGGTCACAGGAGCACAGAAAAAGAGAGCGATTCGTGCCTCCCTGAGAGGTGGAGGAAAGGGAAATCCAGAACCGCAGAGAGTGAGATCATACAAAGTGGAGATGGGAAGAAAGATGAGGGTGGAGGAAAGAATATGAGCACAAAAGCATTTTGGGGGGAAAGATTAGAACTTAGCACATTGGGGACTAGTACTAAAGAGATATCTAGCTAGAAACATGGTTTGGGCCACATTGTGAAACGCCTGGATCACCAGTCCAAGAAATTTAAATTTTATTTTGTAGAGAATGAAAACAATGCAATTCTTGTAAATAAATAAGTAGATAACCTAGAATAGTAGGATCAATATTTCTTGATAATGCCAGTGACAGTGCAGGGTTTGATGGGGAGAGTCTGGACAGGAAAACCAGTTAGAAGACTGGGTCCTCAGGGTAGATGAACATGAGATTGTAGAAAATGGGACAATGCCAAGTAGAGTTGCATAAATGTGAATTACAGAACCAGTCTGAAGACTGGATCAGATAAGGCTTTATGGAAGAGATGGCGTTTGACCTTGATCTTGACAATGAAAACAGATTGGACATGAAGGGAGGGAATTGCAGTAGTCAGAATGGCACATTCAAAAGTACAGGTCTACAAAAATTCAGAAGTATTCAGAAATTCGCATGGAGGGAAACAAAGCTGCCAACTGACTAGCAAGCAGAACACTAAAGTGGTGCCATCAAAAGATGGGAAGAGCTTTCCTAATTCATAGAGGGGCCATGGAGGCAAGGCTTAGGGACTGATGGGTGAAGGAGAGGAATGAATTGCAAAGCTGAAGTTTCTAGGCTAAAAATACTTTAAGAACTAGAACATTAAACAAGACAGAAAGTGCAAAGACAGGTTCACAAGAAAAACCCCTGTCTAGCTGCAGACATGCTTGATATGTTACCTTGGACTATCTGGGTGGGAATGCCCAGTAGGCATTTGGAAATTCAGGTATGGAAAGTGAATTTGGAGTCACCTGCAGGAGCTGATGAAAAGCTGAAGCTAATGAAATAGTGGACTGTTGTTTTCGTCTGATACAACAGACCAAGTGTAATCAAATCCTTTGTGACACATCTCCTTCTGCTTAGTGTGGGTTGGAACCCACCCGTCGAGGATGGTGATGTTTTGCTTCAATTGCTCCATGACCTGAATGACATAACTACCATCTTTTATACAGGGATTATCTCCACTTTCCAACATAACATTGTGACAGTACTCAGTGTGGGACACCTAGAGGTGTCTTTCATTATAAACATTGCTTCCCCTCACTTAGTTCCCCAAAGGTAGAGTGCTCCTGGACCATGGACTCAGAGTTTCTTTTCTTCTTCCAGGTTTCATCGTCCATAATCAAGTGCAGAAGTATTTGGAAACATGGATGGATCGCCTTTTGGGGAAGTCCTTCTTCCTGAAAATCTGATATTGCACTGAGATTTGAATGCGTCTGTTTCCGTTTAACCTGTGGTGAAGGAGGCGTGTGACTCGGCCTTGTTCGAAAGTGCTCTTCACCCATACAACCCAGATGGGGCCAACAAACAAGGAGACGATGCTGTGGGCCTTGCTGCCCGGAATGTGTACTGATGGTAAGGGGCACTGTGGTTACATCATCTGGTCTTCATCAGGAGTTTTCATCACAGAAGATGAGCAGAAGACAATCCTTGACTCCCTACCAGAAAGCCAAATGTCTCATGTGCGTGTTAAAGAAAAATGGCGATTGGAATTGCTGGACACCAGAAAGGGGTGGGAGTTTGAAACTCAGAAAAAAAGAGAAAAATACTTCATTATGTTAATGAAGAAGAGAGAAAATTGAAGCATATATGTATTTTCGAAGTAAGCATTTTGGTAGCTGAGAACTTACTAAGGGATTTGGGAATCTAATCACCCATGTGGATTCCTTAAAGACTTGATTCTAGAATATTCTTGTTTCACCATTAAGTTGGTACAGTATAGTACCTTTATTTTATGTTGTGCCAGTGAATCCAGTTGCCAGAAACGTCTGAATGTTTTCATTCATCTTTTTCTTAAATACAAGAGATTTCTATTGACTCTGACCAAGCATGCTTACACAAATTTTGTTGCATGCTTTAAGTAGCATGGCTGTATACATTTGACATTTTTTTTATACTCCTTTCCTAGTGTATAAGCCCTCCACAAGGATAACAGGACTGGACATAAAATCAGGTATAATACAGTTGTATAAATCTGTCACGAGCTTTAGAAATAATTCTTTTAGCCTTTCCCTACTTGATTATCTCTAGAGTCAAGCAACCATACTTGATCCAAAAAAGATAGTATCGACAATCACAACACCCTTTTCAAAACCTGAATCCAAAGTTAAAATGTAAGCGAGGTGCAAGTGTGTGCTGTCTGCTATTAGTTCAGAAGGAGGGGCAAAGGACCAGTTATTTTTCAGTGCTGCATTAAAAAAAAGAAGAAGATGGGTTGCTGCTATTTAAAAATAAATAAATAAAGGCACATGAATAGAAAAAAAATACCCCAACGATTAAAGAACACAGGAAATTTTTGTTAAGTTGTGTGTGAGGAAAACCTCATCATGTGTATTAAGAGATTGCAGACTGCATCCATAAATACAGTATTTACTTTCAAAGCCAGAGGATCAGTGAGATGAAAGTCACAGATTTCCCTATGATCCTGCAGTCAGTATTGTTTACATTTTAAAAAGGAAAAAAAAAAACCCTCTATGACGGAATTGATCTTTTCCATGGAGTCAGCCCCAAGCCCAGAATGAATTCTGCTCCCAAATGCATTGACCTTATGTCAATACCACCTTGCATTGCATTGAATTGTTCTTTCACAGTTGTTTTGTGTCTCTTCTGTTAAAAACACATGAAATGTATAACAAGAAGGCAAAGACTTAACTAGAGGTTATATTATTCTTTGGAGATTAGATGATGAGAATTTTCTGAATTGTTTCTGGTTCAAAATGTGGAAGACTGTAATTTTCAATTTCAACTCCAAAGTAAGCATTGAATCTGCACGATAAATTTTGATCCTACCATTCATTGGTATTTTAAAGAACCACTTGAAATGGGGTGATTTTATTTTAAAATTTTAAAATATTGACCCCAGTTGGCCTACTGTAAAGAGCCAGGACCATTTTATAAATAAGAAAAGTAACCAGCATTATTGTACCTCTTGCTGAAGTCAGCTATGTGCATTAATAAAATAAGCCTGCTTTCCTTACTGCAGTCATTTCACTAATAGAATAAGACATACCTTGCTTTGAAAAAAATGTCTTTGCATGCCCAAATCTGTGATTCTATCCCTGGCTGTGGGTCTGTCTGCTTTGTTGTTTCATATGGTGGAGATCCAACCCAGGGCCTCCACATGTTAGGCAAGTGATCTACCACTGAGCTACACCCCAGTAGGGTTTCAGTCGAGCTGTAAAAGTTAACTTTGTTCTCATTTTTTTCCTGAGTTACATTTTTCTTTATATCTTATTATTATTTTAGTGACTTGGGGAAAATACTGAGAATATAATGTTTCTTTTCTTTTTCTATGGGTATAATCTTTGAGTATTTTTTAAAATTTCTAATTACAAGGTCTCTATATAATGTTAAATATAAAGACATCATTGTTTTAGTGCTCAAGATATGTGTCAGAGAAAGTTTCTGCTTAGTTGATGAAAGGGAAATTTTTTTGAACCCTCTAGTGATACATAAGATGCGATTTTTTTATTCCTAAAATGAGATTCACCCGGGACAATAGTGGAAAACTGGGCAGTACTTCACTAATTTTCCTTGTGTAATTAAGTCAGATATTTGAACTACCCACAGTTTTTTTCATACTGACTAATACTTTTGGAGAAAATTTTATCAGTTAGAAGTTGGGAAGTAAATTATAAAATTAACCACTGATAGTCTAATATTTAAGTAACTAGACCCATCAACTATTTCATTAGAATGATCCACTAAATAAAAACCTGTAGAAAGAATTAAAGGATTATGTCCTAAGCTGTATTTTGCAGAACAAATCTCTGTTTTCTTGGTTAATTTTTAAAGGCACAACTAACTGCATATCCCCCACCAGTAGCCCATCCGAGGGTCTCCTGCCCAGCAGGCCTGGGCCACTCTCCCTGTAATTAGGCCTCTGCCCACTACCAGCATTTCTGGAGTCTAACCAGTATGTTTCTATTCTGTAAAGAAAATAAATGTGTGTGGGAATTGGTTTTCTTTTTTGGTGCTGGGGATCAAACCAGGCCTTGTACATACTAAGCATCCTCTACCACTGAGCTACGTCCCAGCCCCCTATTTCTTTCTTGCTTGCTGCTGTAACACAGTTCCCACTGAAGGCTAGACAACTTTAGGATAACAAAGAACAAGTGAGTGGCTTTTCCTGGATTCCTGATACATAATTAAGGAAGAAAACAAACCCACCTCTAGGAAGGTCCGAGGTATGAAAGAATTAGAGTCTGAAAACCAAAGTGACCATTCCATCTTTTTTTTTTTTTCTTTTTGGTACTGGGGATTGAACCCAGGGGCACTTCACCACTAAGCCACATCCCCAGTCCCATTTTTTTGTATTTTATTTAGAGACAGGGTCTCACTGAGTTACTTAGGGCCTCGCTACGTTGCTGAGGCTGACTTTGAACTCGCGATCCTCCTGCCTCAGCCTCCCAAGTGCTGGGATTACAGGCCTGCGCCACCGTGCCCGGCTATCTTTTTTTTTTTAATGGAGGAATAAAACATTAATACAAAGGTGGTAAGAAGATGCTAAATGGGCTTTATCAACATCCTCATGGTCATTACCAATCAATCTTACAAAATTGATTCCCTGGTGATGAGCATGCAATTTAAGGCAGCTTGCTTGATAATTTCCTATGTATGGAAAGGGTTTTGCATTTTTTATATTAGCTGTAATCTATCTATATGCTAATTCCTTGAGTTATTTAACTGAAATCTACAATATTTAGAGAACCTATCTTGAACATTTTGAACAGCTGTTTTAATTGGAGGGAAAAAACACTCATCTATCTCTCTGACTTACCCAGAAAAACTGATGTTCTGGTTGCATCTTCATAGCCCTTATTAGCAGATTGAGTGCAGGTACTTATCTTTCTCTAATGCCATTAAACATCCTGTTAGTAGAGAGTTCTGAACTTTTTTTTTCTTTTCCAGTGCTGGGGATTGAACCCAGCTGGGCAAGTGTTCTACACTAAGCTTGATCCCCAATCTGAAAGTTTGGAAATTTAATGAAAATAGTTTAAGAAAATAGAAGGATTGAATATTCTCTTGAAAAATCACCAAATACTGAAATGAATCATGAGTCCTTCAAACCATAAGGCAGGTTTTGCATATTGTAATTAATTCAGTGCTGCACTGGCACATTGAAAAAAAAAAAAGCTGGGCACAGTGGTGCACACCTGTAATACCAGCTAGTCAGGAGGCTGGGGCAAGAGGGTCCCAAGTTTGAGGCCAGCCTTGACAACTTGGTAAGACCCTATCTCAAAATAAAAAACAAAAAGGATGGGGATATAGCTCAGTGGAAGACCACTTGCCTATCATGCATAAGGCCCTGGGTTCATTCCCCAATACCAAACATCAATGACAGCAAAACACACTAGCTTACACTTGAAAGAGGAAAAAAGATTGGCATTAATACTGCATATCCCGATACATACCACACAATCACATAACATGCTTTTTACTGATACTTCATAGAGTCAAGCACAACTTTTAAAACTTTATTCACAAAAGGAAAAAGCAGACCTGTCTACCACAAAGTAGTATGTCATTTAAACAGCAAAAACTGTCCTTCCTTTCTCACTCAAAATATTCATGGTCCTAGCAGCATGTTAATACAGAGTAAGAAATTTCCCTCACAGTAGGTAAGGTAGATTTAAACAAATGCAAGATGTAATAACTATGTCATTTTCTTTAATATGGCATAACTGTCCAAGCATTCCTGAATTCCAATATATTAAGCCTATCTTTACTCATGTAGGTATATTGGGATCATTATTTCTTCACAAGTATTAGAATATATTGTGAGCACTAAGGAACTACTTAGTTGGAATTTGCAAAATTGCCCCTTGGCCCTTGAAATGGTTACTCTTTCATTAGCAAGTCTTTGATCTCTACTGACTGGTGGGACATCCTATATTGTTTTACTTGACAAAGCAAAACAAACTTCCAGAATTCAAATATGTGCTAGAGGAGAAAACAACAATAAAAGTCATCATGTTCATAGGAGCATCTTTCTGAGAAAAAGCACATCCCTAGATAATTCAAATTCAAATTCCAAAAAAGGAATTTTAGGCATTACTAGAAAGGCAGACAGTGGCCAAAGGGTGCTGGGGACCAAGATAGGAAACTCCCAAACCATTTTCATTTTCACCTTCTACTTTTTGTTGTCATTAAGCTTAAGTTCTGTTTGAAAATGTGAACCACCAGTAGTACTTCAAGAAAGCAGCTGAAAATAGCCCACCTCCATGGGTACTATTTTGTAGTCAGGGTCATTCATCCCAAATTAAGCAATCCCATTGCAGACGACATAAGATTTCTGGCAAAGAAATGGAAATTCCTGTGGCAGCTATTCCCTCCTAAAGATGACCCTAGAAAGCAGGGCCATTTTTAGCATTGCTAGGATTTCCTGAACAAGAAAATGTCATTTAACTTGTGGCATTTCTCGCAAGCTGCACATATGAGCCAAGCTTTGTCAGTGGGGATGCTGTAGCCATTTGGATTTGGGCAATTCTTTGTTACACAGAATGTCCCACACCTTGCAAGATGCTAAATATTCCAGACCCTGCTGACTAATGCCAGCAGCATTCCCAGTCAGTGTAAAATCCACAAGTAGAAAGTTCTTCCCCAGCTCGGCTCATATGCCTCCTAGGAGGATGGTACCCTTTCACTTGAACACCTGTGTCTACTACAGTTGAGGACACACAGGAAAATGTGCTTATCCCCCAAACATTGTCTCTACTGCCCTGTGTTTCTCTGGCCAGTTCATTTCTCAAGTCTTCTGCTTCACTTCAGCTTTAATTTGCCAGTTTTTCAGAGAGGAGGTTACCCTGCAACCTTAGCAATTCAGTGCGCAGTGCGCATGGTAACTTGGCCTGATCCCTGTGTGTACTTAAAGGAGATATTTTACATGAAGCAAGCTTTCTCCCCTCACAGTTTTTACTCCCAAACGACGCTGTTGGTCATAGTCTTTGTCTGTTGTGAGGATTGTCACAAGAGTTAAACACAAACACAGTGACTCTTAACAGTCCACATAAACAAAGCAGGGGGTCTTTGGAAGTCACCATTAGATTTCACATGGTAACACTACATACCAGGAATTACAAGAGTCTTTTTTTTTTTTTTCCTCCTGTTAAGGAAGCATTTAATCCACATGCAAATGCTTAGATTCCCCTGTATAAATAGTCACGTGGCTCAACTCTTCTAATAAGGTTTGTGAATAGTGCATTATGATGGAAATGTGGATTAACTGTGGATTGCATGCCTGCTGTTCAACTGCAATGAGTCACACACAAATCTCCTTTTACCTGGGTGAAACATTATTAAACTGTACCAAAAAATGCAGAAGCATATTTATGCTGTCACTTTTTACCACTGAAACTGAAAGGTTAATGTCTCAAAATTATTCCAATGAATTGTGGCTAGGAGAATGGAATTAATGTAGCCACTATAATTTTTTAAAATAGTAAAATTCCAAAAAATTCTTGAGGTGGAACAACTCAGAGTTGATAAAGGTGGTTGGTTATTTTGTAAATGTATAGATGGTGCTTAAGAATGCTTATCTTTTTTTTAAATAGCAGTATTTTTTCTTTTAAGAATAAATTGAGAGGACTAAATGAGGCCAAATGCCACTCCACCCTCAGGTCAATTTTATGGTATATTAAAATGCCAATAATATTTGTGCCACTTGCCAATCTGGGGGGCTTCTCTTTTACTGGATGTTATAGTTTGGCTCTGTCATTACATGGCTGAGAGAGCTTCTGCCACAAGAAATTGCCACTGCAGTGCTAATTAGCATTCAGAAAGAACCAGACTGTCAGGGTCAAACCACTTTCATCACTTATTTTTCTTTTTTGTGTTTTACTATTCTTCCATGGCTTAGAAATGTGCCGGTGTGTTCAAAACATTCTGCACCAATTTCACCAGTAAAATACCTACTAAAAATTCAGACTAGTCATTTTTCCTATGTAATGGTGATTTTGAAATAAAGGACTACCTTGTATTCTTTTTGTTATTTCAAACTTCAGTTAAAGTGAAAGAATGATAAACTGTGATCATTATCAGACTAATTGAATGGTTCCTGATTTCCAGTGAGTGATCTAGTCCATCTATTACACAGATGTGATATCTGTAAGTGTAAATAACTGGAACTGTATACTGATTAACATGACAGTTTCTCTTTTTTGGTCATTGTTCTTAATCTGTACTGTATTATAGTATGTGGGTATAAATATCTACAAGCATACACACATATGTATATGTATTCCACTATTGTAACCTGAAAGAAAAACTATGTATTATCTTTTTTATTCCATATTGGTGTTTGTGTTATTTAAAAAGCAAAATACGCTCTATCTAGTGGTATAATATAATAGGATACTTTGCTGTGCACAATTCCAAGTGCCTTAGGACATTGTTTAGCTTTCCTAAGTATATATAAATGCATATATGTATAAAACTGGGAAAAGTTACCTCAATAAAATCGTTGGGAAATCCCCACTTTTAGTTTGTTCCAGTTTGTATTACATTCAGATCGTGCTCAGTCTTTTTAAATTAAAAGTTCACATTCCTCACTTGTAACACAAGAGTAAGACAACTTTAATTGCCTGTTATTTTAACTCCACCTAACTTTTTAACATTTTTTTGTACATAAGGTCTGTGATCTGTACTTTTTATTTAAAATATCTGCCTAAAGATTATTGCTTTTAATAGCAACATACAGTATAACTTTAAAACTTGCTATCTTTTATATCTAAGGATATTTGATATTGATATTGATATTGACATTATACCACATAAACATAAAAGAGTCCCCTTTAGAGTTTATGATACAAAAAATAAACAGACTTCCTCATTGTGCTCAGTTTTTAATGCATTACAAGCAAGGAAAGAAGTTGGGAGCCTATTTTGACCAACAAAGGAACTAGAGTATACTTTTCATGTTTCATCAACAGTGGTTACGAATAGTAACCTAGCCTCCCTTGACTCCAGGACAAGGTCACAGAGATGGGCAGAAAGTTGCAAAAGCAATGCACATGCCTGGTCCTAAACAGAGGACATACAATAAAGATTGAAACCAAAAACATGAAAAATGGTTTGAAGAATTGACCCAGGTGTGCTATTAAAAATGAGAGGTACACCTCCAAGGCAGGTATGGTAGTTGATGCCTTTTCATTTTTCTCTAAGACAACCAGGTTCTATCTTAAAACATTACTTTATAAAATCCAACGGAGGTAAGAAGTGGAGTTTTCCTTTTGCCACAGTGCTGTGATGGCTTCTGAGTTACTGTGACCTAACTCCTCGTGACCTTGACAGACTTCCGCCTGGACTTGGTGCTACTAGTGCCACTGGTTCAGACAATCCAAGCCCTCGCTCAGCTTGAAATTTGAACTCTGCCCTTTAAAGGAAGGATGCTAATAATAGAACACATAAAACTCTAAAGAAAGGCTAAGAACGTCAAGTTTGTGTGTGTGTGTGTGTGTGTGTGTGTGTGTGTTTTTCTCTTTTGCTAAAACAGGCCTCATTTCCTAGGATTTTAAGGGGCCAAAGCCACAGATGGTAGTTTTTTTGTGCTTAGATATATATCACAAGGAGGAGAGAATTAGCATTTTCAATGTTTATTCATCTGTAGATTTCTTCCTGGATGGACTTGGACCTTGGTTAGCTCATGTCAGGCAAATGGTAGACAGCTCTCAACACTGGTGGGAATTTACCTGTAATTGTTCACATGGCCTGAATCAGAAACTGAAGCTTCCAGTCATCTTCCCACAGTTGTTCCCTCTTCAGTTCAGACCCTGACACCTCTGAGCCCAATCATCACCTGAGTTTTCCAGCACTGTGCACATTCTGCTGCACAATAGGCTTGCTAAAGGACGATGTTTGTAGCATTCCCACCCAGAACTTTCCAGTGATTGCCATTCTCTGTGGAATAACTCCAGGCACTGGAACGGAGCCCACAGGAGCTTCTGTAATCCACCTCAGGCCATGCTTCCAGCTGACTCTGACTTTATTCCTCACTTGTACCAAATCAAGTGAAATTTGTCCCCAAGTATGTTATGCATGCTTCCAACATTCGGACTTCGTTCAAGTCATTCCCTGCAACTGGAATTTCCCTTCGTATGTTCACACCCCACACATCCTTCTTGGAACATCCAAATGTTCTCTCCAGCTTTTATGAGTTCTTTATACTATTTCTTTATATAAATTTAAAAGATTTGATTTTTCTCTAGGAACACTTCAAATGCCTGAATGTGACTATAACAATTATTTGACACTTTTAAATCTAATGCATTATATTTATAAATGTGAGAATTCAAATGTTCTTAAACAATTCAGTATTATTCAGCAATGTGAAAATTTAATTTTTGACTTTACAAGGTTTAAATTGGAATCACATGGGTAACAAATCAGATTGTACAATATTCCTGTTTTTTAAAAAAAAAATTACAAGTGCTTTAATATCAAATACAATATGGATTACCGTGATAATTATAAAACAAAGTAACATGGGAGTATTACTTTGGCTTTGATTTAATATCTCTTTTTAATTATAAACCTTTCCAGGCTTATAAAAACAGATACTAAGAAAGGCAGGATTTAAAACCTCAGGCAAACAAACTACTAGATTGAAAATTTGCCCTTTGCTTAAAAATCTGTGGCTGAGAAATGTGTCTGAAGAGTTACATACTTCTGGGAAGAATCTATTGAACCACACAGATCTCAGAATCACTTTTCAAACCATAAAACTCTAGGGGTTCTCCAAATCCACAGCCTTCAGAAAACATTAGTTTTGTTAAACCAGATTCAAATTACATCCTAAACATATCTTTTGTCTGAAAAGTAAAGTAAGTTTGTACTCTCAACTTGCCATTAATTTCCTTCAAAACTGGCCTACTTGAAATTTTGAATTTTTTTCATATTCTTTCTCTGTGACTAGATACAACTTACACAAATGGCCATCCAATTAGGTTCTACATTTGTCCCATACCAATGTCCAATATTCTTTGTTCCTGAGACTAGAACTCTAAAGTTGTGCTCAGGATGGCACAATTAAGTATTACAGCTGAACCAAAGAGGAAGCTGTCATAAAACTAAAGAGGTAAACAAAGGTTAAATCTTGAGGGTCCTGATAAACCTTGTCAAGCAATTTGTAATTTATCCTTAAGACTACAGGAATCCACGATAGCATTTTAAAGTCAGGGGTAGAAACTTCTGAGTTGCCCTAATTGCCCCTGCCACAAAGGATCAAATTGGAGGAAGTGTCTGGATTAGAGGAGGCAATGCTGATGCCTTGTGACTGTTACTATTGCCATAATCTGGGATGTGATGGGGACACAATCAAGATAGCAACTATTGGAAAAAGAGACATGAGTGAATTCCAAGGATGGTTATGAAGTAGAAGTGATTGTTACCTATTGAGAACAGGGGTGAGAGAGTGGATAAGTATATATAAACACGTGGCTGTCTTAGGCTCTATTGGCAATGCCACTCACTGAAATAAAAAAGCAGAGGTAAGGCTTATGTAAAGTAGGTGGGGGACAAGAAGAGGGGAAGATGAGAGTAGGAGAAGTGGAAAAATGAGGCATTTGATTTTGGACACACAATTCAATTTGATTTGCCTTCTGTTGGGATGTCCACATGCGAATAAATACACAGTATTCAGTTGGATATATGAGTCTGAAGGTGAGGGGGCAAGTCTGAGCTAGACAGAGCACTTGCCTCACATGCGCAAAACCCTGGGTTCAATCCCCAGAACTGCAAAAAAAAAAAATCTAAGCTACAGAGAGGAAGTTGAATTTCATACTGCATATATAATGGAAGCTGTGAATAGGGACAAACCTCTTTAAGAGTGTAGCTTAAGACCATGAAGAAATTCCTACAACAGAATTTTAATCAACTATTATTTCAAATAATAGTTGGCTTCATTTCCAAGACCTGCCTGGCTTCATTTCCAAGACTACAACATCAAATTGTTTATACATCATCCATGTGCTTCCAATGTTTGCTTGCTTTTAATTGAACTGTGTTTTGCTGGTCAGCTTAATTTTAAATAAAACAGAATAGCATTTTATATAGGACGTTAAGTTGTAGAGCAAAATTCATATTTAAAAATCCCATATATTGCACCAAGCATTATATATCAGCTCAATAAATCTAACACAATCTAGTTTTACTTCAGCATTGGAATGGATGGTTTTTTTTTTTTTTAATTTGGCTACAGATGAAGAAGGTAGTTTACATTTAGTTGCATTATTATATATACAAACAGATATATACAGGTTGAGTCTCATTTATCCAAAAAAATGGGACAAAAAGTGTTTCTGACTGGGTTTTTTTTTTTTTTTTTCAGATTTTGGAATACACATAAACATGATAAATACCCTGGGGATGGGACCCAAGTCTAAACATGTATTATGTTTCATATATACATTATATACAGAGGTAATTTTATACATCATTGTTTTGACTGCAACTTGTCACACAAGGTCAAATGTGGAATTTCCCACTTGTGGTTTCACGTAACCTTACCTTTAAAGTTTAAGGATTATACTCGACACAGTGTGATGCTCACACTATAAGCAGCACAGGAAGCAGAGTGACTGTATAGGGAAAAGTAGTTCATTGTCTCACATCACCATTACTCTGTGTGTGTGCTCACAAGTGCAATGACAGGCAGCCCTGCTGATCTCCCTCCCTCCGTAGTAAAGGTGGTAATCTTACTTCGCTCTCCTTTGCTAAAAGCATAAGATGCACAACTCCATAATTTTAAAAAACGGTTTCAGTAGTATGTTACTCAAAGAAAAGAGGACTAATAACGATTTATGAGACACTCATTTCCTAAAGCTAGAGTGAATACAACCCACACCAACCAAGAAAACTTAAAATTCATTTCAGAGCTGCAAGGGCACAGCAAAGAAATTTTGGATTAAGATCTCCAAGTGTATCCACCAATCAAATATATAAACTGTGGACTCCAAGAAAGTTAGTGAACAGAAGCCAAGAAGTATGAGGAGGCTGAACAGAAAGAAAGAACTCTGAAGAACAATTAGTAGGAACTAGAAGCAAGTAAACAATTTGGAATCTCATTATATACTATAAAGAACCTTAAAAGTACCTGAAATGTAGGGAGAGTAAAAGGATAAGATCCAGGGAAGTGAAGAAGTGGGGCAGTGTGCAAGCGAACAGCCTCCCGTGACACACTTGATTTGATGCAAAGCTTATGTCCCCTGAGGTATTCTAGATGCTAAAAGTCCTGGTTAGGAGATGGCTATCCTGAGACATAATGTGGATTGGTGAATTACTCCCTTTGGCTGGGAAGAGGACAATATGTCATGTTCATCAAAGACTTATTAAAAGCCAGGCTTTCCACAGAAGTCCAAGCATTTCACACACATTCTCATAGAATCCACCAGCAATCCTATGAGGTGTTAAGAATATTACCATTCCCATTTTATGTACAGGTGAGTAAACTGAGTCCCACTTGCCCCAAGTTGCACAATAAGAATGAACCAAGACCAGAAACTAATTTCAGTTGGTGTACAATGCATACTATTGTTATCATGTAAATTGTGGGGTAAAGTCTGAGCTTCTGTGGGAAATAATGCATTATATAGATAAATATACCCCTCTCCTTCTGACTTTATGAGGGTTCTATGCCTTTCCTCATGTTTGAGCTATTTTACAACTCTGTAAGTTCCAGAGAACTAACGATAATGCAAAATAATCCATATCTCTAGGAAGGAACAAAAGTTCTGTCTTGTGGTGGTTCAACAGACTTCTTGCTCACTGTTTCTCCATTTGCATGTTCTCAATTTTCCTGTTCTAAAAGTGTTTCATTTCTCTGGATTGACCTTTGAACTAATTTAACATCTTACTGGCTGCCTTATTAATAATGCATAAATAATATCCTTAGCATGTGCTCACTTTATAGATGTATGAGAATCATAAGTTAACCACTTAAAAAATTATTTAACAATATTTTCTGAGCTAGGATATATGAGTATCTAACCTGTTCCTGCTTTGCTTTTGTTTTTAAGTATCTTTACTTTCTATACACACCAAATGTAATACAGTCAGCCCTTTGTATCTAGTTTCCATGTTGGAGGATTCAACCAGTCACAGATAAAAACATTTTTTTTTAAATTGTGCCTGTACTGAACAGATCTGTTTTGTTCCCTCCACAATATAAGAGGACAATTATTTATATAACATTTACATTGTATTGGGCATTAAAAGTCACAGAGAGATGACTTAAAATATACAGGATGATGTACCTCGGTTATTTACAGGTACTACACCATTTTATGTAAGAGACTTGAGCATCCTGGGGGCTCCCGGAACAGAAGGAGCCCTGCAGATAAAAAAGACAATGGTGCTTCAAATCCTCACTATCAACATACAAATAAAGTTGAAGGATCTGCAACAGATATTGAAATATCCATGCAACCTCCTTCCAGATCCTTGGAGATAGTTGTTCTTAGCAGTTTGATGCATAATATCTCAGCTATTTTTTCTATGCTTGCACAATAATACTTCTGCATAAAATTTAAAAAAATTTTTTTTAACCAACCATGCCATCTAACCATGGAGTCCTGCAATCTGCCTTCTTTCTGACTTAATAAGTATCTGTCCTGTAGATCTGCCTCAACAGCCTCACAAGAGGTCCACTGTATGAATGGTTTGTATTTTTTCCAATTAATCCCTTACTAATGGGCTTTTAATTGTTTTATTTTTCTTTGTTACAAGCAATGCTGCAGCGAACATCTTAGTATATCCATCTTGATGCATTTTCCCTTTTTATAAATTATGTACCTCCGTGAGCACTATTAATATTGTCAAACGTATAATTTATTACTTGTAAAGTTACTGCTTCAGGGCCTATTTAGTTTGGCTATCCTTACACAATTTTTCTCCACGTTTGTGTACATTGGTTTCCTGGTGCTCAGGAATCCTGGAGTGTTGCTGACGGGAAAGTAGTTCTCTAAGTAGAAGAACCACTGAAAGGGATATAAATGGGGCTGATATGACAAACACAATTTCAATGGGTGAGCTAGTTTCCTGTGAAAAAAGATTTTTTCAAAGCCTAGATAAAACCAGAGAGTCTTAAAAATAGGGACCATTAATTATAACATGCTAATAAGAAGGCAGGAGAAATATGAGTTTGATTTAATATCATTACAATAATATTTCCGTTATGAACACTTTTACTGGTTAAAAAAATAGCATTTTTGTATGTTAAGAAAGCAGTCAGAAAAAATTCTGATACTGGGAACTCACCACGTGTTGAGTATTTGGTAATGGGATTTTTTAAAAAAATAGGGTATGCTGTCATGGTTAAGGATGTGACCCTCCAGCTACACCCTAGTTCTTATTGTGGTTTCATCACCTGCCGTCTTTGTCCTCTGGGGCAAGTTCATTTAATTTTCTGTTCCTCAAACGCCAATCTGTTTTTTTTTTTTTTTTTAAAGATAACAACAGTATATCTGCTTAAATCCTGTTGTAAGGATTTAATGGTAAATGTATGTAAAGTTTTGAGCCCTTACTACATAGTTAGTCAGACAAAGATCCTTGCTTTTAAGTAGGTTTCTGCAGTCTGGTTGTGGACACAGAAGAAAATGAGGATTTGCCATTGAGTGTAATGGAGTAGAGTAGTGTAATCACAGAACACAGCGAGAGCATTTGGGACAGGCCCAGTTTTTGAAGGAAATGGGAAAGTTTCCTACAGGCAGACAAAGTGAAAGTTTCCCCAGATCCTGCGTCTTTCTTTCTCTTTCCTGACAGAAACATAGAGTACCTTGACCGTTCTGTGACCTGGCCAGCTGCATGTTTTTCTTTCCCTACAGGCTTGATCCCAAGCCGGGGCCTTGAACATTCCTAGGCACTGATAAAGCTCTGTAGGTTATTGCTGAAACTCTGAAAGATCAAAATGTGTTGCTGAACACATAGAAACTAGCCCTGGCCCTGAACCAAATACTTTAAATCCCCATATAAACTCCATAATCCACAGCCTTGTGAACATACCTATGTAGAACATATTTTCTGTCACTGAAGCCCTCTGTGTGCAAGTTCTTGATAAATGTTTTGGACTCATCATCCTGGCATGTAGAGCTTCTTTCTCTGGAATCCCCACTGAGCCCACTTCAGGACAGTTTGGGGCAATCCCTTCCAGAAACTCTCTTGCTACCCACCTTGGGACACTCCAGCCTAGAGTTCAGTGGGAGGGAAGACATGACTAAACTATGACTTGAAGAGAGGGAGAGGAATGGAAGAGCCTTTGAGATGGCAGGAGAGAGTTCATCTCTCTCTTGTGCATTTGGGAAGTGCAAATAGTTTAACAGGGTTGGGTCACAGAGGTATCTGGCGGAATAAAGAGTCATGATGTGAAGTTGATGGCTGGAGACTGGATGATAAAATGTCTCTTGGTTGCCATGAAAAAGAGTTTGACTTGATCCGGAAACCAGACATTATATAGGCTCTGTGATTACAGTCTTAAAAATGATAAATGTAATAAAATGGGTAATGAAGTGGTACATTTGGGTAGTCAGAAAGCAGAATGTACAGAATGTGCTGGTTGACTGCCTTCAGGAGCAGTGTAAAATACGGGTAAGAATGGCTCTCCCAAGCCAGCCCAATGGGCTACACCTACAGGTTTTTTCACTTACTCTGTGAACTTGGGGAAGCAAATCCAATTCTCTGAATGTCAGACTCCTGTCAGTGAGATTGACTTAGTGTTAACTAATTGTACATGCAGACTTGATAAAGGAATTAAATGGCAAAATGAACACAAAGTGCTAGCACACTGTATACAGTGTTTGTATGATCAAGAAATATGTAAAATAAGCATGTTATTGGGGGGGGAGTAATGTGGTCAGCTTGCCAGGCTCCAGTTAGATTCCTCAGGCTTAAAGCACTGATCTGCCATTTACTAATTATGTGACTTAAGAAAGTCACTTAGCTTTTTTAAAAATCTTTTTTGTGCTTCATCTTAGTATTTGTAGGATGATGAAGATAACACAGTGTTGAGGTAGAGAAGAAATGAGATAATTCAGGTAAAGCACTAGAACTTTAATTCAGTTAAATATTGAGTGTATGTGCCAGGTATTAGATACAATACTAAATAAAACAGATTGAAACGAAACAAACCTTGCCCTCCTGGACCATTTTTCCACATAACAAATACTAATAATGAATCTCTGGCATATAGAGGTGCTATGTGTTATCTGTTTCAAAGTATTATCTCAAGGCAAGTTTTGTGGTCCTAACCTAAATTGTGCCTACAATTAGGAAAAAATAATATGCCACATCTATTTGTAATGGTAATATGTTGGGCATAATTACAGACATCTTGCACCATAATTCAGACATTGGGAAGATGCCAGTAATTGGGAGGAGGAAACACAAATTTGAGGAAAGTTACTACCGATCAAACTTTCAATGCTTTTATCACTCTTTCGTCCAAGAAAAGCTGAGAGTGCTTCAGCACCTGCCAGAAATCTTCCTAAGCTATGCTTATAACTTACTCGGTTAAACCAAGATAAAACATTTTGAGGAACGACTTGAAAGAAAACTATAGTTTCATAATAAGATATGCAAACGCCAGAGATTCTGGATATATTTTATTACTTCAATGCCTCTACAGCCAGCATTTTCGAAGGTTTTGTTAACTGAATAGGTGGAGGCAGTTTATTGAAGGATGGAAGGCGGAGACCGAATCAAGCCTGGGGTGGCCTGCAACAGCAAGGCCCGACCCTCGTTGCTAAGCAACCGACTCTGCCCCCGCTTAGAAGAGAGGGAACCGGAAACCTCCGTGACCCAGAGGGTAGCCACCTTTCTTTGGCGTACCTGTACAGGCTTTTGGTTATCTAAGGTTGGGACTAGGTAAGGCACACCAGTCAATAAGGATGCTGGATTCGCCCTGGTCTCAGGAGAGAACCTATAAAGGGAAGCTCGCGCACACGCGGCGTCCCCTCCCGCACCCCAACACAGCGGCGCCCCGCGACCCCCTTTTCCCAGTGGGAGAATTCCACCCGAGAAGCGCCGCCCTCCAGGGGGCGGGAACCCGGATAGCCCCACCTCCCGTAGCTCTCGCGACCGTTGAGACGACGCAAGCAACGTAGCTTCCGGCGGCGACCCATCAGCTACTCAGTGATTGGTCCGTTTTCACGGGCTACTGCGTGACGTACTGCCCGGGACCTGTGGTCGCACGTGTGTGTAGGCCTGGGACCGGACCCTGAGCCGGCCCTTGGCGTCCCCGGGGATTCGAGGGTGTGGTGTCCGCTGTGTGTTTGGGGGTGAGCGCCGCGCGGCTGCAGTATGGTGAGCAAGCCTCGTTCGTCTCGGCGACCGGGAGCTGTGGTTTGGCCGTGGCCGGGTTGGTTCCGGTAATGCCGGTGGCTACAGCTCCCTCGGGCTGCCTTATGTCAGGCTGCTTGACGCACAGCGATCCGAAATGGGTCCCCCTTGTCATCTCAAGACACTCTCCGCAGGGGAAGTAGTCCGGAGCGACGATCTTCCTTTTACCCCGAGGGGCCTGCACCTCTGCTCGGCTTTGGTTCATAGAAAACCTTTGACACCTGACCCAAGTGCTGCACCGCCCTACCCCCTGCTTCCCTGGGTTGGGCGGAGCGGGAGCTGCTGGTCACTCCTGTCCTAGGAGTGGCAGATGTTTACGGGAGGGGGGGGGACGACTTGTGGGAAAGTAATGTTGGGCCTTTATAAAGAAAGTCACTCAGTTGGTTTCTGATTAGAAAAGGTTGAATAGCAAAATAAAAATGTTTAGAGATGAGTCTTAGTAAACATAAGAGGTTCATTGTGCCCTGGGTTTATTTACTCTTTGGTAGAGACATGCTTCCCTTGTCTGGAACACTCTACTCCAGATTTTCTTGTGACAAGACTCATGTGAGGTCCGGTTTAACCTGTCACGGGGAGGTCCCCAGAGCACCCAGTCTAAACAGACTCTTGAGTCATTTGCACAGCACCATATTTAATTTTCTTTACCCGAAATCAGTATCTTGTTGATTTGATTGCTAAGAACAGGAATTTTATCTGACTTTTCCACTGCTATATTCCCATCTCTCATAACAAGGTCTGGCATAGAGTAAGTGCCCATCTAATGTTTGTTGAAAGAAGTCGTGGTCTCTATAGAGCACAGCTGCCATTGCCAACCCTCAAATTATAGATCTGAAAAGTCTGTTGATCCTTCACATAATTTATTGAAGCTGCCTGTGAGGACTAAGGTATTATTTACTGTTTTGCATCCTGTTTTAATGAATTGTTCTGATTCTTTTCCTTTGAAGCCTCACAGGAAGAAAAAGCCATTTATAGAGAAGAAGAAAGCTGTGTCTTTTCACTTGGTCCACCGGAGCCAACGAGATCCTTTAGCAGCAGATGAGACTGCACCCCAGAGGGTTCTGTTACCTACACAGAAGGTAGTTTCTATTCTTTAGCTAGTAAGTTTGTAGGTAGACTATTACGGTTTTGTTTGTTTGTTTTTGTTTTTCATGATGCTGAGAATCTAACCAGGGCCTTGCATATTCTAGGCAAGCACTCTACCATTGAACTACACTCCATTCTGTTAGTAGTTTTAATAAATTGCAGACCAACTATTATTCTCAAATAACTGGTCTTCTGAGAAATGGTCTGTGACTCAGTTTTCAGTACATGTGCTAAAATTTTTGCATCATACATATTTATTTTGATTGGGAGGCTAAAGCATCTTTGAGATGTTTAAATGAATAATTCTTATAAAGTAATGATAAACATTTACTGAACCACCAGCTACAATGCTGCATGATGTTATTTAGGACACAACCATATGCTCAACCTCTGCTTTCCTGAGATCAGCCATTTATAGTAGTCTTTGTAGATTCCATTTTGCCTCCTGGTCATTCAGCTCATGAAATATAAAATATCTGATCTCATGCATTAGCTTTAGAAAATGTCAGGGAGCCTTGAAAAGATTGGTTTGATTTTGCTAGAGTATACTTGTTAAGTGTAGACGATATAAAAAAGGAAGTATTGGGGGATATTAGCCATGTTTTTAGTTATTCAGTATATTGAGGAAATTATACTTCCCTTTCAAAGCCTTCAACCCTTCTAACCCTCCAAATCTATGATAAAAGCCTGTATTTCTTGAATTGTTGCATGGAAATGTTTAGTAAAAGGAATTGTTTTTGTTTCTGTTTATTTTATTTATCAAGAGAAGGTCTTCCTATATTGCCTGGGCTGGTCTTAAACTTGTGTGTTCAAGTGATCCATTTCAGTCTCCAGCTAGCAAATAGTTTGTTTTCGTTCCATTTTATGTAGAATCTGGCGTAGAAGCTCTGCATTTCCTGAGATTGACAAGAATTCTTTGTCTCATTCCTGTGAGCTGGTGTTCATGTGCCATCTGTCTCCTAGTCTGGAATTTGTGCTTATAGTAAGATTCCTGGGCCTTATACACAGAAGGGGTACTGATTTCTCTTTGTTGTTGTCCAAGGTAAATGATGAGGAAAGACGAGCAGAACAGAGGAAGTATGGTGTGTTCTTTGATGATGACTATGACTACCTACAGCACCTGAAGGAACCATCTGGCCCCTCAGAGCTTATTCCTGCCAGTACCTTCCACAACAGCAGAGATGAGGAAGAAGAAACTTCAGCAATTCCAGTAAGCCTTTTCAGCATTTTAAGCATGAGAACAAGAATATGAGAAAGAGTGAAGAAACCAGTGGTTGTTTTAAATCAAGATAACTGTTTCAAGCAAAAAATGGTGTATGAAGAGCATAGATAGGCCATATTGCCACTTAAAATTGTATATGTGTGTGCTTATCTATACTATCAAGAGAGGAATAGGCTATCTCTTTGGTGATAGGTGGTAAAAGTCACAACATTTGACAGTTTCAGGACTTCTGATTGGTGAGTCATGTGAAGCAACACTTTTCAGTAGAGGAAAGGCAGCCAACTTTAACAACCATTTCAGGATCATAAACTGTTCCAAGATAAACTATAACTTTTATGAACTATTTAGATCTTCAACACTTCTGTAAAAGTTGCAGGCTAACCATTAGAGAAAATAACATATATAGATTATAATGAAATGCCTGTTATTCTTCTCAACAAAAGAGCAGTCCATTTTAATACTTTTACCTTTTAGGTAGAATTGAGGGCGCATGCTTACATAAAACTAGTGCTACTCATTTAAGATATGCTCATCCCCTGCCACCCCCACCATTTATGTTAAGGATGCCCATGTTGTGTGCTTCTGTTTTAGTATAGAATAAATTTTCTTGTGGGAAACTTATATCACCTGGCAATTAAAATAAAGGAGATTTTCATTGGGATTATAGACAAAGGGAAGAAATTAAAAAGGGGAACACCAATTTTCCTCAGCTTCTTGTATTCTAATCTTGTCCTGATCTTGTGCTCCTTTCCTCAGTGAAGATGTGATCACAGCTCTCTCTAGTCCCATAGCCAGGGACACTTGACCACTGAGCCACATCCCCAGCCCTATTTTGTATTTTTATTTAGAGACAGGGTCTCACTGAGTTGCTTAGTGCCTCGCTAAGTTGCCGAGGCTGGCTTTGAACTCGCGATCCTCCTGACTCAGCCTCCCAAGTCGCTTGGATTACCGGCATGCGCCACCACGCCCGGCCCATAGCTTGTCTCTTAAGCAGAGTTTAAAGTGTTAGGTTTCAGGAAATCATCCCAGAGAACGAGGTAATGACTGCAGCTGTTCCATTTGTAGATTAGTACATAGCTCTTATAAGGCTCTGCATTCCACCACTGTGTTGATATCATAGTAGAACCAACTTTTCCATTCTTTCCCAAGGCTGTTACATCAGAAGTAAAGTACTTATTGAGACTTCCTTCTGTACCCCATTGAGGTAGAGGAGGGGCCTAATAGTTGTTCAACTTCTTTATCTTTCCTAGGGAGAAAGTTTTTAATAAGGTCATAATATTCCTTTGGCTGAATCTTATTAAGAGTTAAGCTTTTAATCCTTAATTCATTTTGGGTAAAAGAAATCACTAGTTGGGGCTGGAGATATAGCTCAGTTGGTAGAGTACTTGCCTCACATGCACAAGGCCTTGAGTTCAGTCCCCAGCACCACAAATAATAATAATAATAATAATAATAATAATAATAATAATAATAATAATAAAGCTATTGAATGGGCACTTTGGTTTATTATATGGACAAATGAATTATGTTTAAAAACAAAAATGCCATTGATATTCTGTAGCACTCTGTAAAAAATATAAATTGGTCCCAAGTACTTTTATCACTTTAATTTTTGACAAATCAGAATTGAATAGTCCAGATGTTTTAGTCAGTTTTTTTGATACAATGACTAAAGGATCTGACTAGAACAATTTTGGGGAAGGAAAAGTTTATTTGAAGGCTCATGGTTTTAGAGGTCTTAGTCCATACGCAGCTGACTCCATTCCTTGGGACTTGAGGTGAAGATGAACATCACAGTGGAAGAGGATGGCAGAGGGAACCAGCTCATGTGATGATCAGGAAGCAGAGAGACTCCACTTTCCAGATACAACATATATACCCCATAGCCATATCCCCAATGAACCACTTCCTGCAGCCACACCCCACCTGCCTCTAGTTACCACTCAGTTAATCCCATGAAGGCAGTGGTAATTCACTGATTAGGTTAAGGCTATAACCCAGTTATTTCTCCTCCAAACCTTCTTGCATTGGCTCACATGTGAGCTTTTAGGGGACACCACATTTAAGCCATAACACCTTAGAAACAGAATAAACCTTAGAAACAGACCATGAAGCAATTGGAAAAGACATTACAGAAACAATGCTTGACCTTGTCCTGATTTTCATGAGGGTTGTGTCATGGTAGAAAGTAGCTGGGCAAACTCCAAATGGGAACTACTGCAACTAAAAAAAAAAAAGTTATATTCTTCTAAAAGGAAAAAGAATCACTATCTAATCTCTATCATGTATGTGACTGTTTTCCAAGACTTGAAGAATTCTCCCATGGGTAGATTCACTAAATTTACTGAGGCTGAGCCCCTCCCTGCTTTTTAGTCTGCAATTCTAAGGGTAATCACAAAGAGTGCTGTTGTAAAAAACAAAACAAAACTAAGAATACGTGTGTGTTTAGTGTGTGTGTGTGTGTATACATATGTAGTATTGTAGGTCACAGTGATAGGCATGTGGGGCTACTTAAATTTTTTTGAATTATTATATGACAGTGAGGAACTCGACTTGATTTATGTGGTCATATTATAATAAGAAATTTGGATACATGGAGTAGGCCTTGATTTTATATGGCGTTATATGGAGGAGCTTAAATACAAAGTGAAGAATCAGGACCTGTTATAAATTCAGGAAAATAACTAAGGGAGTTTACTTGGACAGAGGTATGAAGGTTGGATTAGAGGTGGACTAACAGAGCATTCTATATCTTGGTTATTCATAAATTGGATGGTGCCCAAAGGAGGGGAATAAAGTCATTCTCTCTAAGAGTTCAAAGGGACATAGGGACAGAGAGATGATTATGACCACTGTAGGATTTGAGATAGCCGATGCAAAGAAAGGCTTTACTGTTACTAGAGATTGGGATGTTATCTCTAGTTTTGAGAGGAAAAGATTACATTTGTTTTGAAACTTCAGGCAAGTGGAGTTACAAGATCTAGATTTGAGTCCTAAACCTTTTTTAGTGACCAGTCTCAGGCAGACATAATTTTAAAACCCTTTTAAGCATCTGTTCTTTCACTAAAACACACATTTACTGCGTTTGAGGGTTAAGTGGAATAGTGTACTAGAGTAAGTGTTAAGAATTGTAGGGAAGCTACTTCTGGAGTGATGATGGAATGTGCATCAGAATGTGTAACTGGCACACGGGTGAGAGATTACAGAATGTAGCTGTGACAGTTTCCTGGGTCTGTGGTAACAAATGACCACATACTGCTTCACTTAAAACAACAGAAATTTATTGTCTCATTATTCTGGAGGCCAGAGTCTGAAATCAAATTATTGGCAGGTTCAGTTCTTCCTTAGGGGCTCAGGGGGATTCTGTTTACTCGTAGCTTCTGGAGCTTGGTGGCAGACTGTCCTTAGAGTTCCTTGGCTTATGGATGTTCCACTCCAGTGTGCCTCCATCTTCATGTTGCATTCTTCCTGATGTGTCTGTCTTCTCCTGGCCTCTTTGTAAGAGCATATTGGCCAGTGGACTCAAGCTCACCCTAATTCATATCTATAAGACTTAGTGCATTTTCTTTTGCTAATAACAATACCACAATCTTAAGTAAGTACAGGGAAAAAAGATTTACTTTGGCTCATGTCCAGGGTTGAGGGACTGCATCTGGTGATGGCCTTCTTCCAGGCAGAGACCCAAGACATCAAGGGAACATATGAGTGACCTCGCAAACTGGCTTTTTATAGCTACCCCACTGTAATCACATTAATGGATTAGATGGATTAGTCCATTCATGAGAACAGAGCTCTGATCACCTCTTCCTACCTGCTCTGATACCTTATAATGGGGAGTAAATTTCAACCTGAGTTTCAAAGAAGATAAACCATAGTTAAACCATAAAAGACTTTATTTCAGAAATGGTCACAGTCTGGGGGGCTGGGTCAACACAAATTTTGAGGGGTCACTTTTCAACCCAGTACAGTAGTTGGGAAGTATTTTCACAATAAACCTAACAATTGTCTAATTTCTTTTTTAAGAGTACTGGAATTAAGTTGCCTTCATCTGTGTTTGCATCAGATTTTGAGGAAGATGTTGGGTTGTTAAATAAAGCAGCTCCAGTTTCAGGTGTGTTTAATTTCTGTAACTTTTCAAGGGGATAAATTTGTGTTTTGTAAGGATTTTGCTAACCTTAATAAAGGGTTGAAACAATTGAGATATGTCTAATTGAGGTTAAAGGTCATGAGGAAGGGACAAGTGTGGTCAGCCTTTTGCGCCATCAAATTCCCCAATTGAAGGGGATCTCTAAGAGATTCTAGTTTCTGGCAGCATAATGGAAATTTTAAATCAGCTAGCCTTTTACAAAGACAGTGACACAGTCATTACAGATACTATAATTTCGAACAATGATCTTTTTCAGAATTTCTCCTGAGTATGCAAATATTTTATAGAAGTTTATTTTACCATCTGCTCAAGGTACCCTGAAACTGTTTATTTTAAAAGTTTTAGCATCAACATTGTAGTTTAGAACAAACATGAAAGTCCAAAGAAATAGTGTTTTGATATTTTATTCTAGGTTGTCTTAATTATTGACTTAACATTTGCATTGATGCGTTGATTTTTCTACAGACTTAAGTTGCCAGAGTGTGGCAGGGTCTTAGGTTAAACAGAACAAAGCATAGTCCCTGATCTCAAGGACTTTACTTCAGTTGTAAAAATAATAACTGCTAAATTTTAGTAATTTCAGATGAGTAAATACTGATGAGGCAAGAGGCACCAGTCCCAGCTTCTGGTTGTTAGGCAAGACTTCCTAGAGGATGTTTAGGCTAATGTTTTTAAAATTTTTTTTATTTATTTGCATGGTGCTGAGGAGCAAACCCAGAGCCTGGTGCATATGAGGCAGGCGCCATACCACTGAACAATGCCCCAGCCCCCAGCTGATTTCTTAATAAAAGGCATATGGGAGAATGAGGGAGGGATGGAGAAGAAAAGTTATTCCACAAAGAAGACTGTGCAAAAACAAGAGAACATGAATATCAGAAGCTGCTTACATTTTAGCATGCCAAAAGGAAGGGTGAGGATTAGTAAGAAATGCAGCTGAAAAGTTAAGCAGTGGCCATGTAGCAGACAGTATTGGAAGCTGTGTCAGATCAAAAGATTGAACTTGAAAGGTTTTCTTGAACTCTAGTGAGTTTTTTTTTTTTATTAAATGGAAGAATATAGCTGAAGAAACAGGTTGAAATTTATTAAAATCTTGTAGAGAAAACAAAGTGTAATAGTCTGTAAACGCTTAATTTGAGTTACTTCTAGCAGATGAATTTAAGCCCAGTTTTTTCCTGCAGGCGAAAGCTTTGAGTTGATGAATAGATTAAGTTCAATATACATCTATAGTGGAAGAGTGTTTTTCCCAATGAATACTGGAAGAGAAATTTTGCCTTTCATCTCTGTTCCTAACTAGACTGAACTCAAGGTTTTAAATCATTCTTTTATCCTCACTACATAAGTAGAATTTAGCATATTACATTATGGGTACGTAGGTTATGTAAAGTGAGTGGTGCTTTCTTGAAAATTCTTGCTCAATTTTTGTTTTCCTTTTAGGACCTCGACTGGATTTTGATCCTGACATTGTTGCAGCTCTCGATGATGATTTTGATTTTGATAATCCAGATAATCTGCTTGAAGATGACTTTATTCTTCAGGCCAATAAGCCAACAGGAGAGGAAGAAAGAATAGATACAGAGTATGTGTGGATTATTTCAAACCACAGATGACGTGACTGGTTTCTTCAGTGGGAGGACAACCATGTTTTAGTAGGAAAACACCTTCAAGAGGATTAATCTGAGACATCTATATTTTAGAGCAGAAAATAATTTAGTTTGAGACATGAGCTCTTTATGTATAGGTGGGGCTAAAGTCCAAGAATATCAATTGCCACTTCATTGTTTTTCTTAGCCCACCAGCACCTCTATTCCTATCGACATTAGAACTGTTCCTGAAGCTCCCTTCTGATTTACTTGTGTAAAGTTAATTTGTTCTGTGACTCTTGGAATTTAGGAAATCTGAAAGTGAAGACGGCAGTGACTGGGAAGATATGGACGATGAGAAGGGGAGCGGTAGTGATGCTGACTATGACTCTGCAGGCCCGTTGTCAGATGATGATATGGTTGTCCCTGGGAAACCTCTTGGACCCATAGAAAAGCACTTGTTCTGGGATGAAGAAACAAAAAGTCGGTTCACAGAGTACTCTATGACTTCCTCAGTCATGAGGAGAAATGAACAGCTGACCCTACATGATGAGAGGTTTGAGAAGGTGAGGTCTCCAAAAAACATGTTTTACTATTTTCTCCTAGTAACTGTCACTTCTGAAAAAGTGAGAAATTAGAACCCAAAGCTACAACTTTCAGGATTAGAAATTATTCTCTTTATTGAAACAGCGTAAAAACACTCATTTTAATTCCAGAAAGAATGTGTATAGATCCAAAAAGTTGACTGATCAAACATCCTTTCTCTTTTGAGTTCTAACATTTTGATTCTGAACCTCTCTGACCACATTCTGCAAGATTTTGTTATTTTCCTGAAGCATTAGCCTGATTATAAACAAGATTTATTTTGTTTCAGTTGTTCATATCTGGAGTTTTCAGGCATAACTAATACCAAAGAACAGAAAAGAAATAAAGTTATTAGGTACTTTCAAAGCATAAATTGTAATGTACTTGATTTGGTTCTGCACTCATGAACTTTCTCCAAGGCTTCCATCCCATTCTCTAGACTGTCTTTACAGGTTCTCTGTCCTGCCCATCCTGTCCTGTAGCACTTCACACCTCCTAATATCATCTCTAACATGCTTATTTATTGTTTGTTCTATATAGGTTTGTCTCACATTACAGTGTGAGTTTCCCAAGGGCAGAGATTCTTGTGTGATTTGCTTATTGGTATGTGCCCAGCCCTAAAGGGGTGTCTGGCATACGGTAGAAATACACTGTTCCATAGGATGAGTGAGTGAAGGAATGGTTCCCATTCAGGCAAACCCAAGAAACAATTCTAACTTTGCTGCCATCTCACAAGATGTTAGATTCTCTCTCATCTGTTAAGAGCATCCAGTTGTTGCTGGGTGTGATGGCAGCATACACCTGTAATCCCAGCTACTCAGGAGGCTGAAGCAGGAGGATTAAAAGTTCAAGGCCAGCCCGATCAAATTATTAAGACTTTGTTTCAAGATAAAAATTTTAAAAAGGGTTGGGGATGTGGCAAGTGCGCTTGCCTGTCACGTGCAAGATCCTGGATTCGTGTCTCAAAACCCAAAGAATATAAAGAGAGAAGGAAGCCACCTGTTACTACAAATAACCTCACTTATCAGGAGATGCATCACCATTTGCATACTCTGACAAAGGCCAACAGTGTTAACACTATTTGAACAGTATAATAAATACCATCAAACAAATAAAATAATACCTTAATAGGAGACTGTATTCAATTTCATGATATTTTAGTCTATAACAAAGGAATTTGGAAACATTTTTTAAATGTTCTGAGGTAAAGATCTCTGCCTGGCATTTTATTCTTCAAGCTCAGTAGAGTAACTCCTTTTCATTTTCATTTTAAATGGAAGCCTGTTTTCAGTTTAAATGAGTTTGGAAGTTGTGGCTTGAAATCTGAAATATCTTCTGTACCCTATTGTGGTGGTGCTAAATCCCTGCAAGTATTTTAATGGTAGTTTTGATCTTATAGTAGTGCTTAAATGATGTGTAGAAATGAAGTTGAAACACAAATAACATTTAAATTCTATAGTAGCAAATTTGTTTATTTTTAATGGTGTGTTTTTTTCTATTTCAAGTTTTATGAACAATATGATGATGTTGAAATTGGAGCTCTGGATAATGCTGAATTGGAAGGTTCCATTCAAGTAGATAGCAATCGCCTACAGGAAGTTTTGAATGACTACTATAAAGAGAAGGCAGAGAAGTAAGGCAACTTTCCTTTCTGTGTTTAGCTGCTTTTTTTCCCCACCTCCAAATAAGATCTGTAGTGTTCCAAGTGAAATTCTAGTCAGAATCCATTAGTAAGGAAATAGTACATTTTCTTTAAGCTTTTGCTTGTAGATTGCTCCTCAATTTTGTCTGCATTTTGGTATTAAGAATTCTGGTATTAAATATGACACTGGAAGCATGCTGGGAACCACATTCTCTATATCCTTGACTTGAGAAGAGTCATGGCTGGATAACTGAGTGTCAGTGGGAAATGGGAGGACTCATTCCAGCTAGGGAGTAGGGTGGTACTTCTATCATCTTTGGCTAAAGAATTAGTCCAACTTATGCACCTTCTTTCCATCTTTCTGAAATGCTGGGTGTTCTGACAAGCAAGTAGTCATGGCTTATAGAGGGATACTAGTTTTTATCTCCAGTTGATTTGCAGAAGTGACTAGTGAATTATTTGGTGAATCAGCATCTGCATCAAGGTGACTTTCCTGAGAGGAACTCATAAGGATTTTGTTTTTGGTGGGGGGTGGGGGTGGCATCTACCAGGTATTGAACTCAGGGCACTCAACCACTGAGCCACATCCCCAGCCCTATTTTGTATTTTATTTAGAGACAGGGTCTCACTGAGTTGCTTAGAGCCTCACTTTTGCTGAGACTGGCTTTGAACTCTTGATCCTCCTGCCTCAGCCTCCCAAGCTGCTGGGATTACAGATGTGTGCCACCACACTCAGCTCATGAGGAGTTTAAGTCTGCTAGAAAGGTCAGATGTTCTGAAATATGCAGATCCCACAGCAGGAACAAGAGCTATACACTTTGAGTGAACGATGTAAATACTTTGGATAGATGGATTGGCTAGTGCTTTTTTAAGCTTCAAAAATGTCTGTCTTCTCCATCTTTTTAAATACATAACCGTATAATCTTGCAGGCAGATCTCACCTACTTATCAGGAGAGTAAATGTCCAAAACCCACTAGAAGGGAGAGGCGGAACTCCCTATAGTGAAATTTGATGGGAAGTAACAAGCATAGGAGTATGTGGATTTAAAAAATGGTTACAGTTTCTGTAATTGTTTTAATCACTTATGATAATGGGGAATCCCCCCCCCCCCCGTCTCTTTTGTCTTTTTCTTTAAAAACATAACCAAAAGCTGTGTAAAATTGAATACTCTTGAACCCTTGGAGGATCAAGACCTACCAATGAATGAGTTTGATGAGTCTGAGGAGGAAGAGATTATTACTGTAGTTCTTGAAGAAGCCAAGGAGAAGTGGGATTGTGAATCCATTTGCAGTGAGTATCTTTGCATCCACTCGACTGCAAAAAGTCTGATAGTGATTTTAAAGTATCAAGTACATCAACCTTGAAAAAGTACATCTATTTTACAATTAAGCTTTCAGGGAACTTATGAAGAAGGTTTAGAAAGAGTAATATTCCTGTTACTAAATTGTAAACAATTTAAAAACATTTATGAGGGAGACCCCAGTGTTATTTTTTACTACAAAAACACCAAGGTCAGGAATATGGTGACCTTAATAATATTTGCTGAACCAAAAGTGTACTTATTGAAGCATGATTTGGGGGGTTTGTGAAAGGGATTAGGAAATAGTAATGTTTCTATTACTGAGTTGTAAATAATTTTAAAATGTTTGTTAGAGAGACTCCAGTGTTATTTCACATCACAAAAATACCAAGGTCAGGAATATAGTGGGATCTTGGTAATGCTCTGCTGAATTGAAAGCATATTTAATTAGTGCACGATTTTTGTTTTTTAGGTACATACTCAAATTTGTACAACCATCCACAGCTTATCAAATATCAACCAAAGGTAAACCCTAGTATCCTGATCTTTTTGAAATATCCAGTGTGGGAATTGGAGTGTACAAATTGTCACACAGGAGCTATCCCTTTGTGGCTGACAGCACTATTAGGAATAGCATCAGCAGTGTGTCATTAGTGAGCTATTTTTAAGGCATGGGAAATAACTCTCGTGTCATTTTGTCTGTTTTTCAGCCCAAACAAATCCACCTATCTTCTAAAACAGGAATACCTCTCAATGTCTTACCTAAGAAAGGGCTTACAGCAAAGCAAGTGGAACGAATGCAGATGATTAATGGCAGTGATCTGCCCAAGGTATCAACCCAACCACGTTCTAAAAATGAAAGCAAAGAAGATAAAAAAGCAAGAAAGCAAGCTATAAAAGAGGAGCGCAAGGTAATATATTTTTTAAATACGAGATTTTTTTATGAAGAGTTGGTGAGGGAAAGTTTCAGGAGTTTTCTCTTGTGAAAGTATCCGTTTAAAGATATGAATAACATGAGGATCCTCTTGTACAGGAACGAAGAGTAGAGAAGAAAGCTAACAAATTGGCGTTCAAGCTGGAGAAAAGGCGGCAGGAAAAGGAGCTGCTGAACTTGAAGAAGAATGTTGAGGGTCTAAAGCTATAGACAGCTGAACATTGAGGTTAAGGCACATTCCCTTTATGGGCTCCTTCTTATTCAGTTTATCCCAGATGTTAAGAGAGACAAGGCTGTTTGCCATTTTTTACTGGCAGATATTGAAGAGAAAAATACAATATTTGTATTGTTTTCCTACCAGCAAGTTTCCCCTGTCAACTGTCTTGTAAATATTGTATTGTTTTAAATTTAATATTATAAGCTTAGATTTGCTCTGAAATAAATGACTTCATGAATGTGAAATGTTTGGATAAATTAAAGGAAAATATCTTCATAACTTGAATGGAATTGGTGTATTCATTTATTTGTATGGTTGTCATAGTTGTTTTTCGCAGATGTTCTCAAATATTTCTTTGAAACCTCTCCACGCCTTTTCAGGAATTACATGGTTTAATTTGCTGTATGTAGAAAAGTGGCCTGGTTAAACTCAAGTTTGCAATGCTGAGTTTATTCTGCTCAGTGGTGAGAACAGTTTTCCTGAGAACATTCCACTAGTAGGAAGCTAAGTTTTCCCTTGCTGTATACAAAAAGAACATTTCAAAAGGATGGGAAAACTTAAAGTTGTTAGAGTTTAGATTTCCTGTTATATTACTACATGACTTGCTTATGGGATTTGGGAACAGTAAAGTCAGGAAACAGAAATTGAAGAAGCAATCAAGAAAACCTCTGGCTTTAATGAATTCCTAGCTCAAAATCAGATATTTCTTCAGTTTAAACTGGAAAGTTTTATCTTTACAACAGTATTTAATGCTCAGACCCACTCATGCTTAATTAAAATATAGAGTTGAAAACTTTTCCTCCTTTCAGTGAGTTGTTTTTGTTTTAACATCAACTCTTCCAAGGTTTAAGCAGTGACACCATCACAATTGTTAATTATTTGGTAAACTGTGACTTCTTACAACTGACTAGTGACCCTTGTTCATGTGTCCTGCCTAATGTGGTGTTATATGGACTGGACTCTGAAAATCTGTGGACACTGTTCATCTGAGTGAGGAACAGTATGGATGGGGCAGAGCCATTTTTGGCAGGTGAGCTGTATTTGCTATCTAACTTTTTAGAAGTGTCTTTCTTTAGAATTCATTTGACTGGTTTTTCCAAAGCTGATAGATGTCACTTTATTCTGCCAAGTAAATTTTTTAAGAGTTGTGAAAACCAATAGCATAGATATTCTACCAACACTGATTAAAATAAATAAATAAATAAATAAATAAATAAATAAATAAATAAATAAATAAAAAGCCTGGCTATACAGCTTGTCATTACAGACGTAAGGTACTAGTGTCTAAATGCCATCCTGCAGAAGCAAAGGGTCAGATGGTGGTTTATGTGAATATTGGGGATGTAAATCCTGAAAGGATTGACTATTTTGTTAACTATCTCAACTGAAATTTCTCAAAACCAGCAAGAGTGTTGTAGACATTGGATATTATTACTTGATTCTGGTGCTACTTTATTTAGAGTTTAAATCAGCATATTACGTATTTTGCAATTAGGAGAATGTGACTAACCTCAGTTTTGAAGCATATTGTGATTTAGGCTGATTATATTCTAGCCTTAAAGGTTTGATTTTATTCTGGAGAATAAAATCACAGTAATTACAACAAATTTGCTAATTTTTTTTTATTCCTCCCACTACCCTGAGCCCCAAACTCTCTCTTCCACAGCAGGCACTCAAGTTGGCTAACACTTCAGTTGTCTGTAAGCAGTGTCTGGAAACTGAACATACATGCTGCTTGCTAAGTGATGGAAGTCCCTGGAGATAAAGGGTTTTGCCTTCAAGAACCACATGATCAGAGGAGGCAGGGTGTGTGCAGCAAAGATAACTGGCAGTGCCGTCACTGTGATAAGTACCGCTTGTAAGGAGGACCTTGGTACTCACTGTTCCCTTGAAGTTTCTTACTGCAGATAAGCCTTCCTTAAGTTTGTGCTCTATAAGCTTTTTTCTGAGCATGTGTTTAAAAATTTTTTATTCTCCCCTGCTTTAGGTTCTCCATGACATCTATTGGCATCTGAAACTCTTTTTTAGTCTCTTCACTAGATGAAGGCAGAAAGTTCTATTTATTGCTTTATTCCCAGTGTCTAAGACAGTGCCTGGCATTGGTAGGGTCTCTAGGATATGAATGATGGGAAAGACACTTCAGAAAAGAATAACCTTGGAGGTAACACTAGTCCTAGACTCCTGGGGTTTATAGGAGAATGACCTAAGAGATCCCAGGTGGGGGCAAAGTCAAGAAGAATTTGCCTGCTATATTTTATTTAGTTTAAGCCCTCTCCATGACTGGTTTAAAGCCACTTCTGATATTTCAGAACTACTCTTACACTTAAGTCTGAATATCCTTACTGCTGTGAACTATGTCTTTATCTGTGACACTATATTTGCAACCTCATTGTGATGTCATCACATCAACTCAGGTGAAGAACAGAACTCTGACATCTTTTGACCTTATTATTAACATTGTCTGTACTTTTATGTTGTTTCTTCATGTGTCTTGATACTGGTTTGCTTTATCAAGTTTGTTGTTGTAATTAAAAGAAGAAAGAAAGGGCAGAAGGGTATAAATTTGAATGCTGTTATATTTTAGTTGTTGAAACTTAATGGGAGAAAGCAAAATGTGTCCACTCTTCAAGTTAAAAATAGGACTGACATGCCTGTACATCTGTGGACCCATTCTCAATTTCGTTTTATTCTTTCTCCTCAGAAAACTTAGTCACATATCAACTATATAGGCTATTATATATATATATTTTAGCTTTTTTTCCTAAACATCTGTATGGTATCCCTAAATGCAGAATCATCTTTATTTTGGAACAGCTGAAAAAGAAGCACAAACCTAGCTCTGTGAGGACAGCATTTGCTATGAAGGCATCCTTGAGAGGATGAACCAAACAGTCTCTGGGTCTGACTTCAACTTCTAGAATTCACAGGAACCCCACATGCACTTGTCATTGAGCAAGTTGATAAGTCCTAGGAAAAAAATCACCATGTTGGGGCACTTGGATCTAGAAAATTGTGCTTAGGGGGTTATGTCTTCTGCTTCTGAGCTAACCATGATCTACTCCCATTTTCAAGATCAACACAGAATCTTCTTGTGGGATGAGATAGCATCCGTAGCACATCTACACATCAGAATGTAAAGGGGAGAGCAGACACTTGGCTCATGGTCAAACAAGCCAGGTAGAGAACAGAATGTTAGCCAGATCTCTTTGGATATACCACCCTAAGCATGCAAAGGCAGGGAATGTCTTGGCCCTGACAGCCATTATCTCAGTCTAATCACACACCTCCAAACTGAACTGGTGCCAGTGCCCCACTGTCCTTCCAGCATTGCATTCCTTTTCCTATATCTTTTACATCCTCCAATAATTCTATGAGATAGGGCACAGGTAATACAAACCTTTTGAAAACTTGGGTGTCTGGAAATGTATTCTATCTTCATATTTAACTCACAGTTAAAGTGGGTTTAGAATTCTGGGGTTGTAGATTATATTTTACCTCAGGAGTTTAAGGGGTTTTCTTCATTTATTTCAGTTTCCCATTCTGCTGTTTGGAATCTGAAGGCATTTTGATTCCTGAGAATTTGGATGTAACTGGTTCTTTTTCTCTGGAAGTCTGTACAATTTCTGACTTTAGTGTTCTGATACTTCACAATGATGTTTCTTACAGTTTTATTTTTGTCTTTGCCTTTTGAATCAAGAAGACTATCTTTCTGGAAATTGTTAAAAATCATTTTTTCCTCTTGTATTTTCTCTTTTTTCTCTCTTGAATTCCTGGTTTTTGAAGTAGGAACACCTGGACTGGTACTCTAATTTGCTTATTCTGTCCAAGTTTTGTGCCATTTCAGTGTGCTTTCTGGGTGATTTCTCTGAGTTTATCTTCTAACTTATTGAGTTTTCCATTTCTCCTACAAGTCTTTTTAATTTCTAAGAGCTCTAATTTTCCTTTAAATTATTTTGTTTGTTTTTGGACTTAAATGCCTAAAACCTTTCTTCAGATATTTGGAAACTCCTGTCTATCTGCCCATGGTTAAAATTGGAGGGAAAAATCACTGGAAATTCTGAAGGGGTGAGTAACATTTGATAGACTGAGCTTTATTGTAGAGTGGTAGTCTGAGTGGGCTGTTGGGAAACTCCTAACATCAATATTTTCAGGTATTTCTTTGTTAAATGGTTAGGTTGCCAGGGAAGTTTTAATTCTGCCTTGAAGGTAAGGTCTGACAGCAAGTTCTGGAAGTCTAGGAAAGGAAGCCAGGCATGTGGTATTCTTTGCTTTTAGTATACTACTCTGTGAGATTAACCACTAGACTATATGTATGGTCACATACATGTACTTCTAGATTATGTGCACCTGCCATCAGTCGTCATCCATGGATTCTCTATTTGCAAATCCACCAACTGGCTAACATTTTCTTCTAACACCCAGAACTACTCAGGGCACTTATACAGTCATTTTTGGAGAAATACATAGTCATTAAAAAGGCCCCCAACACACATTCCCAGCTGAAATCAAACAAGGTGTGCTGAGCAGTTTAAGCTCTCTGTAACAAGTGTTCTTTTGGGGGTCTATTTTTTGCCACTTTTTTTTTTTTTTTTTTTTAAAGTATTCTTGGCCTTTTTCTTGATGATTTCATTGTTCAAAATGGCTGCCAAGCATAGTGCTGAAGTGCCATCTAGTGTTCCTGAGCGCCAGGCTGTGATGTGCCCTAGGGCACATGTGTTGGGTAAGTTTCATTCAGGCATGAGTGTTAGTTGGCATGAATTCAATGCTATTGGGTCAACAGTATATATTAAATAGATGTCTCTAAACACACATTGAGGAAGGGTTTGTATTGATCCAATGTCAAACATTTTTGTTTGATCTGAGCTCCACAGAAGCCTAACCCTGCATTTCCCAGCAGTGGTTCAGTATTTGCTGATTCAGGGATACAGTGACTTTATAGGACCAAACCATCACAATGAGGACGCCATGTATGTGAAAAAGTGTCTGTACCTACTACCTAGCTACTGTCTTTGCTGTAGTCCCCATGCCTTCAGCTGTCCCTTGTGTTGGTCAGTGTGCCGACCTCTCCAGAGATGAGACATCCAGAGAGGCATGGAGGCAGTCGTCCAGAGGTTCCCCAGGGTACCCTGGGGAACGATGATTCCGATTTCCTCTTGGTTCTCCATATTTTGACACTCTTCATCCTCATTCACCCTGCACCAGTTACATAGAGCTTCATGGTGCCCCAGGGTTCCTGTGACTTAGGTTCTATGGTGTAATGTGGTTCTCAGTTCTTCCCACTGTCCCCTTGGGAAACAGATTTTGAAGTAGCCTTAAGTCCTCCATGTCACTTACTTTGTCAGCTTTACAGATTCCAGGTTTTCTGTTGACCTTCCTCTCTGTCCTCATGGTTCTTTCTCCATACTGCTTTGTCCCTTTACTGCAGTTTCATTAGACCTTGGTGGAGAAAGCAAAATTAAATGAGGTGTTCTTTCTACTCTCATAACTGAATAATTTTAGTTCCTTTTCTTATTTCCTGATTCATGTTCTTTAGATTTAGTTGATAAATTGAGGCATTGCACCAGCCCCTGGCCATAGGGTCATGGAAGATGTTGATATTGCTAAATATTTGCATGTTCTGGACTGCAAAGAACATAAGAATTCTTTGCTGACATGTGAATGAGAAAATGTCTTCCTTCTGTACCATGCCATGTATTTCTAAAAGCATTTTTAACTTCCAACTCAGAAAAAGAGTATCTGGTCAAAATCAAGTTAGAGTAGAACTTTTTTTATTGTATTCCTCATTCTCTTCATGTTTCTTATAAAGCTTTTAATCTGAGATATTTATAGTGCTTATTTTAATTTTTAATGTGGTAAGCAAAATCACTTTTTTTCCTTATTTTTAAAATTTTCAAATATCATAAACAAATGGTAAAAATAAAGCCACCATAATAGTTGACTAAGTACGAATCCAAGTAGAGAGGAAAAAGATAGAACAGCCGTTGATGCCAGGTGTTGTGGATGCCTGCAATCCCAGCAACTTGGGAGGCTGGGGCAGGAGGATCACAAATTCAAGGCCAACATCAGCAACTTAGTGAGGCCTTATCTAAAAATTTAAAATTTATTAGTAAAGAGCTGGGAATGTAAGTCAGTATAAATAACACCACTGGGTTCAATCCCCAAGTATGGAGGGGGGTGGGAAGAAAAGAATGTTGACATTTAACTGTTATAGAATATTTTCTATCCAAGGAGTTCTGCTATATTTAAAAAAAAATTGTAGTTGTAGATGGACAGCATGCCTTTATTTTGTTTATTTTTCTGTGGTGCTAAGGATTGATCCCAGTGCCTCCCACATGCTAGCCAAGCACTCTACCACTGAACTACAGCCTCAGCCCCATCTATATTTTTTTGAAAGTTACTCATTGAGTTTAAAAAAGTAATTCATAATATTTATTTAAAAAAAAAACCTTGAAAAATGCAGGAAACTACAGAATAACCATGTTTATTCTTACTCCCAGAGGTAGTTAACTGTGTGCGTATGTATCTTTCCAGGCTTTCCTTGTAAATACATGAATGCATGAAGTGTACCAACATTTTCTGTGTTATTCTCTCACAAATCATTTTTAATTGTTATATTTTTGTTTTCAGTCGTCAGTCTGTACCCGAAAAGGGCCAAACAGTGTGATTATTTGCTTGTCCAGGTCATGTGGTCTTTGCTACAACTACACAACTCTGCTTCTAGTGCAAAAGCAACAGTAGATACTAAACAAATAAGCATGACTGTTCCTATAAAACCTTATTTACAAAACACAGTCCCAGATTTGACCTATAGTCTTAGTTTGCTGACCCCTGGATAATAATTTTAAATGTTTTTTTGACATTACAATTTCACAAAAAGTTGCAAAATAGCATGGGGTGATCTCATGTGTCCTTTATCCAGTTTTTCCCAAGTTACATCTTAACTACAGTACCACATCAAAAGCAGGCAACTGACATTGGTACAATGTGTGTTTGTAGTTCTAAACTTTTTTGTTGTTGTTAATACTGGGGATTGAACCCAGAGCAACTGTACCACTGAGCTACATCCTCAGCCCTTTTTATTTTGAGGCAGGTTCTTGCAAATCTCCTTGCCTCAGCCTCCCGAGTCAATGGGTTTACAGATGTGAGCCACTGTGCCCCACAGTTCTATACCATTTATAACATGCATACCCACTATTAATGAAGATATGATCTATTCCATTGTGTGAAGATCTCCCTCATTCTACCCCTGTCACAACCATCTTCCTCCCCCACCAACAGTTCTTATCCCTTGACAATCTAATGTTTTCCATCTGTTTAATTTTGTACTTTGAGACTTATACAAATGGAATCATGCAGTATATGACTTTCGGAAACTGGCTTTTTTTCGCAACATTTATCTATCCATCTAGGTTGTTGCAAGTTATCAGTACTATTCCTTTTTATTGCTGAGTAATATTCTAGGGTATGGATATACCACAGTCTAACCATTCACTTGCTGAAGGGCATTTTGTTTTTTTTCAAAGTGTTCTTTTAAGGGTGTAGTGATCTCCTTCCATGTGATTCAATGTATGGTGCCAAAATCTATGGACCTCTTTGATCTCCACACTCAATTTTGCTGGCAAGGGAGGTGTTACTTCTTTACAGACAAGCTTCCAGACTTCAGCAATAGTGGTCTATCTGTATCCAAGTTTTGAATTGAATCATACTGTATCTTTTTTTTTTTTTTTTTTTGTACTAGGTATTGTACCCAGGGGCACTTTACCACTGAGCTATATCCCCAGCTCTTTTTATTTATGTATTTTTTTGAGACAGTGTCTAAGTTTCTGAGGCTGGCCTTGAACTTGTGACCCCTCCTACCTTAGGCTCCTGAATACCTGGGATTATAGGTGTGTGCCACTGGACCTGGCATATGTCATTTTATACTCATTGAATTAATTGAAACTCATTAATCACGGTCATTGATTCTCTAGGAATTTCTAGTTGCTTTGCAGGTTACATGCTGACGTAGTAGATTTATAGTTATAGTGCTGGTTGAATTCATATAGTCTTAATACTTGTAGATGGAGACTTGGGTTCAGGTCACAGTGTTACCTGAGGTCTCAGAGACATCACCTACTTGAGCCTCCATTTTCTTTTCTGTTAAAATAGTACCAAACCTGTCTCTCAGGAGTGCTGTGAACGGCAGATGAGATAAACAAAAAAGTGTTTGGGGAAAAGGAAAACACCATATAAATGTCAGTCATATTCATAAAAAGTTATCCTTCACAAGTGTTTTAGAAAGAGGGACTTTTTACATTTTTATTAACAAGCATGTGGAGGGTTGGGGTAACTTCGCTGAAAATAAAATGTAAGACCCAGTTTTAGAGTCCAGGGCCAAAAGAAGGGTAGGGGGAGAGAGGTATTTTTGTGGGTTGAGATGGATGACCTGAGTTGAGAATACAATACTAATTAACAGACGTGAGAAAAAATCATTTAAATCAACAACGTCTGCAGCAGGCTACCATCTGCTTCCTGTTAACCAGACCTTCCTTTCTCAAATTGTCTTCCCCTGGTTTCCATGACCCTGTTCTCTCCTGCTTCTCCTGGCTTATCATCATCATTTTCTTGGCCCTCAAATGTGAGTTTCCCTACGGATCCTCTCTGCAATTCTCTTTCCATGACTCCTTCCCTGGCAGTTTCTGCCTTGACTTCATTCCTCAAAGCCTGCATCTGTGTATCTGACCCTGACCTCCCTCGTTTCCCTCCTGCTGGCTGGACGACTCGATCTCAACTCAGTACTTCCAAGGCTGAGGTCATTTTCCTCCCTAAGATGGCCTTCCTTAAGCTCCCTGTTTCCATCTGCAGCCCCATGTCTTCTCAGGCTTCTGCCTGGAAGCTGAGCATGGTCCTTGAGCTTGCTTCTCTCTCTGCCTCAATCCCTGACCCCCAGTCTAGGCATGGCATAGATTCTTTGACACTGTGTCTCCCATTTCTGCTTCCTTTTCCATTTGAAGCCTCCACTTTCAACTTTTAAATCAAACTCCCTTCTCACCACCTCTCCCTCCCTCCTCACCTTTGGCAGGTGACTCTTCCACTTCCAGATCAGTCCCTGGATGTTCCCCTTATTTTGTAAAGCCCAGAATATGGTTCTAATATCAAATCTCCATGCTCAGACTTCAAACTGCTTTTTAAAATCTTTACATACTACAGAAAAACTGAAATGAAGTCACATAAGGAAACTTCAGAAGTCCAGAATTTTGCCGTTCTTCTAATCACTGGTTAGTGTTTTATAACCACTTAAAAAAAAAAAAAGTTTTCTTATTTATTTATTTTTATTTTTGGTACTGGGGATTGAACCCAGGGGCACTTAACCACTGAGCTACATCCCCAGCCCTATTTTGTATTTTATTTAGAAACAGGGTCTCACTGAGTTGCTTAGCATCTCACCATTGCTGAGGCTGGCTTTGAACTCTTGATCCTCCTGCCTCAACCTCCTGAGCTACTGGGATTACAGACATGCACCATGGTACCCAGCCCATCTCCTATTTTTCTATGCTGAACCCATGTATGGTTTTTCTCAGTATTTCCACAGAGCTGCATATAACAGATATTTAATTTATTGAATAAAGGAGTGGCCCTATGGTAGAGATTCAGTTCTTGTTTGGCTTATACATTCAACCAGTACTTTCTAAGCACCTCACTATGGGCTTTGTGAGGCACTGGGGCTATCATAGGCACCTAGACCTTCAGCCTAGTAAGCATATTTATTTAAGAATATATGGGGCTGGAGTTGTGGCTCAGTGGTAAAGTGCTTGCCTGGCAAGTGTGAGGCCCTGAGTTCAATACTCAGCACCACATATATGTAAATAAAATTGAACAAAAGATCCATTGATAACTAAAAAAAAAATTTAAAAAAACTTTAAAAAAAAAAAAAAGAAAGGTAAGAATATATGAAACTCTAAATAATTAGACTCTGGTTGCCCAAACGTTATGGAATTTACTTGTTTAGTAAAGTGAGAAGTTTATATTAGGAAAGGAAAACAGGTGAGTTCACAAAGGATCTTTCTAAGAGGAAAAAGGAGTGGTGGAGAGGGAAAGGACTGAGTGCATCAGGCCATTGAGGTCACTTCCCGTCAGTCACTTCTCGGCCAGGCAATTCCATGAAACTAACATAATGTGCTCTTGAATCTTATGCAGATGGCAATCAGGAGTTATTTCCCTGTGAAGTCTGTGGAAGACGCTTTGCAGCAGATGTTCTGGTAAACATGAAGACATTTTGTAGATGTGTTTCATTGGAGTTAAATGAACTGTCAAGTCAGTGAGGAGGTGGCGGTGCCAAGATTAAAGACAGATGTGGAGGGGAAGCAAGGAAAGAGGAGTGCCTAACCTGCGGCTGCCAGGCCTGAGGACACTGAGGCAGGCTGATGCTGCCACGTTGAAAAGTGACCCTATTTACCACAGTCTTCCTAAAACCGTGCCAGATGGAGGGGTCTTGGCACAGCTGATGATCCCATGAGAGGTTTTGGCTCTTCCGCCTTTTCTTTAAGCATCAAAAATTCAAATTTCAAGGCCAAAACACCAGGGAAATTAGCTAGTCTAGAGGAATGAGCATTGAATTTCAGGCATCTGGAAACTTGGCTTTCAGCCGCAAATTTGTCACTAATTCTGACAAGTCCTTTAGCCTTCCTGTTTTCTGCTTTGCCACGTATACAGAACCCTCCGATTTCTGGGGTTTTATACCACTTAAACAAAATAATACATGGATGTAAGACCTGACCCAAATTCTCATTGTTATCCAGATTTGAGCTGTGTGTCAAGTTCCCTGGTTGATGGCTATCGAGTTGAATAAAAGCTTATTTCAAAAATTAGGGGGTAAAGCAGATGGGAAACCCCAATATTATAAAGTCCCTAGAAAGAATATTTTTTAAAAATCTAAGATGATAATGCAATCATTGGTCAGGACATTTCAGATGACACTTTTATGGAATATAAAGGATTTGGACTAGACACTACATGTGGAGTCCATAAAATGAATTGGTAGGTTTTACTTGCAAATTTTAAAAATAAAATATCTGTTCTTCTAGTTAATCATGATTATAGTTCCTTGAAACCAGAGCGGGGAGGGAGCTCCCAAGGCCTGCTGTGGCCCTGTACTCACCAGGGCACTGCCCTTGCCTTTGCCAGTTTGGAGCTCCGCCTCCTGAGAGTAGTGAGACCTGGGAGGTTCATTTGGAGAGGGATCACCAAATGTCAAGTAGGTTTGGATGTTCTGAGTTGTGCTCCCTAAGCCTATCTCTAGGCTACAGGGAACATTTGATCTAGTGATCTACTTCTCCTTCAGTTTAACATCAGATAGCTTATTCTTAACCAGACACAGTGATTTTTATATTCTGCATTTTCTGAGTCTGGGCAAAGTGACTTTGTAAATGACAGCTATTCTGTGGTACATATTCACCAAGGAAGAGGGTGACGAAGTTGATGTGATCCCATAGAGGCACAATAACTGACTTTATGAAGGTGGTACCTAGGCAGAGCTCTGAGTGTGTGTCCTCCAGTCCTTGTGCCAGCAACGTTGAGTGCTTAAAGGATTACTGGTTGGAGCAAAGAGCATAATGCCCAAGTTTTAAAGTTAAACATAGAAAAGCAAACTTGAAGTAAATCTCTTTAGCTATTGTGTTAGCCTTCCATCACTCTAACAAAATACATGAGATAATCAATTTATAGAGAGACAAGGTTTATTTTGGCTCACAGTTTTGGAGGTTCCAGACCATGATCAGTTGGCCCTGTTGCTTTGGCCTTGTGGCAAAGGAGCAAATCATGGCGGCAGAAGCATGTATTGCAGCAAAACCACTCATCTCACAGCTAGGAAGCAACAGAGAGCAAGGAGGAAAGGACTGGAGTTCCACAATCCATTTCAAGGGTATGCCCCAAATGACCTAAAGACCTCCTGCTATGCCTTTAATCACTAGGTTCCATGATTTCCCAGTAGCACCACTCTGAGGACCAAGCCGTTAAGACCTGGGCCTTTGGGAGATAATAGAGATCCAAGGAGCTGTAAAGGGCCTTTTATTGTCTTTGCGCAAGCACAGTATCTAGCGATGTGTAATATGGTTAAAGAGAACCAAATAGATTTGCTCAGCTGTGTCTGAGAGTTAAGGATGAAGTAGGTTCTGAAGGAGTAAACAGGTCACTACGGTGGGGGCTCAGCACACCTAGGCATTAAAAACTTTGTAACGTGTCTTTTCAAAATCCCAATCCCTCCCCTTCCTTGTCTAGGAAAGACATGGACCAATATGTAGAAAACTCTTCAACAAAAAGCGTAAACCTTTCAATTCCTTGAAGCAAAGATTACAGGGCACTGACATTCTTACAGTGAGAAAGACTCCTCAAACCAAGGTACTATCAATATCTTCTTTATTGTTCTTTATTACAATAAGTACATTTAAGCCCATTCCTCAGGTCCATGGTTTTGTTTTTGCTTGATAAGGCAGTGTAGTGCCATTTAGGTATAATTTGCCTTTATTCTTCTCTTTACAATCTTGCTCACTTAGATTTCCAAATATATTTCAGACATTTTCCAGATGTGTCAAAAAAAAAAACTTGTTTATGCTTTCATTACAGTGGTTTTAAATCTAGCAATTAAGAAAGTCACATTTAATCTTGCATTTGTCTTCCTTTAAAGTTGTATAGCTTGTTTTCCTGATTATTGTTATTATGATTTGTTTTTCCTAGCACTAGGAATGGAACCCAGGCCTCATGCATGCTAAGCGAGCATTCCCCCACTGAGTTACGCTCCCCAACCCCAGATTTTTATTTTTGTTTTTCCTTACAATTATTGTGACTCATAGACTTTATGACTATAGTGTCCGAATGTCCTTAAGTAGAGCTTTTGTGAAGCAAATTCTCCTTTCTTTCCAAATTTCAGTCTCAGTTCTGTAAATTCAGATCCCAGCTTCTTAAAAAATTGTAATTGAGGAGTATATAGCCTACAGTAGTATTTTCTTGGTTTTCTTACAGCCTCAACCTGTAAGGAAATCCAACTGGAGACAGCAGCATGAAGACTTCATTAATGCAATTCGATCAGCAAAGCAGTGCACACTTGCCATTAAAGAAGGCCGGCCTCTCCCACCTCCACCCCCTCCAGCCATCAACCCAGGTGTGTGCACAGTTTGGTTCACTTTTGAGGCTCTGCTTGGCTTGTTTTTTGGTATTGTGAATTGAACCCAAGGGAGTTCAACCACTGATATCCCCAACCCTTTTTATTTTTTATTTTGAGACAGGGTCTCACTAAGTTGCCTACAGCCTTGCTAAGTTGCTGAGGCTGCCTTTGAGCTTGCGATCCTCCTGCGTCAGCCTCCTGAGTTACTGGGATTGCAGGCATGTGCCACTGCACCCAGCTTCTGTTTGAGTTTCGGCCAAATCATCATGCCTTCTACATACTCTAAAAATGATAGTAGCAATTACATAGAAGTAATTTTATCAGTTACATAACAGTAAATATATATGTGTGTGTACAGTATATATTATCCTTCTCCTCCTCCAATTCTGTTTCTAATTCTGTCTCAACATGTGATTCCACTGTGCCTTTGTGGTGTCATTATGTGACTCCAGGGGATACCATTTACACCGTGGCTAAGAACAAGGAGCTGTTACAGAACTGTTAAGCAATTCCACAACAGTTCCATAGGAGTTTCAGATATCCATGGCTCTTTTTTTTTTTTTTTTTTTTTTTTGGTATGATTTAGTGGCTCATAGCTTCGTTATTCCAAACTTTTTATTTTGAAATTTTTTACATTTACAGAAAAGAGGAAGGAAGAGTAGTGTGGTCACCCATATACCTTCTGCTGATGTTTGACAGGGTTGACATTCCCCCCTACACACACACACACACACACACACTCTCTCTCTCTCTCTCTCTCTCTCTCTCTCTCTCTGGCAGACCATTTAAAAGTTAAGTTTCAAACATCAGCATGTTATCCTTAACTATTTCAATATGCATCTTTTAACATAAATGCATTTTCTTGCATAACCACAATACTATTCTCACACTTAAAACACAGCCTCATGTTTTCCTCATGTTATTTTAAGAATGCCTTTCAAAGCTCTCTCCCCCCCAGCCCGAGTCACAATCCAGGATCCAGTCAAGAGTTACATGTTGCCCTTTGTTATCTTTTCCGTTTTTTAAAATCTTACCCTACCAGACTGTTTATCTTTTAGAATGCCTCATGTTCTATATTTGTCTGCTTGCTTTTAGTCATATTAATATTTTACTTGTTCCTCTATCCCACCTTTTTCATTTGGAAGTTAGGGCCCAGAGGTTCAGTTGGGTTGATTTTAATCCCTCATCAAATATATGATTTGCAAATTTTTTCTCACATCCCGTGTACTGGCTTTTGACTCTCTTAATAGGGGCCTTTAATGTATAAAATTTTTGAATTTGGACAAATTCCAGTTTATTTTTTTCTTCTGATGTAGTTGCTTTTGGTGTCATATCCAAAAAAAAAGAAACAAAGCAAAAGAATCATTGCCAAATCTAATGCCATGACTCTTGTCCCCTGTGTTTTCTTTTTCTGTAGTTTTAGCTCACGTTTAAGAGATCTTTGATCCATTTTGAGTTAATGTTTGTGTGTGCCATGAGGTAAATTTTCAATTCCATTCTTTGACAAGTAGATAACCAGTTTTCTTAGCACCATTTAGACTGTCTTCCCCTATTAAATGCTCCAGGCACTCTTATCCAAAATCAATTCACTGTACAGTCGAAGGTGTAATCTGCGCTTTCTATTCTGTCCCATTGACTGATATATCTGTCTTTGTGGCGATGTCACACTATTTGGATTGCCATAGTATGATAGTAAGTTTTGAAATCAGGAATTTAGTGCTCCAAAATATAGCCAAGGTGGTTCTGGTTATTCTGGGTTCTTTGAGATTCCATACAAATTTTATAATTTTTTTTCTATGTGTGTAACAAATACCGTTTGGGGATTTTAACAGGGATTTGATTGAACCTATAGATCATTTTGGGTGATATTGTCACTTTAACAATATTGTTTTCCAGTCCATGGACACAGGATGTCTTTTCATTTATTTATGTTTTCTTGAATTTCAGCAGTGTTTTGTGGATTTTAGTGTACAAGTCTTTTGCCTCCTTGGTTAATTTTATTCCTATATATTTTATTATTTTTAATTTTAGTATAAATGGAATTGTTGACTTTTCAGAATGTTCACTGGTCGTGTATAAAAGTGCAACTTATTTTGATATGCTGACTTTGTATATGCATATTTGCTGGGTATATTTATTAGCTTTAATAAATATTTTTGTGGGATCTTTAGGGTTCTCCACATACTTGAGTGTCATCTTTAAGTAGATATACTTTTACTTCTCTCTTTCCATTTTTAAAAAAATTTTGTAGTTGCTGACGGACCTTTATTTTATTCATTTATTTATATGTGGTCCTGAGAATCAAACCTAGTGCCTCCCACATGCAAGGCAATCGCTCTGCCACTGAGCTACAACCCCAACCCCTCTCTTTCCATGTGTGTATGCCCTTTATTTCTTTTTCATGCCTAACTCCTCTGACTGGAACTTCCAGTGTTATGTTGAACAGAAGTGGCAAAAGTGGGCATCCTCGTCTTGTTTTCCATTTGAATATGACGATAGTTATTGGTTGTGATTTTTTATTTAAAGCCTAAATAATAGCACATCTGGAGGATTATAACTTGGGAATGAAATACGTGAAAGCAATACCACAAGGTTGAGTGAGGAAAGTGGGTGCACGTTGTAAGTTTGTTGCATTATATACAAGTAGGTATGGTATTATTTGAAGATAGGTTAGAAGTGATGTGAGTAACCACCCCAAAATATGGAGGTACAGCTAATAATATAATATATTAAGCAGAGATGATGTAGGATCAATCTAAAAGGAGGATCGATCTAAAAGAGTACAGGAGAAGAGGGGGGAAAAGAACAGAAAACAGATGGGGAAAAGACAAATAGTAGGATGGTAGATTGAAGTCTTGCCATGTGAATACCTGCATATCAACTTGAGAAAAAAGACCTGGATTGTCAACCTGAATAGTAAATCAAAAGTCACCTCTATGTTTTTCATAAGAAGCATAAATGGCTTTGCTAATATCTAGCAAAATAAACTTCAGGGCAAGTGTTAACAGGGACAATGATTCAAAAGATGTACTCATCAGGAAGATCTATCAGTCTAAATATTTATATGCATAGTAACAGCTTTAAAGAACATGAAATGAAAACTGACAAAACTGGAGAGAGAAGCACACAAATTCACAAGTACATTTAGAGATTTTATTGTTGCTCTCTGAGTAACTTATTGAACACAGGCAGAAAAGTCAGTTAAGATTTAGAGAACTTGAGCAGCAGCAATAGCAGGATGCACACCACTTTCAAGTCCACATGGAACGCTCACCCACGATAGACCACCTGTAGGACCACAAAGTGGTTTTCCATAAACCCTTGAAAGTATTGAAGTTGCATGGAATGTGTTCTCTGACACATAAAATTTCTATAAAATTTCTATAATTTCTATAAAATTAGAAATTATTGAAAAAAATCATCTGGAAATTTTCTGAATATCTAGAACCTAACAAGTCTTTTCTAAATAACCCATGTATCTAAGAAATCACAGGAGAAATCACAGGAGAATGAGATGTTTTTTTAACTTAATAGGAATTAAAATATATTAAAACATGGGATGCAGCTAATGTGGTGACTAGGGAGAAGTTTGTAGCTTTAAATGTTAGGGAAAAAGAAAGGTTTAAATCAATTACCTTAAACTGTCTCCTTAGTAAGTTAGGAGAAGGGCTTGGGGTTTAGTTCAGATGTGGAGCAGTTGCCTAGCTTGGGTTCAACCCCAGCAATGTGAAAAAAAGAAAAAGAAGAAAAAGAACAAGTGAAATGTAAATTGAGAAAATAAGGCAGACTGTGCTGGGTTGCCACCGCTGCTGCCATCAAGCCAGCTCCTCGGGTCTCAGTGACGCTCCAGGATGGGAGACAAGCCAGTTTGGGAGCAGATTGGATCCAGCTTCATTCAACATTACTACAGTTGTTTGATAAAGACAGAACCCAATTAGGCGTAATTTATACTGACGCATCATGCCTTACGTGGGAAGGACAGCAGTTCCAGGGGAAAGCTGCCATTGTGGAGAGGTTGTTTAGACTTCCGTTCCAGAAAATCCAGCAGAGCCTCATGGCACAGGACCATCAGCCCACGCCAGAGAGCTGCATCATCTGCATGGTTGTGGGCAGCTAAAGGCTGATGAAGACCCTGTCATGGAGCTCCACCAGATGTTCCTATTAAAGAACATCCACGAAGTTTGGGTTTGCACCAGTGACATGTTCAGGCTTGCCCTGCGCGACTCCAGCTGACCTCCTCCTGGCCAGGCACTCATGCTGTTTCCTCCTCCCTCCTCTTCCCAATACCATCACACTCCTCTGGATGCTCCAAATAACCTACACAAATGAGCAGGACCATGGTGGGTGTGGGCGCAGTGTGCTGCTGCCACCAAGGAGTTGTCTATGATGTTTGGACACTAGACTAGTAGCATCTGACAGGAGAAGTTTGTGCCAGCGCATGCCTTAGAGAGAGTTACATAATGCAAAAGGTAGTCTTTTTTTTTTTTTCAAACTACTGACAAGTTGTTCTAGTAACCCGAAGATGTGAAGGGGAAAGCAGCTTCCTCACCACCCAGACATTGATTTGTTCAGATGTTTCAATGCCTCAGGATACAATAAACCACAAAAATTTTCTTCACACACACAAAAAGAAAATAACATGTAATTCATCATAACAAAATATTTTTAAAAGCAATGATCATCTCAAAAGAGGAAAAGCCTTTAACAAAGTATAACACCCATATATATTTAAAACAAAATAAGAAATCAATCAATAAAGTAGAAATAGAAGGAAACTTAGTCCATAAAGGGCATTTTTAAGAAATCTACAGCTCATTTCACACTAATGGTGAAAAACCAAACGTCTCCACTGAGATCAGGAAGAAAGCAAGGATATCTGTTCTGACCACTTCTATTCAACACTACTAGAGATAGTACCCAGTGTAATAAGACAAGAAATTGTGTGTGTGTGTGTGTGTGTGAGAGAGAGAGAGAGAGAGAGAGAGAAAGAGAGAGAGAGAGAGAGAGAACAGAAAAATTGGAATGGTAGAAATGAGGCTATCTTTATTCATAGACAACAGGATTGTGAAGAAGTAAACGTAGAAAACTAAGAAATTACAATAAAGCTATTGAAATTAAAGTGAATTTAATAAGATTTTGGAATATGAGGTAATACACAGCATTTTAGTCAGCTTTTTCACTGCTGTGACTAAAGGACCTAACCAAAACAACTTTAGAGGAGGAAAAGTTTATTTGAGGGCTCATGGTTTCAGAGGTCTTAGTCCATAGAAGGCTGGTTCCATTCCTCAGGGCTCCAGGTGAGGCTGAACATCATGGAGGAGAATGTGGCACAGGGAAGCAGACAGAGACTCCACTCACCAGATAAAAAATATATACCCCATAGCCACGTCCCCAATGAACCACTTCATCCAGCCACACCCCACCCGCCTCTAGTTACCACTCAATTAATCCCATCAGGTTAATTAACTGATTAGGTTAAGTCTAATCCGATCATTTTTCCTCCAAACTTTGCATTGTCTCACACATGAGCTTTTGGGGGACACCTCACATCCAAACCGTAACATTCTATCCCTGGCCCCCAAAAGGTCACAACCATCTCACACAGCAAAATATGTTTAGTCCATTCCCAAGAGTCCCCATAGTCTCAACAGTTCCAAGATTGGTCAAAGATCAAGTCCAAAATCTTCTCTGAGGCGCAAGGCAATCTTGCATTATGAGCTCCTGTAAAATTAAAGACAATATATAAGTATCCAACATATAATGGCACAGAGTAAACATTTCCACTCAGAAAAATAAGAGCATAGAAAGAAGGGATAGGAGTAAAGAAAGACTGAAATCCGGCTGGGCAAGCAAGTCCTGTAGCTTCACAGCTGGCATCTGGGGCACATGGCATGGTGATGTTCTGTCCAGAGGGCTTGTGTAGCTCTGCCCCTGTGGCCGTGTTGGTTGCAGTCCAAGTGGCCTTCCTGTTGGCTTGTCTCTGCTCAATTCCTGCAACTTTCCTAGGATGATGTCCCATATTACTGGCATTTCTTAATCTTAAGGGTCCCCACTGCAACTTTGTCTTGCTCCTCAAAACTCCACACCTTGCCTGGGTGGCTGACCACATTGGAAAACTTCCGAGGCCCTCTTGTATAAGAAGGATTTCCCACTGGTCTCTTATTAAGGGAATTTTCACCTTTATTTCCTTGAGCCTGAGATGGGTGTGGTCTTGCCTGCTCCTGAGATCCCCTCTTTCTTATTGTCTCTAGGCAAAGTCTTTAGCATGTCTTTAGTGTCAGTAATGTCTTCAACAACTGCAATTTCCCTAACCCTACTTTTACTCCTGCCTTTCAAGTTCAAGTTTTTCAAATATTTCTGCTCTGTTTTCTCCTCCTGAATATCACAATAAACTTGGCTAAAAGCCACCAGCAATATCCATGCTACCATCTGAATGCTATGCTGCCAAAAATTTCTTGTACCAGATTCAGAAGTCCATTGCTTTTAAAATCAGCCTCATAGAAAGTCTCAGGACACAGGCAAAATGCAGACAACTTCTCAGCCAGAACAGAACAGGAGTGGCCTCTAGTTCAATTAACAATAGTGTCCTCTCTTTCCTCTAAACCCTTTCAAGCCCTGTATTCATCATCCGGAGTCCTATTGGCATTTTGTTCTTCTGAGCTCCCACCAGAATTGACCATTAAGCTCCACTTAATTTAAAGCACTTCCAGCTTGTACTGCTAAGTATCTCAAAATTCCTCCCTCCAAATCCAAAAACTCAAAAAGCTTCTGAACCACGTGGTCAGGTAAGTTACAGCAACAACCCCACTTCTCAGTACCAATTTCTGTTTTAGTCAGCTTTTTCATGGCAGTGACTAAAGGACCCAACCAGAACACCTGTAGAGGAGGAAAAGTTTATTTGGAGGTCTCAAGGTTTCAGAGGTCTTAGTCCAAAGGCAGCTGGCTCTGTTCCTTGGGACTCAAGGTGAGGCTGAACATCATGCAGAAGAGTGTGGCAGAGGGAAACAACAGGAGAGAGACTTCACTCTCCAGATACAAAATATATACTCCATAGCCATGCCCCCAATGAACCACTTCCTCTAGTCACACACCCCACCTGCCTCCAGTTACCACTGAGTTAATCCCATCAGGGATTAATCCACTGATTTGGTTAAGACTATAACCCACTCATTTCACCTCCAAACCTTTTTGCATTGCCTCACACTTGAGCTTTTGGTGGACACCTCACATTCAAACCATAACACACAGTGAATTGTAATTTCATATGCCAATCATAAACAATTTGAAAGTGATGTTAAAAATACAATGTACAATAACATTTAAAGAATTAAATACTTAGGGATATGTTTTAAAAATATGTGTAGGACCTATAAAATGAAAAGCCTAAACAATTTCTTCCAGGAATTAAAAAGAACTAAAATCAATGGCAAGATTTATTATTTTCTTGATTCAGGAGAACTTATTATTTTATTGTAACATCAATTCTACCCAATTGATCTTTGGATTCAAATTAATTCCAATAGAAAAATGTGCAAGTTCTATTTCTGAGGAGGAACTGACCAGCTATTTCTAAAAACATGTGGAAATTAAAGGATCTGAAATAGCCAAGATAATTTAGAAAAAAAAAAAGACAAAATTGGAGGAGTTACAATAATGTTATGGTAATCATGATGATTTGGTATTGGTGTATCAAATAAACAGATGATAGAATCTAGACATAGATTGTTCAAGATGACAGAATAGAGGAGGTTGTTTTCCTGGCTGCTCCATGGCATGAAACCAAGAAAGCAGGTATGTAACTTCTCAGCAAGGTGAGGGGAGAAAAAGGACTTTACTGGGAATTAATAATGGACATGCAGAGTAGATCGGGAAGTCAGGAGATTGGATATAATAAAATAAGGAAGAAATTCCCAGTACCACTGCTGCCACCACTGCAGCAGCACCAGCCAGGGCAATCCCCTCGTGAGCAAAGTGGGGGGATAAGGGAATTAAAGGAACCCACATTTGTAGGAGGCCTGTGGCATGTCTGATATGGACAGATCAGAGATCAGAGACATTGCCGAACTAACCTGAAAGTCCTGCCTTATGCAGGAAAGAAGCTGCATCTCTCTGGGCTGTCACAGAGGACAGAGGAAGGAGCCATTTTGCAGCTGTGGCATGGGGGCCAGCAGCTGGGGGAACCAATTTCTGGCAAACCTGGACTGAGACCAAAATACAGGCCTGGCAAGCCCACACTGCATGACATAGAGAGTGCCTAAGTGACCAGGAGAAAATTAGAAATGGAGAGGGGTTAAAATAGGGCAATACAGCTCATGGAAACCTGCCTAGCTTTACCCCTACCCCCTTGAGTCCAGTGGCTGAAAGGACCAGCTGGGAGAAACGCACTCGGCCAGAATTCAAAGGGGTGGGAGTAGGAGTGATGGAGTTTGAAGACTAAATTGGAGAGACCAGGAAGCATGGGGTCCATGGGTGACTGAGAAGACTAAAGATTGGCTCCTCTGCCACATGAGGGGAACCCAGGGGAGATCCTTGGGGTGCAGTCTCCCAGCGTGGACCAGCAACTGCTGGGCCCTGGAGGTGTGCTGATTTAAAATCTTCAAACCAATCACCATCAAATGAAAAACCTGGAGCCTACGTAAGCCTAAACCCCACCTCCAGGAGCTCTGTCTACAGGATTTTCTTTCATACTCTAGTGAACCCACCCTGAGGATGCATCACAATACAACCCACCCTACATATCACTGCTGAGAAGGGAAGTTGAGAATTTTTTGAACTCCATTGGAAACAATTCTTTAACTTTCATCAAGATTTATTTTTCTTTTTTCTGATTAATTATGACCCGAATGGTTCATGGACACTTATACATATTTGTTTCTTTTCTCTCATTTAATGCCTTTTTTAATGCAGTTATTTTTCATGGATCAGTATTTTGAGGACTAGGATGTTTGATTAGTATAGTTCTATTATGTTTTGTATTCTTTTTATTTTTTAAACTTTTATGTATTTTTCTCTCACTTATCTATTTCCCTTGATTCTCTTTCTTTCTTTTTTTCTGCTAACAGCCAAACTCTATTGTTCTCACTTTTACTCTTCCTTTTTTACTTTTATTTTCTTTCCTCCTCCCTCATAATCATCTCATCCTATATCACTTTTGTTCTTGCCCTGTTCACCATTCGAAATTGTAAACCCTTTTGCAACTTCCTATATTACTATCGGTAATAACTGTTCACATCATTTATGTTTACTGTGAGAATTAACATTGTAGATATCATAGCAAGAAATATTTGGTTTAATGCTGTATGTTGTTTGCATTGGTTATTGCAATTATGTGTCTCTCCCTAAACTGTGAGGTATTGGAAACCTTCAAGGACAGTGTAAGTCCGCAGTATAGAAACTCCACTGCCTCAGATCCATACCATTAGATGGTTAGACCCACAAACAACTTGAAAAATCAAGGGAACAAATTGCCCCAAACAAACCAAAATACATCAATAACAGAATCCAGCTACACCACAGTAGAAGAAATGTCATTGAAGAAGTTTAGAATGTTCATTATTAAACTGGTCTGTGAGGAAAAGGACTATGTGAGGAATGCAATCAGAGAAAATATAGGAAGTGAAAGATCATTTCAATGAAGAGAGAGATTCTGAAAAAAATGAAGCAGAAATCCTCAAAGTGAAGGAATAAACCAAATTAAAAATTCTGTATTATAAATAGACTAGACCACTTGGAAGGTAGATTTTCAGGTAATGAAGACAAAATATATAATTTTGTTATATAATAAAGTTGACTATGGAGAAAAGATGTTGAGACCATGAAGAGAAATTCCAAGAAATATGGGATAATATGAAAGAACCAAACCTATGATTTATTGGGATACATGAAGGGTCAGAGATACAACCCAAAGGAATGCACAATCTCTTCAGTGAAATAATATCAGAAAATTTTCCCCAAACCTTAAGAAGAAAGTGGAAAATAAAATACAGGAGGCTGCCAGGACCCTAAATGTACAAAATTAGAACAGACCCACACCAAAGCACATTATTATGAAAATGCCTAACATGCAGAGAAAGGATAGAATTTTAAAGCCTGCCAGAGAAAAATGATAGGTCACATTTAGAGGGACACCAATTTGGATCTTAGCTGATTTCTCAAGCCAGACCCTAAAGGCTAGGAGGTTGTGGAATAATAGGGTATACCAAGCTCTGAAAGATAATGGATGTCAGCCAAGATTACTATACACAGCAAAATTAAGCTTCAAAATTTACAATGAAATATTATCGTACCATAATAAACAAAAGTCAAAGAATTCACAACTAGAAAACCTGCACTACAAAACATACTCAATAAAATATTTCATGAAAAATAGAATTGAAAACTAGCAAAAGGAGGAGCTACACAAGACGAAAAGTCAATCAAAGGAGAAACTAGTTCAAATTAAAAACCAGGCATAAATCAAAATGACAGGGTCTAAAAATCACTTCTCAATAATAACAATGAATATAAATTGCTTAAATTCATCAACTGAAAGCATAGAATGATAAACTGGATTAAAAAACAAGACCCAACAATATGCTGCCTCCAAAAAACTCACCTCATAGGCAAAGACATCCACAGACTAAAGGTAAAAAGATGGCAAAAAACATATCATTCACTTGGATCTCACAAACAAACTGGGGTTTCTATTCTCATATCAGAAAAACGTGGACTTCAAGTCAAAGTTAGGAAGGACAAAGACGGCCATTTCATATTGCTTTAAGGGAATTATACATCAAAACATAAAAACCTTGAATATTTATGCCCCAAACAATGGAGTATCTATGTACATCAAACAAATCATTCTCAATTTCAAGAATCAATAGAGGAGTGGGGTTGTAGCTCAGTGGTTGAGTGCTTACTTAGCAAATATGAGGCCCTGGGTTCGATCCTCAGCACCACATAAAAATAAATAAGTAAAATAAAGGTATCATGTTCATCTACAACTAAAATATATATTTAAAAAGAATAAAATACCCCATAATACAAGAATACTGAATGACTTTAACATGCCTCTCTCATCACTGAATAGATTGTCCAAACAAAAACTAAAGAAATTATAGAACTAATAATAATAATAATAGTAATAAACTGAACAGACATATAGAATATTTCAACCATCAATGACTGAATACACTTTCTTCTCAGCAGATCATGGATCCTTCTCTAAAATATACCATATCTTAGGCCACAAAGCACCTCTTAGCAAATATAAGCAAACAAAAAAAATAAAGATAACACCTTGCATTCTATCAGATCATAATGGAATAAAATTCAAAATCAACAATAAAAAAAATAGAAGCTACACCTGGAGACTATATAACATGCTATTGAATGACCAATGAATAGCAGAAGAAATCAGGAATGAAATTAAAAAAAATATTTACAGGTAAATGAGAATAGCAGCATAGTGTATCAAAATCTATGGGACATGATGAAGACAGTTCCAAGAGGAAATATTGTTGCAGTGAGCTCATTCATTAAAAGAACAAAAAGTCACTAAATAAACAACCTAACTTTACATCTCAAAACCCTAGAAAAAGAACAAATCAACACCCAAAGCACTAGAAACAGGAAATAATTAAAATCAGTGTTGAAATCAATAAAATTGAAACAAATGAAAAACAATTTTAAAAATCAACTAGGTGGTTGATTCAGAAAATTGAAAAGTTTGTTCTTTGAAAAAAATGAATAAAATTGATAAACTCTTAGCCAAGTTAACCAAGAAAAAGAAGGAAAAAAACTCAAATTACTAAAATTCATGATGAAAAAGGGAATACCACGGGCACTACAAAAATACAGATGATAATCAGAAACTATTTTGAAAATTCATACTTTAATAAAATGGAAAATCTTGGAGACATCAACAAATTTCTAGAGATATAGGACCTACCCAAATTGAATCAGGAGGACATACACAAATTAAATAAATCAATTTCAAGCAAAGAAATAGAAAGCCTACCATCAAAAGTCTACCAACCAAGAAAAGCCCAGGACCAGATGGACTCTCAGCCAAGTTCTACAAGACTTTCAAAGAATTAACACCAATACTCCCCAAATTATTCCATGAAATAGAAAAAGAGGGAACTCTTCCAAACTCATTCTATCAGGCTAGTATTACCCTAATACCAAAACCAGACAAGATACATCAAGGATAGAAACCTTCAGACCAATATCCCTGATGAACATAGGTGTAAAAATTCTTAATGAAATATGGGCGAATTGCATACAAAAACATATTAAAAAGATAGTGCACCATGATCAAGGGGGTTTGATTCCAGGGATGCAAGATTGATTCAGCATATGGAAATCAATAAATGTAATTCATTACATCAACAGACTTAAAGACAGGAATCACATGATTATCTCATTAGGTGTGGAAAAAGCATTTGACAAAATACAGCATTCATTCATGTTCAAAGCACTAGAAAAACTAGGGATAGTAGGAACATACCTCAACATTGTAAAAGCTATATATGCTAGACCCAAGGTCAACATCATTCTAAATGGAGAAAACCAGAAAACATTCCCTCTAAAAACTGGAACAAGATAGGGGTGCCCTCTTTCACCACTTCTATTCAACATAGTCCTTGAAACCCTAGACAGAGCAATTAGACAAAAGAAATAAATTAAAACGATATGAACAGGAAAAGAAGACCTCATACTACCGCTATTTGCTGATGACATGATTCTATATTTAGAAGACTCAAAAAATTCCACCGGAAAACTTCAGAACTCATAAACAAATTCAACAAAGTAGTAAGATATAAAATTAACACCAATAAATCAATTATGTTCCTATACGCCAATGATGAATCAACTGAAAAATAAATTAGAAAAACTATCCCATTCACAATAGCCTCAAAAAAAAAAAAACAAAAACAAAAACAAAAACCTTGGGAATCAATCTAACAAAAGAGGTAAAAGACTTCTATAATGAAAACTACAGAACACTAAAGAAAAAATGAAGAAGACCTTAGAAGATGGAAAGATCTCACGTTCTTGGATAGGGCAGAATTAATAGTGTCAAAATGGTCATACTACCAAAAGTGCTATACAGATTTAATGCAATTCCTATTAAAATTCCAGTGATGTTCTTCATAGAAATAGAAAATCAGTCACAAAATTCATTTGGAAAAATAAGAGATCCAGAATAGCCAATTCTTGGTGAGAAAAGTGAAGCAGAAGGCATCACAATACCAGATCTTAAATTATACTACAGAGCTATAGTAACAAAACAGCAGACACCAAAACAGACAAGAAGACCAATGGAACAGAACAGAAGACACAGATACAAAACCCACGTAAATACAGTTATCTCATACTAGACCAATGTCTGCAACGGCAAATAAATTATTGCTTTGAACTCCATAACCTTGGATGACTTGACTGCCACATCTGCTAATCTTTCCATGCCAAGGCATAATACCCGCCCATTTGTGGGTGGCTGCTGTTAATGGGGCCAATTTCATGACTGGCATTGGAGAAAAGATAGCCTCTTCAACAAATGATGCTGGAAAACTGGAAATCTATAGGTAGTAAAATGAAATTTAGTCCCTATCTCTTATCCTGCACAAAACTCAACTCAAAGTGGATCATGGATCTGTGCATTAGACCAGAGGCCTGTGTCTACAAGAAGAAAATTTAGGCCCATCTTTCCATCATGTTGTCTTAGGAACCAACTTCCTCAACAATACTCCTAAAGTGACAGAAGTAAAATCAAGAATCAACAAGTGGGATGATATCAAACTAACGAGCTTCTTTACAGCAAAGGAAACAATCAAGAACATGAATAGAGAGCCTACAGAATAAGAGAAAATCTTTGTCACCTGCACCCCAGAGCATTAATCTCCAGGATATATAAAGAAACAGAACAGACACTTCACAGAAGAAAGAATATGATTGGTCAACAAATATGAAAAACATCTCTAGCAATTAGAGAAAGGAAAATTAAAACTACCCCGAGATTCCATCTCACTCCAGTCAGAATGGCAATTATCAAGAATAAAAGAAACAACAAATGTTGGTGAGGAAGTCAGGAAAAAGGTACACTCATGTTGCTGGTGGGACTCAGAATTGGTGCAACCCCTCTGGAAAGCAGTGTGGAGATGACTCGGAAAATTTGGAATGGGACCACCATCTGACCCAGTTACTATCACATTCCTCAGCATATGCCCAAGGACTTAAAATCAGCATACTACAGTGATACAGTCACATCAAAATTTATAGCAGCTCAATTCACAATAGCTAAGCTATGAAATCAAGCTAGGTACCCTTCAACAGATGAATGGATAAAGAAAATGTGATATAAATACATAATGGAATATTACTTAGCCACAAAAAAGAATGCCTTTAGGACTTTTGCCAGTAAATGGATGGATCTAGAGACTGTCATGCTAACTGAAATAAGCCAATTCCATAAAACCAAAGACCTAATGTTCTCTCTGATGTGCAGATGCTAATATACAACAAGGGATGGAGGAGGGAAGAATAGAAGTTCATTAGATTAGACAAAGGAGAATGAAGGAAAGGGATGGGGATGGGAATAGGAAAGACAGTAGAATGAATCAGACATAACTTTCCTGTGTTCACATATGAATACACAACCAGGGTAACTCCACATCATGTACAACCACAAGAATGGATCCTAATTAGAGTAAGTTATACTTCATGTATGTGCAATATGTCAAAATATACTCTACTGTTATGTATATCTAAAAACAGTAAACTTTTTAAAAAAGAACTTAGACATAGAATTCCCCCAATCTGCTGGTTGATAATTTTCAAAGATGCCAAGGTAATTCAATGAGGGAAAGGATAGTCTTATCAATAAATGATACTGGAATGACGATATCTGTAAGGAAAAATGAACCCTGATTCTTTCACAGTATATTAAAATTAACTCAAAATGGATCATTGACCCAAATGCTATGACTATAAAAGTTTGAGAAAAGGAAACTCCAAAAAATTGGTCAACAAAGATTTCTTAGGCAGGACACAAAATGCACTAACATTGTTTTTAAAAAAGGAATTTGGTAAATTGGGCTGCACCAAAATAAAAATTTTCAGTTGTGAGACACACCGTTAAGACAATGGAAAGGCAAACTACAGACTGGGAGCAAATATTTAGAGTACATATATCTGATAAAGGGCTCACCTCAAGAACAGACGAAGAACTCTCACAGCTCAATAATGAGACAACCTAATAAGAAAAGGGCATGAAAGGTGTTTGAATAGTCACATCAGGAAATAAGAACCCATAGGCTCATGAAAAGATATTCAACATCATTTTCCTCCTGGAAATGCAAATTAAATGATGATAAGATACCACAACACGCCTACTTGAATGGCTGAAATTAAAGACACAATTCAAGTGCTGGGAGCACTAGAGTGTGGAGCATCCCGAGCCTCATTCTCGGCTGATAGCAGTGTCAAACAGTGCAAGCACTTAACACTAACCACACACAACCTATACAGCAGTTCCATTTCTAGATATTTATGCAAAAATGTGTCCATAAAAAGACTTGTGCATGAAGGTTCAAAGGTTCGTTCATACAGCATAAACCGGAAACAACTGAAAATGAATGTGAATGGATGAACGAACTGTAGAATATTTACCAAATGGAACACTTCTCAAGAGTCAGAAGGAAGCGCTACTGTACACGCAGGAACGTGGATGTTCTGTTACATGAAATTACAGAACAAATAAGACTTATCTATAGCGACAGGAAAATAAATCTTTGGTTGCCTGAGACTAGGTTTGGTGAAGTATTTCCTGAAATGGGCCCTGAGGGAACTTTGTGGGATAATAAAAAGGTTCTATATTTTAATTGGGGTTGTTAGACAAATTTATATATTTGTCAAAATTCATTGAACTGTACACTTTCCTCAGTACAAGCCTGTGTGTAAATTGTTTCTCTAAAAGGTTCATTTGAAAAAAATACAAAAGAAGCCATAGTGTAATCATAATATAAAAATCGTCTGAACTTCTATTCCATAAAATAATCTTCACAATTGCTCCACTTTTACTGTATGCTGATGAAAATGTAGTTTAAAATAAAGGGTTGTTTTAGGCTGTTTGGTAGAAAAATCTGTGCCTACAATTTTAGGAATACACAAGCACTTTGGTAACAAGCTTCATAGAAAAAATTTTTTATGAGAAATAGCTTCATTTTAAGATCAGAAGCTAGAGTTGATGGCTACCTTATGGTTTTTTAATTGTATAAGTGAAACCATATCAGATGTTGTGCTGTGGAAATTTTTCTCATTATCAAGTTGGATCTAAAATGCAGGGATTAGTGTTTCTCAAAAAAAAAAATTCCCTTTGCAAGGTCTCATTAAAAGTTCAACTTATTTTTCTTCCTTTTACATTTTTATGCCAAACATACTTTTATAATTATTTCCTTGCACTTAACTATAATTTTATGCAATAAGTAAAATGATTGTATACAATCTCATATTTTCATTACAGTTTGATTATTTTGATTACATAGAGATTTTATATTGGCCCAGTATTCAAGCTTAGTTACTAAAAAGTTTAACACACACACAACTAGAATTATATATAATATGGCCTAATATTCATGAGTTTGCAAGTAATTTCCTTTTTTTTTCCAGACTGATTCCCTATTTTCATGATTTTTCATGACATATATTTATTTATTCCAGTTCTTACTGATTAACTAAATCTGCCGATGATTCAAATTTCCAGGATATTGTGACACTTTATAGGGACAGTCATGTACAATGTTCATGGTTAGAATCATTCTGTGAGGCCTGGGACATTTGGTTACCATTTTACATGAGTACATAGGGGTCTCAATACAATGTTTGCATTTTAAAATGATGTTTATTTTCTACCTTGATTTTATATGTGATTTGGCCACTACATTTCTCATAAGAAGCCATACACAATCTGACTTTTTAAAACATTATCTGTTGAAATATACAGGACATAGCAATTTTTACAAAAGCAGTATTGATGGAGGAAGAGAAGTGATTCCAGTCGAGATGAGGAGCATAGAACATGTACCTCAGTTACTCCAAGTTTACATGATTAATATAGAAAAATACTTTCCCATTCTCAGAATATTTGACATTCAACATAAATGCAACTGGCGGTCCCTGCCCACCCCTACAATTGGACTTCACGTCCCTCCTGTGGATCACAGAGGACCATGGTGCTCCCTCCTCCCACAACTTACCCCACCAAGTGGTAATTGTCTCTTTGTCTCATTGTCTCTGAGAGTTTTCTGGGCAGGAAATGCACTTCAACCTTGTTCCTCCATGGTGGCCTGGAGTGTCATGCATGTCGAGGGTGTTGATGGATGAACAGACAAGTGGGCGTAAGAGAGCACCTCAGTGGTCATTATCTTTGCCTGACCTAAGGAGGGTTTCATGGTAGCGGCATTTCTGATGGGAGACTTGAGTTTCTAGCTGATAAAACCAAAGAAAGAACCAGCAAGTGAAGCGCCAAGTTCTAGATGGGTTTTCTACAGCATCGTGAGTTCTGAATGATGATGGCACTTTCTATATTAGCTTTTTCTAAGCAGTTACACTCCTGTAACTGGTGGTTGGAAACACAGCCTTGCTGGATCTGTTTCCCTAAGAGGTGTCATTTATAAAACACTCAGTAAGTTCCAGCCCTCCTCCTGTGCCAATTCTTGTGTGGATTATCAGTTAACTTTCACAACTACTTGATGAAATAGACGATATGTATGTGCTGAGGAAATGGAAGCTTAAGGAGGTTGAGTAATTCACCTAAGTTTACACACACAGCAAAGAACCTCAGGCTCAAAACCAGTAAGGCAGGCTCTAGAGCTTTAAGGTCTTCATCATTTCCCAATGCTGTCCTGTTTTATTTTATTTTTATTTATTTATCACCATGTGAAATTTTTCTATTTTTGTTTCTATAACTTACTCCTTGACTGCATCCCACGTATAGAACAGTGCCTGACACATAGTAGGTATTCAGTAAGTGTTAAATTAAGGATTAGGTGCTGCCATCCTAAATGTGGAATAAAGGGTAAGACTCCTAGATCATTTATAAATGCTCACAATTCTTACATTCTTACACTTTAGGAGTTTTTGTTTTAGGAAACAATTTGTTCAAATAGGAAACTCCTCAAATGGCTTACAAAAAGCTCTTAACCTTGAAGACATCAGTGCCTTACATACCACTCATGTAGGAATTTTGACTATGCGCCAATCTGAACTTCTATCCTAAGTGTAGGTTGACCCTTTTGGGGGAAAAATTCCTCTTTTATGTCACACATATCCCCTTGGTGATCCCTTAAAGGTGGCTAAATCAAAACAAAGCAAACCCTAATCCTTGCCTGCTTTGGTGAGGGGTTGACCCTGACCTCCCCACTTTGCTATGCATAGCCCCATATTCCAAAAAGACCTTGGATCTTTCTTACTTCCCATTTCTCTTTCCAGTCAATTAAGTGTGATAGTTACAAATGCGAGAAAACTTCAGATAAAAAAGTGTCTCTCAGAACCACAGAGGACCTACCTGGGACCAAAAGGAGCTGCCTGGGCCTTGTAACTGGGAAGCTGAGGCTGTTTCTGAAGTCACATACTTATCACCCTTCCTCCTTCCTTCTGTGTTTACACCCCAGCCACCTTTTATCCTTTCACCATCTCCTTTCCTGAATATATTGTTTGCTTCCTCTCTTAGTTCAGTGAAAATATCTAGATGCCACAAAAGCAGTATGTCTTTCTGTTAGTGACAGTGTCTTCCAATCCCATCCCCCAAGCCCACATTTTAAAACTAAATCTCATCTCCCTCTGTAACTTCATAATTTCTTTTCAACCCCTGTCTCACCCGGTACCAGAGTCTGGACCTTTTGAGAACCTTCTGTGCCCTTCTATACCATAACACTAACATTCAGGGGGCTGGAGTTGTGACACAGTGGTAGAGTGCTTGCCTGGCATGTGTGAGTCCCTGGGTTCGATACTCAGCACCACACATAAAAAAAATAAATTAAATAAAAGATCCATTAGCAACTAAAAAATTATTTAGAAAAACTAACATTCTGTGATTCCAGGACTGCTTCTTTAAATATAAGGACTCACTAAATAATTTGTTTAATCAGGAAGTTCCTAAGCACAACTAATCTTTTGTCTATGAAAGATACCTTATAAACATTTGAACAGCACAATCTTATTGAAATGAGTGCCTAGCTAGTAAAAAATTTTCCCTACCGTGTTTTTTATTTGAATCCTTTCAAGATTTCCCCTCTGGAATAGGCTGTCTGGAGCCAGAGGACCTTGTACTTTCATGTTGGAGCAGAGTTCACATTCTATTTATTTCATTTCATATAGTCCATTCCATAAGCGTTTTTGAAATGTTAATTACCATTTGTTGCTGTCTTTACATTCAGATTATATTCAGTGTCCATATTGTATGAGGAGGTTTAATGAAACTGCAGCCACAAGACATATAAATTTTTGCAAAGATCAGTCTTCTCGAAGAGTCTTTGATCCAGCCCAGACAGCAGCCAAATTGGCATCCAGAGCTCAGGTAAATATCTCTCCCCACGTGTTGACTTTGTGTCCTTGCATGCCTGGGGCAAGCAGAATTTGCAAGAACCTTAAATACCCATCCTAAGAAGTGTAAGGATCAAGAGAGCTGATTATTGTCACTCATCCCTCTGGGTGTTTCTTCTTTTAGAAACACACTTTCTAGTCAGCAATACCTTGGGGTATTGTGGAAAAAATATTTCTAAAGTGCCTGAAGCTTCTTAGGATGAAGACTGGAATATATAAAATGTGTTTACAGAGCATTATGTTAAACCCTTATTTATCTGATGGAGATTATCAGCCTAAACCACCCAGAATAGAACTGTGACTGAGTGGAAATGGCCTGGGGGCATGGGCAGAGAATCACAAGGAAGATGCTCCCCAGGTTGTATCTTCTGATCTGTACAGAAGGTGTCTTCAGCCTTTTGTTTAAGGGCACAGAACCAGCTAGTTAAAGGGGTATGTGGATGAATGGAAGCAACTATTACAAATAGGAACCAATAGTAAAATGACAACCTGAGCTGGATAACATTAACATTATAACCTCTGACCGAGCTGGAGCCAGCACACAGTTCCATACACAGCAGAAGTCCCAGGGACCTAACTCACAGTGCAGCATGGAAACCGGCAGTTTCATAAATGTGTCTCAGTCAACAAAAAAGACTGAGTTAGCCTGAATACTTTAAGAGCAGGTAACATGTTTAGAAAGATTTCCATTAAATCCAGTATCTCATGGAGATAGGACCTTTCCAACACTAGCATATCCCATAGAGTATGATTCTGGGCTCTCTCTCTTTCTCTCCTCATCTGTTAGGGACTGGTTCAATATCAGCTGTATAGCAGACACCATGCCAAGTAGTGTTGATTGGACATTTTTAATTCAAAGAAAGGGGGCTTGGAAACAATACAGTACAAGGGTGTTTTCATTGATGTATGTAGGAGGCTATGGGGGAGAAGCCCCTGGGATTCCTGGGCATTTTCAAAGGTAAGCAAACATTCTCCTTTAAGTGTCAAAATGAGCTCACCAGCTCAGATTTGGAGGAGGGAAGAACAGTATGCACAAAACGTCCAGCCTGAGATGCCACCCAAAGCTCAGAGCATCTGTGGGGAAGTGACAGGATGGCACAGGCAAAGTGGTCAGCTGATCTAGAAGGGCTTTAACTCAAGCCAGTTCAGATTGGAGGACAAGAGGAACTGATCAGACAGATGCTAAAATCTGAGGTCAGCAAGCCCCAGGGCCCAAAAGCAGGAACTGGAAATCCCAGGGAGCCTAGGCAGCCCTCCTTCCCTCTGTCCATCCCAGGATTTCCTCTTGCTGTGCTTCTGCCTCCTCTCTGCAGACTAGTTTTCATGGTTTTTCCACCTGGTCGTCTACCAGCAGCCTCACACATCATCCTACAGCAGGGTAGACTAGCTGAACAGTGGAAATTGGACTGATGTACAATTGACTGTTAAGAAAGGTTATTCTTGTAATTACTTTCCAAGACAGATCATGGGAGAGCAGGAAGGAGGCACAGAGGTAGGAAAAATGAGGGCCTGGGTTAAGAGAACTAAGTGGGGAGGTGTGGCAGGGTAGATTTAAGAAATAAATGATGAGAGCCAATTGAGGATTGGTTCTAGGATAAAAATGGGCTTCTGATCATAATACAGATTGAGTACCCCTTATCCAAGATGCCTAGGATAAGAAGTGTTTCAGGTATTTTATGGTTTTTTTTTTTTGGTGGGGGGGAGGGTACAGAGGATTGAAGTCAGGGGCACCCAACCACTGAGCCACATCCCCAGCCCTATTTTGTATTTTATTTAGAGACAGGGTCTCACCTTGCTTTTGCTGAGGCTGACTTTGGACTTGAGATCTTCCTGTTTCAGCCTCCCGAGCTGCTGGGATTACAGGCATGCACCACTGCACCCAGCTGGGTTTTTTATGTTTTTAAATTTTGGAATATTTGCATATATGTAATGAAATATCTTGGGGGGGCCTAAGTCTAAACACATGATTCATCTATGCTCATATACATCTTACGGAGCCTGAAAGTAATTTTATACGATATTTTTCACATGTCTGTGTTTTGACTGACACATCACATGAGTTCAGGTGCAGAATTTTCCACTTTTGATGGTGTTATATTGGTACTCAAAAACTTCCTGAGTTTTGAGCATTTCAGATGGCAGATTTGGGGGTTAGGGATGTTCAATCTATACTATTAATCTAGATAAAGGAGCATAGGAGAGAAGAGGGTGTGTGGTATGTTGCGGGCAGTGCATGGGTTGGTGGTCATAAATACAATTTTAGAGACTCAGTCTCTACAGCTGGAAGAGCCAGCACTCTGCAGTCAGTACTCAGGGTGTGACCTCAGTTCTGCAGTCCATTGTTTGTAGGTAAATTCTGAGACTCACTTGGATCTGTACAATGGACTTGAGCATGGGAGCCTTGCTGAGTGGCAGGAGGATTATAGACAGCCTAGCTCAGCGGTTCACCTAGGGTTCCCACACCCTTCCTCTCTGCAGGAGCCACTTTCCTCTCCTTAGGGTTGGCACCCATTTTGGGAGGGCCGTAATGGCCAACTTGCATTTGAAACAGTGTGTAAGTGTGAACTCCCCCTCCACCTTGTAAAGCAGTAGAGGGCAGGTGACATTTCTGCAAATGATTCCTCCCAACCAGTCTACAAGGTTAGTTGGCATTAGTGAGGCCAAAGAAGGCACAGAGAAGGGGTGAACGGAAATGGTTTTTATTCCTGAAGATAGCCAGCTGGCTGTCCTGACTGTAACGAGGGACTTGGCCCTGTTCCTCTCCTTGTTTTCCAGAGCTAAGCGGTGACGGGGAACACAGCAGAAGACTCGCTTGCTTTCTGCATTCCTTTGCTTGCTTTCCAGTCTATCTGAATGGCAGTGTCTGCTTCCCTTATGCCTGTGTCACTACTTGTGGCCTTGCCTAATAGTGAAGCTTATTCAGAAATGGGACCAGAAGGGAGGGGTTGTTTCAGTTTTGAAGGGCTATTAACAGAAACATATTTCTATTTTAAACATAATCAACTTTAAAAAATGTGTCATACTCTTAACCAAAACAGACCAATATGTGCCTCTGAAAATAGCTTTCTTTGGTTCAGATGGGTTGAGTTACCTGCTACCATCTCATGGCCCTCCTTGCCTGGGTGAGAACACTCAGTGGTGGGTCATCTTTCTACTGTAGTTTGTATGGGACAGGAGGTGCATCCATTGTGAGGTAAAGAGGAGTTCATCAGAGACATTTTTGGTTGTTACTTTGTGTTCATCTAACCATTCTGTGGCTGCTCCACAGGGACAGATTTGGCCTAGGGATGTTGGAATGCCATGCTTAAAGCATTTGCTGTCTCTGATCTGCTTTTCTTCTCTATTCATGTTAGAAAACAAAATCATGTTCAAGTGTAATGAAAAAACACAATGTTCTATAATTATGTCCTGATTAACACTGAGTAATTTCTTATGGCTCTATACACCTAATTTTATAGAATAAACTTACCACCAACAACCATAAGGGCTTGATTATGGAATGAAAACTCCAAACCCAGATGTGGCGCTGAGTACCTGAAAGAAGGACAGAATCCAAGCTGAGGTGTAGGGTGTGCTTGTTCCCTTCACCTGGGTGCAGGGTTCCCTGCAGATGAGTTGAGTGGACACAGCTTTACCTCTTGCATGGTTACAGAACTGTGCTCTGACTCTCCCTCTCCCCCTCCCTCTCTCTAGGGCAGGGCTCAGGTGAGTCCCAAAAAAGAACCAACTGTTACCAGTGCTGTGGGAGCTTTGCTACAGAACAGGGCCCTGGACACCCCAAATGGGGTCCCCACCAAGTCAGGTAAGTCAGAGTGTTTACTTCAGCTTTCCAGTGATGGGGTCAGAGGGGGCCACCATCAGCTTTGGGATTCATCCATAGTTGGCAAAAGCTAACAGGACATCCACTGTTGCTTTTGGATACAAAAGATGTGTGGGTTTGTTTGAGGTTAAAGCTTATTTGCCAAGAGGGAATATTTCTTAATTTATCAGGATTACACAACTTTGACAATGTACAAAGTCCAATCCCATTGCAGCAACAGGAGTCTACAACCATTGTTCTCCAGGCTCTGAAAACTGAAAACATGGAGAATAGATGGCATGTCAGGTACTATGTTGAAAATAGAGGGTTTCATTTCTAGAAATAAGCAATTTCTTCAAAGTAGCAGCAGAGCCATCCACATGACAATACTGAGTTTGTGCCAGCCCCATTTCCCTGCATCCTCCCAATGCACTTCACTTATTTCACTCTGCTTTTTATAGAACAGGAAAGGGAGGTTCGAAGAGGTTGAGTTAGTTTTCTGAGGCACGCGGCTGGTAACCAGGAGGCCGGGTTAGATGTCTACCGTGCTATCCCTCCATTCAAGCTGCATTAGTAAATGCGGCGGCCCTCTCTGGGATCAACATGTACTTCACGGCAATGTGAATTATTTCATGGCCATAATGGCACCTCCAATCAGTAGTCATATTTGAAGGTATTTTCAGAACTAGAGTAAGAAGGGCCAGTCACAAAGTCCTTAAAGTAACAGCACAGAAAAGTTTTGTTATTAGTTTTAAAATTTCTCATGAGTGCCTTATCAAGGACTAAAAATTGAGTTGAGGTATAGATCTATTATTTATTTAATTATTTATTTATTTATTTGTTTATTTATTTATTTAGGGTACTAGGGATTGAACCGAGGATGCTTTACGATCGGGCTATTTCCCCCTTTTAGTTTTTTATTTAGAGGCAGGACCTTGCTGAGTTGCTTGCGGCCTCACTAAGTTGCTGAGGCTGACCTTGAACTTGTGATCCTCCTGCCTTAGTCTCCTGAATCATTGGGATTATAGGGGCATACCACCACACGTGGGTGTTTTTGTTTTTTTTTTAAGAACCACAATAATGTTTTCCAGCAGCTGTACCATTTTACATTACTACCAACACTACACAAGAGTTCCATTTCCTTAATATCCTTATCAACACTTGTTAAATTCTGTCATTTTTAAAAAATAGTAATTGTCCTAATGAATATGAAGTGGTATTTCGTTATAGTTTGCTTTTGCATCTCTTTAATGATTTGTGTTGCTAAGAATCTTTTCAGGTCCTTATTGGTGATTTGTGTATCTTCTTTTGAGAAATGTCTGTTCAATCAAGTCCCTTGCCCATTTTTCAATAGTTGCTTGTTTTTTGTTGCCGAGTTTTAGGAATTCTCTAACACCCTGGATTTTACCTTTATCAGATACTTGAGTTATAAATATTTTCTTCCATTCTGTGAATTGCCTTTACCATTTGTTTAAAAGGCTGTCCTCTATCTATCAGTTTAAGTCTTTGACCCATTTTGAATTAATTTTTATATATCGTCCAACTCCATTCGTTTGCATGTGGATATCCAATTTTCCATTTGTTTCAAAGACTGTCCTCTATCCATCAAATGGTCTTGGTACCCTTGTCAAAATCATTTGACTATACATGTAGGTTATTTCTAGACTCTTCATTTCATTGGTTTATAGGTATCATTATGCCATTACCACATTGCTTTGGTTATTGTAGCTTTATAGCAAGTTTTCACTTTAGAAAGTGTGAGCCTGCCAAGATACAGCCAAGGTCATTTTGGATATTTTAGCATCTATTGAAATTCTCTATGAGTTTTAAGAAGATTTTTCTGTTTGTGAAAAAAGATCATTGGAATTTTGACAGGAATTACATTGAATCTGTAGATTGTTTGAGGTAGCGTGAACATCCTCACAATAATGAATCTTCAAATCCAATAAACTTGTGTCCTTAATTTCTTCTAGCCAGGTTGTATAGTTTTCATTGTATAAGTCTTTCACATCATTGGTTAGTTCCATGACAGTTTATTCTTTTTGATGTACTCTAAGTTTTCATAATTTCCTTTTCAGATTCATTGTTAGTATCCAGGAAAGGAACTGAAGTGTGTTGTCTTTGAATACTGCTACACTGCTGAATTTATTCATTACAGCTTTTTTTCTGATAAAATCTTTAGGGTTTTCTACATACCACTGCATCTGTGAAGAGACAATTTTACTACTTCCTTTCCAATTTAGATGTTTGTTTATTTTACTTGCCTAATTGTTTTGGTTAAAAATTCTTGCTCTATATTGAAAGAAAGTATTCTGTGTGTTTTTTATTTATAGATTTTATAGTGTTGGGGTTATTTCCTTCTATTCTTAGTTTGTTGAGGTTTTTTTTATCATGAAAGGATGTTGAGTTTTGTAAATACTTTTTCTACATTAATTGATAGGACAATGTAGTTTTTCTTTTTCATTCTATAAGGTGTTTTACATTGATTTTCAAACACCTATCCTTGCATTAAAACATAAATCCTACTTGGTCCTATTTTATAATTCTTTTTATATGCTGCTGAATTTGGTTTGCTAGTATTTTGTTGAGCATTTTTGTATAAATATTCATAAGGGATATCGATCTGTGGTTTTTTTTATAGCATCTTTGTCTGGCTTTTAATTAATGTCATTCTAGACTTATAGAATAAATTAGAAATTGCTACCTCTTCTTCAGGTTTTTTTTGGCGGGGTGGGACCTTCAGAAGAATCAGTGTTAAGTGTACTTTAAATATTCAGTAGTGTTCACCACTAACACCATCAGGTCCAGGCTTCATTTGTCATGAGTTTTTTTGTTGTTGATCTGATCTCCTTGCTAGTTACGTGCATTCATATATTTTATTTCTTCATAATTTAGTCATAGTAGATTCTGCATTTTTAGGAATTTGTCCATTTCATCAAGCTCAAACTTAATGCAATGTTATTGCTTATAGTACTTTCACAAAATTCTTTTTATTCTGTAGAATAGGTAATAATATCCCCAGTTTCATTTCTAACTTTAATCATTTGAACCTTCTCTTTTTTTTCTCAATCCATGTAGATAATGGCTTGTTGATTTCTTGGTCTTTCCAAAGAAGCAACTTTTGATTTTTTCTGATTCTATTTCCCTTATTTTTCTATTTTCAATTTTATCTCTCCTTTAATGTTTATTATCTACTTCCTTCCTGTAGTCATAGGTTTAGTTCGTTCTTTCTCATTCCTTAAGTTGCAAAGTTAGGTTGTTGATTTTTTATTATCTTTCTTTATTTTTTAATATATGCATTTGCAGCTATGAATTTCTCCTTAGCGCTGCTTTCACTGTGTCCCAGAAGTTTTGGCATGTTGTGTTTTCAGTTTTCTACCTTTGATAATTTCTCTTGTGAGTTCTCATTTGATCCATTGGTTGTTTAACTGTGTTTTGTTTAATTTCCACAAATTCCTGCATTCTTCAGTTTAACCTCTGTTATCGATTTCTAACTTCATCCTGCTGGGGTTAAAGAAAACACCTCGTATGGTATATATCACTTTTAATTCATGGAGACTTAACCTGTGACCTAAGGTGGTCTATTCTGGAAAATGTCCTGTGTGCACTTGAGAAGAATGTGTATGCTGTTGTTGTTGAATAGAGTGTTTTGTATATGTCTGTTAGATCTGGCTGGCTCATTGTGTTGTTTAAGTCTTCTGTTTCTTATCCCTGTCCATGCTCTCTCCATTGCTGAGAATGAATTCAGGTCTCCATTACTGTAGAATGTTTATTTCTCCCTTCAATTTTGTTGAGTTTTACTTCATACATTTTTGAGGGTCTATAACTAGGTTCATAATTGTAATATCTTCTTGCTGTATTCACCATTTTATTAACATATAACCTCCTGTTTTATACAATGTTAGTGTGTCTCTCTTGCTCTTCTTGATTGCTGTTTGTACATTAAATCTTTTGTCATCCTTCCTGATTTAGGCAGCTTTTTTGCTGCTGTGACTAAAAGATCTGACCAGAAAAATTTTAGGAGGAAAAGTTTATTTAGTGGTTCACACAGTTTTAGAGGTCTTAATCCAGAGAAGGCTGGCTCTGTTTCTCAGGGCTCAAGGTGAGGCTGAACATTATGGTGGAAGACTGTGGCAGAGGGAAACAGCTTACATGGTAATTAGGAGGCAGACAAAGAGACTACACTCTCCAAATACAAAATATATACCCCATAGCAATGCCCACAATGAACCACTTCCTCCAGTCACACCTCACCTGCCTCCAGATACCACTCAGTTAATCCCATTAGGGATTAATTCACTGATTAGGTTAAGGCTGTAACTCACTCATTTCGCCTCCAAACCTTTTTGCGTTATCTCACATGTGAGCTTTTGGGGACACCTCACATCCAAACCATAACACTTCCATTTTCAATTTACTTGTTTCTGTGCATCTAAAGTGAGTCTCCTATAGACAGAACATAGTTAAATCGTGTTTTGTCCATGGTGCCAAACTCTGACTGGGGAGTTTAATTCATTTACACTTATTTTTTCCTGTAGGTTTGAGTTACTGTCTTAGAGTCCTTTCATTTTACTCTTGTAGGACTCCCTTGAACATTTCGTTCAGGGCAGACCTTTTTGGGGGGCAGGGGACAGGAGGGTACCAGGGATTGAAGTCAGGGGCACTTAACCACTGAGTCACATTCCCCAGCCCTATTTTGTATTTTATTTAGAGAGAGGATCTCACTGAATTGCTTAGCACCTCGCTTTTGCTGAGGCTGGCCTTGAACTTGTGATCGTTCTATCTCAGCCTCTGAGCTGCTGGGATTGCAGGCATGTGCCCAGCAAGGCAGATCTTATGATAACAACTCTCTTAGCTTTTGTTTATCTGAAAATGTCTTAATTTCTCCATCAAATATGGGATTCCTAGGTGACTGAGATCCCCCTTCCCTTTTTTTTGCACTTTGTCTATATAGGTCCACTGTCTTCTGGTCTCCAAAGTTGCTGATGAAAAAATTGCTGATGGTGTTATCAAGGATCCTGTATATGTGATGAGTTGCATTTCTCATGCTACTTCCAAGATTCTTTGTCTTTTGAAGGTTTGAATATGTCTTGGTGTCCATTTCTGTGAGTTCAACTTCCTTGGAGTTCACTGTATCTATTGGATGGTTATAGTGATGACTTTCATTAAATTTGGGAAGTTTTCAGCCATTGTTTTAAGAGACATTCTCCTCACCCTTTTCTCTTTTTCTGGTATTCCCATATGTTGTTTGGCTTGATGGTAATCCATCATTCTCTTAAGTTCTTCAATCTTTTTACTTTCTAGTCCTCAGATGTAATAATTTCCATTGTCTTATCCTCAAGTTCATTGACTTTTTTCTTCTGCCTGCTCAACTGTATCCTTGAGTCCCTCTAGTAAATTTTTTTAGTTCTATTTTTCATTTCCAGAATTTATTTTTGGTATCTTTTTAGGAATTCTCTCTTTGTTGGTATTCCCATTTTGTTTCATCCATCATTTTCTTGACTTTCTCCACCTCCTCCTTTAGTTCTTTGAGCATTGTTAAGACAGTTGTTTAAGTCTGTCACTAGATCTCCCTAGGAGATCTGTCATCAGGGATTTTTTGCTGCTGTTGTTGTTGGTTTTGTTTTTTTAATGCTAAGAATTGAGCTCAGGGGTGCTCTCCCACTGAGTTATATCTCCAGTCATTTTTTTTATTTTAAGACAGAGTCTCACTGAGTTGCTGAAGCTGTCCTCAAACTTGTAGTCCTCCTACCTCAGCCTCCCGAGTCACTGGGATTATAGGAGTACTCCACCATGGCCAGATGTATCAAGGTCTTTCTCAAGGAAAGTTTCTATTGATTATTTCCCCCTATGAATGGGTCATATTTTCTTATTTCTCTGTGTGCCTTGTGATCTTCTTGTTTAGATCTGGACATTTTAATCTAATAGTGTGATAACTCTGGAAATTAGATTATTCCCCCTTCCCTGATTTTTTTTTCTTTTAACTGTTGTAGACTGTCCAAACAATCATTCTGAGATGTAAACTTGAGGTCTTCTCAGGCCTTTTCTGAGCCTGGGCTACTCCCTGGACATAAGCAGTCACTTTCCAATTTTCCTATATGTGCAGTTGTTTGGAATGTGTTAGTCTCTGATGTCAGATTCCACAGAAGGAAAAAAGACAAAATTTAAGGAGGGTGGACATTGGTGCCTTAAGTTCCCTTTAAGTCTGTCCCTTCAGCAAGAGTAGAAACGGACTGCAACTTGGGGGGCCTCAGGGGGTGCAACAACGGAGGCCACCTGCCTCTTGGTACATCTCTTTGATCAGAAACAACAATCAGCTGTCAGAACATAGGATCAGCGCCTAGATCTCTAATATGTGGAGGATAGGATTCTTATTGCCCACCCTGCCTCCCATAAGCCATGTGCAGATTGATTCAAGGACATGTGCACAGCTGCCTACCACATGGCTGGGGGTGGGGAGGATGTGTAATTGCTACTGTGTTAAAAGTTGAAATTGATGAAACTAAGTGCACTTTACTGTCCAAGCCTTCCCCTCCAAGCTGCAAGCCTTCATAGACTTTGGAGTCCCAAAATAGTCACATCACACAGATTCTGCCAGTGCAGTTGTTATCTAGATGGGGAGGGAAATTCCTGGTGATTGCTACTCTGCCATTTTCCCAGAATTCTGACAGATTATTAGTTTTCTCCTGATCTGTGAAAATGTAACAATGAGCTGGATTTTGGTTTTCACTGAGAAAAAAATAATTCAATCAACGTGTATTTCTTCAGTAAAATTTTCACTAACATGCTTTTTTTCTTCAGTATAATGATTAGTATCTTTCAGAAAAGACAATTTCTTTTTATTACTATTTCTTATTTTCAGATAATATAGGATAATGCTTAAAAGGTGAAAAGCACTCTCCTTTAAGTTTGAAGTCAAAGCTTAATAGGTTTAGATAACTTTGACAGTGTGTAGAGTTGAATCTGACTTTAGCAGCAAGGGTCTACAACTGCTGATCTCTTATCTGTTGAACTTGGAGAGAGTTGGTAATTAGAAAAGACAGCGTGTCAGTGTCCTGTTGAAAATCAGGGGAAAATTCTGCCCTTGGAAAATTAATTTCTTTAAAGTGGCAGCAAGGCATAAGGGAAAAGGTCCTAAATTGGGACTCACAGGTCTTGTTGTTAGCATGTGATGTGAAGCAGAAAATTATGACATCATTCTGAAACATCAGGAAACAGATGAACAGATCTAAGCAAATGGAATGTTTGCCTTTGATTAGTTACTGGAGGTTTATAACCACTGTGTTGTTGCTTGGTTAAAGGCCAGTTTCTTCAAATGGCATATACTAGCTTCTGTAATACCATCTGACCTCGCCTTCTACTCTTTCTTCTCAATCCTGCTCCAGCTGCAATGGTCTCTGTTTTTCCTTGAAAATATAACAGGCATGTACAATCCTACCACAGGGCCTTTGCCCTGGCTGCATCCTCTGCTGTGCCCACCAATCTACACTGCTCACCAGCTTCAATTCTGTGCTGAAGTTTCATCTTCCCAGTGGGATTTCCCCAACCTGTGTATTTAAAAGTAACAGAGACCTCCCTAGATCCTTTGTAGTTTTTGTCCCCATAGCATTGTTATCTAATATTCAGTATATGTATATTTCGTTCTCTCTCCCCTCCCCCCAGAAAAGGAATGTAATTTTTAAGAGAGCAGGGATTTGTCTCTTGTGTCTTATTTTTAATATGCTATTCTGTCCCTATTGTTTAGAATTGTCCTGGCTCATACGCAGTCTCATGTCTGTAGCTTTCCCAGGCTAGCATTGCATGCTGTGTCCCTACAGTTCTGGGGTCTCAGGAGACACATTCAAACCATGGCAGATCCTCATAATACAAACAGACCCTCCTGTGAACACAAAAGTCCTTCTGGAATAAAATATATGGGAGAAAGTTGGATTTCTCATTTAAATCATTGACATTTAAATAGAATTGACCTATTAATTAGCTTTAGGAGATAGCTTCTTCCCCTCCTCAGCCCATTTCAGGCTTAAGATGTTTCAAAATTTTAATTTCTTCTTTCCTGTGGTCTTACCTGCTTACACTTAGAAATAAAATCGCTGGAATCACATGTTGTTTGGAGCTGTGCTGGGGGAGGCAGAGGCACCTCAATGGAAGCTGATTCTCTAGTGTTTACACTTGGAGAAAAGTGCTGCATGCCTTTCACTAATGTGAACCAGCCTGCTCATGAACCAGTCACACCTCATGTCCATGTTTCCTTTCATGGTCTGTGTTAATGTAAGGCTCTGTTTGTAATATGAGGATCTGCTGTGGTTTGAATGTGTCCTCTGAGACCCCAGAACTGCAGGGCCACCGGCAAGTAACTCCAGCCTGGGAAAGCTATGGGCATGAGCCTCCAGCCCATGAGGGCTTCTGGGTGAGCTGAGCCCAGCCAAGCTCCACTAGGCAAGTGGGTGGTGCCGAGGCCTTGGGGACCCAGGCCTTAGTCTTTTTCTAGGGTGTCCATCATGTGGGACATGGAGCCCAAGGAGATATTCTGGGTCTCAAGATTTCATATTGTTTTCCCTCCTGGGTTTTAGACCTATTGGGAAGCAATTACCCCTTTCTTCTTATTTCTCCCTTTCCTAATGGGATGTCCATCCTATGCCTATCCCATCCATGATGGTATTTCAGAAGTAGATAATTTGTTTAATTTCACAGACTCACAGCTGGAAGGAAATTTGCTTTACAGATGAATCATGCCTTGAGCCTCACCCATGTCTGATCTTCAATGAGATTCTGGACTTTGGACTTTTAAGTTAGTTAAGATTTTGGGGCTATTGGGACAGAATGGATATGTTTTGCATGGGAGGGAGGATATTGATTTAGGGGGCTGGGCAGAATGCTATGGATTGAATGTGTCCTCCAAAGTTCACGCATTGAAGCCTTAGCTCTCGTGCTATAGTGTTTAGAGGGAGAATATTTGAGAGATGTTCCAGTTATGAAGGTCTGTCTCTCTTTCCCTCTCTTGGGTGTATACTCTCTTTCCCTTCTGCTGTCTGCCATGGGATGACGTAACCAGAAGATCCTTATCAGATATCTGGGGGCCCCTTAAGCTTGGACTTTCCAGCTTCCAGAACTGTAAGAAATAAACATCTTTTCTTTGTAAATATCTCAGCCTACTATTTTGTTATAGCAGCACAAAGCAGATGAAGACAAAATCTTTCTTAATTTGTTATTGGGCTTTGCTATTTCTAAATTGACAAATCAGTAGTTTAGCTACTTTGTGTTACTCTCCTTTTTAACTTTATGGCCATTTATGGTATCACATAAATTCAACTGTTATCTTTCAGGTAGCTAGTAGTTAATGTCCATAATAGTCTATTTTCCCATTACTCTAATAAAACACCTGAAGTTGAATTCATTATAAAGAAAAGAGGGTTATTATCTCACAGTTCTGAGATTGAAAGTCCAAATAACATGGCACTGGTACTCTGATGAGGACCTCACAATGGATGTCATCACAGTGGCAGATACATATGCTAGAGGGAGATATCGCAAGGTGAGGAAGAAAGGAAGTGAAATAGAGGGGAGAGGCCAGACTTGCTCCTTTGATATCAGCTCACTCTCACAGGCACTGAGGTTCCATTAGAACTACTTAACCTCTTCCTAGGATGATGTCCCTAATGACCTCCCCATTAGGCTCCACCTTGTAAGGGTCCCACCACTTTTTAACACCACCACACTGGGGACCAAGTTTCCAACACCTGAACACTTGGGGGTCACATTCCAACCATATCTAAACCATAACAACCTCCCAAACTCTGGATTTTGTTATCAACTCTCTTCAGCAAAGTAAGCTTGCAGTACCTTCCACGATAACAGCTAAATTCTCAGCAGGGGAGATGGATGTGTGTAGGTCACAGGCCTTCCTCATCCCGGGGTCTTATGAGAAGACATGGGATGCACAGGTGAGAGCACAAGATAGCCTGTGAAACGGGGACATCACTGTCACGGTGCTCAGAAGGAGTCCTCCATCCAGCAGTTACCAGGCGGGGTTGTTTCCTATGCCTATGGAGCCTTAAAGATCTAGGGGGACAGTCAATAACTCTGCCTAATATTTAACAATGAGATGGAAAAGTCCTGAGGGAATATAAGGAGGAACTCATAGTGAGAGGGGAAGCTTTGTGGAAGTGGATGGCTTTCGGGATGAGCTAGATTCTGATAAGAAAAATTGAAGAATGAACAAAGATGGGAAAATGTGAGTGCAGAGGACACCCTCCAGGGACACAGGGTTTGTTTGGACACAGCGTAGGAAAGAGTTGGGGGGTAAAGAGAAACTCAGGTGGAACCGGAAGGTCTGCATGTGAGCAGGGAACGCAGGGACGCGGGCAAAGCATGCAGACTTCACATCATTCATGTCAACGCTGTTGTCACATCCTCTGCCACTCTGTGTCAGGCACATCTGTGTGAGTCAGGCAATTATGATGACCTAGAAACTTTTTGTCTCTGGCCACTTTAAGTTAGCCTGCCAAAAATTTCTTTTGAGAAACAGCATTTTAAGAATTATGTAAGAAATTCTAGCTTACTGTAAAAGATATTGGGAAATGGAGGGAAAGTTATGAAGAAAGTTTAAAATCATTCATCATGCTGCCACCTTAACCACGGTTAACTCTGACATTTTTCCCCAATTTATTTCTACTCATATTGTTCCTTTCTAGTTTTCCTTCTAGAAACATTGGAATCATCTTGTTTGTTTAGTTTTTTCCACTTAATGCATTTTGACTATTTCTCTATAGCAACAAAGAATCTCTTTGAAAACAGTATCATATCAGGAACACGTTGTAACTCCCTCAGCTATTTCCCTGATATTGAGCAGGTAGATTGCTTCTACATTTTTCCTTTATTAAATAAGTCCCCGGTTCATGGACAGTGGCCCCACTTACATTACGCACTCTTCCAAGCACTTCACGGACAAAGTCATTTAATCCTCACACTAGCCTGAGCAGGTCAGTGTATGTTCATATCCCTGTTTTCCAGATGAGGATTAAGCAATTTGGACAAGCAACTTAATAGGAAGCAGCAGGGCTTTTCCCCAAAGCTCCATCTGCTTTGGGAAAACTGGGTCCAAAAATACAAATGTCAAGGCTATAGATAACATTAGGAAATCATTTCAGAAAAAAAAAAAAAAGTGGCTCCTCTTGCATTCCCACAAAGATTCTAATGTCAGATGGGAAAAGAGTTTATGACTTTCAGCCAGCCAGCAGTTACTGGTGACTGTTCGCTCAAGGCTTTAGTGTCAGAGTGGTGCCACCACCACATTCTTTCTCCAGCATCTTTACACAGAGACTAAAATTGCTTGGAAAATGTAATTCTGCGATCTGCACCGGTGTTGCTTCATAGTCAGTACATTGAATTGTTCAGTTTTGCTGTCGGCTGTGCTCACTGCCCCCACCTCCTCGTCAGTGGATTTTTATCAAGTTGAGCTTCTTGCCTGCTCACATACCCCTTCCTACGTAGCTGAATTGTATGGCAAATGTAGTGAGGATCTTAGTGTCAATTTTGGTAGAAGGTCTGTATATCCTTGGGTAAAACTAACACTGAAAGCGTCTTCTATTCCTATATCCTCTGATGTTTGATTCATAATTTCCTCATTGCTACCTCTTCATTCAACACTGAATGATTAGAAGGGAGGCCAGAGAGCTGTTTCTTTTTATAAAGAATGATTGCTCTGAAAATCCTGTCCCATACCATGTGGGCAAACCCAGACCACAGTATGCAGTACTCAGATCCAGAGACCTCTCCATCTCCACACCTAACCATTCTGTGGGGCACAAAGGACCAGAGCACTGCTTGTGTCACGAGCCCAGCCATGTGCTGGGAGGGAAAGCATCCTGTGCTTCCATAAGGCTTAGAAACCCTAACTGGTATGAGAGCTGGCAAAGAACCATGAGGACATGAAATACTCGGGGCACATTTTGAAAGCTCAGGCAGCGGTGGGGAGGGATGCTGAGGTCATATTGTATAAAAGGCAGGTCCCCTAAGGAGGCAGTCCAAAGTTCATGGGAAGACAAAGGGCTAGGGGACAGTGGGGCAAAGCACCTGAGACGGTCCCCATTTTCCTTATTACTTGTCCTAGGTCAGAAAGTGGGTATAGATATCAACAAATAAATTAATTAATTAAAAATAAGGTTTTGGAATCTAACATGAGGATTTCATAATCATTCCCTCCCCCAACCCTTGGAAATGTTTTGCTTTAACATAATAACAAATCTGTTTATGTTTGCAAAGGATTAGCTACGGACCCTACTTCTGGAGCAAAACTCAGACAAGGATTTAGTAAATCCTCTAAAAAAGATTAACTCCTAGAGACCAGGTAAGGGGAAAAAAAAAAAAAAAAAAAAAACACCCCTAATCCAGGTGTGGCTGATCACATAATGTGCAGAATATAGTTGGTCAACGTTTGAGTGAATGGATCTGTAACAGGCAAGCCCCAATTTGGGTTAGCACAATGTATGCTCTTGAAACTGTTGGTCAATGTGAAAGGACACCCCATGTTTCAATCTTGAGTTTGGGGAGAGGGCAACGATCCTCACTTTTGACCTGGAAATCTACTGCCTTGTTCCTTTTTCCAAACATTCCACAGTAAAAGGATAGCTCCTGAGATTGTGGATTGTGTGTAAAGTGTTGATAGATCGAGAGAGGCCTATTGCTTAACATTCTCACTGTGGAAAGAGTGACGTTCTAAAGTTAACCATGCTTCTTTCTGCCTTCAGACTGGCTCCCCGAAGCTCAGCAGCCTGGATGGCCTTGTACCCAGGAATGCCACCCAACGGGAAGGACAGACAATGCCCATCTTCTAGAGGCATCACTTAGGATAAGTAACACTAGCTTCAACTTTCCTCTTTATTTACTCCCTTCACAATTTTCAGAACAAAATCATTAAACACATCGACCTGTATGATAATGTTTAAGATTCACTTGAAGTTTTTTTTTTTTTTTTAATCAAATATTAAGGACAGTGTCGCTTTGGGAGTTGGACCTTTTTGTGACAGTCTTTGGAGTACTAGCATTATTTACTAACTAGGAACACTGCATTTTAACTAGCATCTTTTCTACATAAAAGCTGTCCTAGCCTAGCTTTAATGTTTACCCCTAATATTATAATTAGTCGTGATTCCTATTTGAAATGTTCTTTTCTATATCACACAGAATTGTTCACATTGATCCCACACAGATTATAGTTGGGGGGAAAACTTGCAGGGGTAAAGTTCACAGAAACCTTCCCACCCTGTGGAAGAACACCATGGGTCCCCTGCCATCGATCATAGACAAATCAGAGCCACCTGCTACTCTCTTTGCCATTTCTTTACACAGCTGCTGGGAGGAGGTAAGCCACCTCTTTCTCCTCTTTGCAGTCTTGGGCATCAGGGTTTTTCTTTTTTCTTTTTTCTCTTTTTTTTTGGAAGAGCCATTTATATTTAGTTTTATACTTTTTTAGCCCAAGAACTTAATTTTTCTTCATCAGGAACTTTAATAGGGAATATTCAATGAAGTTTCTTGTCTAAATTCTAGCAAGAGATTCCCAAGCTGGCCCCATGATAGTGCAGAAACATCCGAAGCGCTCATGACCTGAATTTTAGGGACCAAATATCATTGTTTTATGTTCAGGAACATCAAGTGTGCATTCTGGAACAGACCAAAACCTATATTAAACCATGTAAAAGTCTTTGTGGATGCTTCTATGAACAGATTTTGGGGGGGTCGTAGATGAGGTGAGCTAATGCTCCCAGACCTCTTGTTCTGGAAGAATGCTTCCAGCTCAGAGGAAGGATGGGATGTGGGAACTGACTTGGGCATCCAGAGCAGTGGGCAGTAGATTCCTTTCAAGGAGCACCCTGTCTCACTTTGTTTCCTTCCCCCTGACTCAGCTGTAGTTTAAGGAAGGACCTCAGTCTGGGGCTTGGGAGTGAAGCTAGGTGGCAGAGCGCTTTCCTAGCTCATGTGAGGCCATTGGTTCTGTCCCCAGTGCAGCAAAAACAAAACAAAAAAAAACCCCACTGGATCCCATAGTTTAAATTTCGGTTAATTCCACAAGCTTCAGCCTAGCCCTGGGCAGCTTTTGCCCTTCGTGATGGCCAGGGTTTCTCTCACTGGGCTTATGATGGGCTCTTGGACGTGCAAATTCAATACTTCCCTCTGTCTTCCCAAACTAGTGTGTCAGACTTAAGGGGCACAATATTTTCTGAAGAAATTCCTGCTAGGAATAAGTAAATTTCTAATTTGTATTAGAAATTAATGGTAAATACTATTGTAAAATGGATCATAGTAGCCAGGGTGAACTAAACTCTGGTAGTTATCTGGTAGGTAGTATGCTGACCTATACATCAGAAATAACTGATTTTACTCAAAAGGTGAAGTTTCTAATGGATACAGACCGAGAACAGTAGTTTATGTTCTGTGGGGGAAGTAATGACCAGGAGGGGGCACCAGGGAGCCAGAACATTGTCTATTTTGATCTGAGTGTTTAATGTCGACGCAGATGTAGCTATATGAAAATTAATCAGGCTGGGGATATAGCTCAGTTGGTAGAGTGCTTGCCTCGCAAGCACAAGGCCCTGGGTTCAATCCCCAGCACTGCAAAAAATAGATGATTAAATAAAAATAAAAAAATTAATCAAGCGGCATTGCAAGATATGTAGTTTATTATATGTAAGATACACGTTTACGGAAAAGAAAACCTCAAAAACAAAATACAAAGGAGGTTTTTAAAAGGTTAGGTTACATTTAAAAAACTCATAAGATACCATATTCAAGAGATACAGATTTCAAGAGATAGAGATTACAGGTACAGTTACATTGTAAAATGTAATCCTCTGAATAAAAGCTAATAATGACTTAAACTGATGAATTACAAATGCGTTTATCTATTGGTGATTAAAAACAATACTTAGGAACTTAAGCAGCTTGAAGTTTAAGCTAGGCAAAGAAAATTCTTGTTTAATATATATATATATATATATAAATTCCAGTAATATTTTTTAAATTCCTGTTAAAAATATAATCAACATTATAGTCAGCAAAATGCTTTTGACTGACGCCTGGATTATACCACTTAACTTGGTTACACAGTGATTTTTTTTTTTTTTTTCGGTCAGATGTAACTGACAACAACCAGTTTTGTCTTTAAGATAAATGAAGTGATAACTCACATTGCAGCATCATATGGAAAATATTCAAACTACATTTAAAATGCTTTAAAATGGAAAAAACTATCGCTCCACAAGGATTTTTTTTCTGTAAAACTACAGGTTGGCTATGGTAATAGTAACTAAACTACGTCCAACTCTGAAGGTAGAAAAATCTCTGAAAAGAAATACACAGACTATTTGTAATATATCATAAAAAGGTTATATTCTTTTTTTTTTAAAAAAAAAAAGAAAGGAAAAAAAAAAAGTTCTCCCAACTCGGAGAAGTCCAAGCCTTTCTATACTAGGCAGCGTGACATAAAAAGTTATATAGTTAACATTATGATCATGGCTTACGATTAAATTCAATATGACAAACACATATATAGCAGCTGTCATTTTGGATGTTGGTTATGACAATATTTGCAGTTCGATTAAAGAACACGCACTTGTTACATTTGGTACAAAGCATGAATACTCAGGACAGATTGGCACAATACATGCAGTTCGAGAATTCTCTTAAGACAGTCATCACAGAATAAGCCATAGTCCCAGTCCTGTTTTCTACATCTTTCCTTGTATTATAACTGATGTTTACAATGCTTCTTAAAACACCTTCCAGAATCAGAAAAAGATGCTTTTAAAGACCATTTATCTGAAGGCATGATGGAAATGAGGCAAGATGGCAGTGCTGGTGCCAGTCGTAAAGACAGGGGGAATGGGGGGCAGGGGGAGCTGGCCCAGATTCACGGTGCCCATGGGCATTGGGGCTTCTGGTGGCTGCGGCTGTGGCTGCTGCAGCTGCAGCTGCAGCTGCACCTGCTGCGGCTGCTGTGGCTGTGGTGGGGGTGGTGGTGGGGGTGGTGGTGGTGGTGGTGGCGGTGGTGGCGGCGGCGGCAGCGGTGGTGGTGGCTGCTGCTGCTGCTGCCCCATACAGGTCAACCTGTGGGGAAGAGGTTCCCCTGGACCCAGGGTGATGGTGCTATTCCCAAAGGCATTTTGGGGAGGAGGAGGAGGCAGCTGCCAGAAACTCAACAGAGATGATATGTCGAGAGAGGCAGGGATTGTTAGATTCACAGCATCTGCCACCAGCTCCTTGGGAAGGGTGACCTTCCCAGGCCCTCCCTTAGCCAGCTCAAAACCTGGGTTGAGCTTAAGAGGTGACTGAGGCTCTTGCAGAGGCAAGTCCTCAAAGAAACTGATGTTGCAAAAACCTTTAGTATCTGCTTTCAGAGGCAGGCTAGGAAGTGGAGGGTACGAGGTAGCAGCGGCGGTGTACTTAGGATTCTGAAGAATCGGGGGAGAAGAGCTCGGTGCTACCATGGGGTGCAGGGAGGCAAGGGGCTCTGGCATCGGTGGTGGCATAGGCTGGATGGTTTGTTCTGGAGGCCCAAGGGTGAGGCCATGAACCTCAGGTGGCAGGCCACCTGCAAGCCCATTCTGGGCAGGAACTCCTATCGGGAAAGGAGACAAGGGAGCAGCCTTCAGTTGGAATGAAGGCGCCATAGTAGGGAAGGTGCTCAGAAGGTCTCCTGTCTGCAAACTCTCTCTCATGAGCTCCTGCGAGTGTGTCTTCTTGGTATGACGGGTGAGGTGGTCCTTGCGCCCAAATCTCTGGGCGCAGAACTGGCACAGGAAGTCCTTGCATCCTGTGTGGACCACCAGGTGGCGTCGCACATCCTTCCGGGTGTAGAAGCATCTCTCACAATGGTCGCACTGGTGCTTCTTCTCCTTGGTGACAGCGGGCGGCTTTTCTTCTGCATGGGCTTTGAGGTGGTCAAGCAGCACCTCAGTGCTCCCCAGCTCCAGAGCGCAGACCCCACAGGTGAGGTCTCCACTGCTGGCTGCATGCAGGGCCAGGTGCCTCTTGTAGCCCAGCATGGTGTGGTATTTCTTCCCACACTCCTCGCACACGTAGGCCATCTTGTTGGGGTCGTGGGTCTGCAGGTGGTTCTTCAGGTGGTCTTTCCGGTTGAATGTCTTCTCACAGTGAATGCACTGGTGAGACTTCTGGGGTGAGTGGGTAGCCATGTGCCTAGGAGCAGAAGGGAACATTGTACAACAGTTGTTTTATGACAAGAAAGGTCTAGAAACAATACATCAAAATGGTAATTAATAGTTTTATCTAGATTTTGGCATTTTTGTTTTTGAGCTACTTTTTTCTGTATTTTCCAAATACACAAAATTTTATTGTTAAAAAAAATCATGAACTACTAAAGATATAATGCAACTTTCACATCTATCAGGAATAGAACATATTTAAATGAGAACATATTTTCTTAATGCATTTGTTTAGAAATATGTATGCAAGTATTTAAAAATATGTGATCATGAAAAATATTTTTCAGAAGGGGGCTCAAGGGGCATTTGACACTTTTTGAAAATTCACAAATTTTCAAAAGTGACCCACTTTGCCTTCTGCATGGAACCACCAGTTCCCAGTTTTAGTTCATTGTTCCTAATACAATTTCTTCGTGAACTGTACTGATTGAGAGAGGAAAAAAAGGAGCCTTTTAACATGTCTATCATTAGCCTCAGAGAAAGTATCTAGCTGAACCCAGTTTTTAAAAACTTCACCATCCTTTCATTTTAAAAAGGTTCATTTTAATAACTAAAACACTAGGCACTGCTTGTGTTTCTTATAAAATGCAATTCTTTGTGAAATCCTGCTAGCTTGCAGGTGGCACATGTTGCTTCGTGTCCCTTATGACAGTTACCTTCTTTAGATTCTCTGTAGAGGCTTAGCTTGTTTACTGACAATTTTAATGCAATTGTATCCTTTGAGCTAGTGATTCTGGATACAAAAGAATTTCTAACAACTTATTTTATTAAAAAAAAAAACTCCTTAAGACAGTATAAGTTAAAAGTGTACTTCATTATACCTTCCACCTAACCACCTACCCTGCCTTGCCCATTCCTAGAGATACTACAGGAAAGTGGTCTATACCAGCAGTGTTTTGGCAGACAGTGGTGGTGGTCCCACTACAAGGCAAACTGGAAGCCAGTTCAACACTGATAAGCCTGGTCTGAATCAAAGCAAAAACCTTCCTCTCTCATTTAAAAAACAGCCTGCTCTGTGTAGCAGTTAAGAAGTTAGTTGTCGGTCTTCCTTTCAGGACACACAGCTTAGCATGCATGATGTAGCAGGCACTGTTAGTTAGATGGGGACAACAGTGAAGACAAGAACCAATACAATAGGCACTTTAGAGGTCTGAACTATGCCACTGTCTCCACGTTCTAGACATATTTAAATAAATTCACAGGCTGCAGAAAGGTTTTAGAGCACTTCAGAGAGCAAACAGCCATGTTGTTCTACAAGATATATCACAGAAATTGATACGAAGTGGGACTGGCTTATGATCAGGACCCCAGAGCTCTGGCTAGTCTTCTAGTTTTGCCTTTCTCACGTTTCTCTGTGCAAGATTTTGATCGGGTTTGATCTCACCTATCACTCACTAGCAGATCGATACCAGGTTGATACCACTGGACGTGGCATTTCCTGCCTACTCTTGTACAACCTCTGAATGGAGCACAGGTTGGCACTAGTACTTAAGCAATACCACCATCTTTCACCAGCTCCCATCCCTTAGAGGTTGATGACTGTCCTTTGCCTTGCATCCAGTTCTTCTCTTTACTTCCTCATGCAACAGTCCCAAACTAGAATACTACCAATACTGAATTTACTTCCACAACTTGGTACCTTCCCTCAACATTTCTTCTTACCTCACAACAGCAGTTTTAGTGTGTCCTATAGTCAGCACTAAATGCTACCATCTGGGGTGTCAACTGGATCATGTCAGTGCTCCTGCAAGTCTTCATGGGTGATTATTCATAGTGAGACTTCCAACATTAGTCTAGAGCCTGCAAATCATCTTTTCTTGCCCTTTGCCATCTCCACCAAACTGGTTTCATTATTTGCTGTTAGGACCTATGTTCTCTTTTCTGGTTAAACAAGTCAGTTTTTTTTTTTTTTTTTTTTTTCCTTTCCTCAATCTCTGCTTATAAAATGAAACTTCTGTTGCAACCATTGGGAAATGGGATGGAATGCTGCCCTAGCATCTTTTTTTTTTTAAAGATGTTGATAGACCTTTATTCATTTATTTATATGTGGTGCTGAGAATAAAACCCACTGAATCACACATGTAAGGCAAGTGCTCTGCCACTGAGTCATAACCCCAGGTCCCCTAGCATCCCTTTTTAAAGATAGACCTAAAGCATCCTGCCATCTCACCACTTGGGTCTTTATGGGAGCACTCGTAGGCCAGAGGCTGGGTCTGGGTGGTGGTTCTTACATAAAGTACATTGCTTCTCTTCTTTTGCCTACTTCACATCCTTAACTGGACATTTCCCTTGAACTACTGCCTCCTAAATATTGCTTAAGACATTTCTTGAGGGCTGGGATTGTGGCTCAGTGGTCGAGCACTTGCCTTGCATATATGAGGCACTGGGTTTGATTCTCAGCACCGCATACAAATAAATAAGGTTCATCAACAACTAATAAAAATATTAAAAAAAGAAAAGACATCTTCTTAAGTGTGGTTGACCACAGTAATCCCAACTAATTCTACTCATTCCAATAATCTGTTAGTTCCACTTTGTTTCCCAGGCATTTATCTCTGTCTTTACCCAGTTATGGCACCTTATGGGCCTCAAATGCAGCCCTGCTGCCTTCAGCGTTCAGATGGAGATGTTTGCTGTGTACACTAACAAGCTCCATGCAAACCAGGAGCCACGGTGACAGAGTCAGTGCACACGCCATTCTGCTATGCATGAGCACTAGAGGGTGGCCTGTGCACAGCAGAAGGCATCTGCGGTATTAACTACTTAAGCTTTAACACACTTAGGTTAGATCATCTGTCACAGTACTATTGAGGGCCACCAGCGTAACTCGCATCTTCCTCCCCAGGGCACTCTGAGACTGAAGTGATAATGTGTTCAGTGCTAATTCTCCCAACTCTGCACTTAGATGTGAGCAGTCAGAAAGGTGAAACTTTGAAGATCGTTTTAAGAAGATTCGAGGTGAGTGGCACCTCTCTCTTAACCAGGCATCAAAAGAAGTGCCACATTCATGGAGTGCTGTGCACATGGCTCTTGGGTGGTGTAGACACCAGGTCTACCGCAGTCACTGTTCTTCAGACTGGTGTCTGACTGCATTTTGTCTTGTCTATGATGGAAAAAAAAATCTATTTTCTATTACAAAAATCCCTCGGAAGCAGAAGCAACATCTCATTTCCCTCATGGAAGTGAGTGCCTACCAAGCACTCAAAATCATCCAGATTAAATGGATTTAAAGAAGGTGAATCCACTAAAGCAGCGGTTTCTACCCTTTGGGGTACTGCAGCGGCCCCTGCATGCCGACTCAGTGCACAGGCCCCGCATCTGCAGGACCCACTGAACTCCACTCGCTTGAGTGCTTTTTCCAACTAAGGTGACAAACCACTCCAAAAGTTTGCCCTCATGGGCGTCTCCTCTCCCTGTCACTCTTAGGACCTGGACAACCCTTCACATTTTTTATGCAGACTCTCATGACAGGTTTCTAGTCAGCCTCTCCTCCACATCACTTTCTAAGGCCCTAATCAAATGTTACTTCACTTCTGAGACTCGCTTGAATAAAAAGGACCTTCCAGATAGTGCGTGAGGTCTGGGGCGCCTGCTTCCTTCTCGCTGATGTGCTCAGCCTCACCCCATTCCTCCTCCAGGCCTATCCTCTGTGCATGGCACCTGAAGGCCAAGGCTCATGCTCAGGCCTCAGAGGAGGACTGCCCCTCCTGAGCAGCCTTCCCAGGTCTCCTAGGCAGTGAAGTGCACCTCTATCCACCTGCACAGCTGTCGAAGCTCCGCTGCATTTAATAGTTCTGCATGCCTACCCCACACAGTGGGCTTCTCCCCATTCTGCTCTCAGGCCTGCTATACTGTGGGTGCAAGGAACAAACCACCACGGCACAGCAAAACTGATGCAGAAAAGCCCAGTAATCGCTGGGGAGACGCTTTAAAGAACCCCTAAAAGGTTAAAATAGATCCAGACCCTGTCTCCCTTTCCTGCTGCAGTGAGTGAACTGAGGGCTTCAAGCCACTTACAGGCCCACATAAAAGCACATACCTTTCTAAAGCCTCTCACCTCATCAATTTATATCTGGAAACGAAGGCTTTGCCACAATCGGTCTGCAAGCACTTGAATGGTCGCTCCCTGGTGTGGGAATAATTGTGAATAGTGAACTTCTCCAGGGTGAGGAACGTTTTGCCGCATAACTGGCAGGGGAACGTGGCCATGGGCTTTGCTTCTCACACCTTCCTTTTCAGATGTGCCAATCAAACGGTATACACTTTAGGCACACTTGCAAGGAAGGGGCAGAGCAGAGGCAGCATCATCCACTGGTTCTTCGTGTCCTGCTTTCCCAAGTCCCACTTTGCAGGCAGCCTCAGGCGGGGGGAGAGAGTCTGCGGCACTGAAGAGATCCAGGCACAGGAAGGGGGTCTGCATCATCAGACAGCCTGTGGAGACAAGAGGAATGGTTTTCTCACATCAGCCACTTGAAAACTACACTTTCCCTCCCTAGCACTTCACGGCCCACTGCCCACAGCCAGCACGCTCCTCACAGGGCTCTAATGGGCATGATTCTCCAGCCTCCCTGTGCTTCCAGAGGCACTTCTGCGTAGAAATCCACTCATCGGCTCCTCCCGAGTGGCGAGGCATCGCTGGCCAGCTCTCAGGGCTGATGAAGCACTCTGTGACAAGGACAGTTCTTTCCACACTTTCAGCATCCTCTACTTTGAGATTTCTGCTCAGTGAGGCTCGGCAGACCAGCAAAAGAGAAAGAACCCTCCCTGCCTGTGTTGGAGTACTCTACGGGTCCAGACACAAAATCCAGCCCTATTCAAACCACCAGCTTTTTCTCTTCATGAGCTGTTAGCATAACCCAAGTTGTTCATGACACCTGTTCAAACTTCCAGAGGATGAGGAGGAGTCATTTGTATACATCTAAGTGAATTTGCTTGTGAGGTAACTATGCACGAGGACTGAGGGAAACACCACGTGGGTAAAGCTGGTCAGTTGTGCTGAGTGGTGAGGTGAGATGAAATAGTCCCACGCAACAGAACGGAGGGCTCGCAGGGATGCTCAGGTCACGCTTGTAGGTACTGTCCTCTAGAAAAATGTCCTGTCCGCCTCTTACCTTTCTATTTACAGGGACATTTCCTTGTCCCTCAGGTACTTGGGGGTAGCTCAACCCATCTCAAACCCAGGCCATTAACACCCCTCCAAACACAGCCAAATTCACCAAACTCCAGACTTCTTTTTCTATCAATGGACCATCATTTGAGGAAACATAAGCGTCCAAGGCAGATCAGGAACAATATAGTAGTTCTGAATTGTTAGGATCTTATGCTATTTGAAAAAGAATGTCATAATTGGGGTGCAGGTGGGGAAATGCTAACCTTCCAAATACCAATACTTAAAAAAAAAAAATTAGACTAGGTTGAATATCCTAAATGAGAAAATCCAAAATCTGAAGCTTTCTGAGTGTCAGCCTGATGCTACAAGTGGAAAATTCCATACCTGACCTCATGTGACAGGTCACAGTCAAAAATGCAAGAGCACTAAAAGTATCACAAATGACTTCAGGCTATGGCATAAACATGTGGATTTTGTGCTTAGACTTGGGCTCCATCACCAATTTGTATATTATCTATATACAAATATCTTCTGGGCCTTTCAGTAAAAGGGATACCCAACTACTATAGGCTTATGTTAAACACACACGAGTTTTGTATGCAGGCCAGCCTTTTCTGAACTCGGTCAAGTGGGTGAGTCTTTAAAACTGTCCCATGCAGTCATTCACTTATTGTTAAATCCTTAGAACTGCTCCTTATTGTTAAAATTTTTATTTATCCTTTGTTACTTTCTGAACAGAAAGTCAGATGAAATTTCAGCATTGCTCATCTCCTGGTCCAGACTTTTTAGCATCTGGGCAAAATATACCCCTCATATACATCCTGCTCTACCCATTTGGAACCTACAGAGATGACTTCTGTGCCACGACTAGAGGTTTGGCAGGGGACACACGGGCATTCTTGGCCATGACTGGAGGTTTGACAGGGGACACATGGGCATCTTGGCACCAGACCTTCTTTCTGATCCTTGCAGCATACACGACCTGTTCCTCTGTCACCAAGTGCAACTTTAACTGGGCTTCTGTTCTGATCCACCCAAAGTCCTCTCCAACCCTTCATTCCCTTCCGGTTTTCCAGCTCCTTCCCGAGGCCTCACCTTGAGGCCTCCTCAATCACCACGAGTTCCTTCTAGGAATTCTATCTCACTAACACAGCTTGCGCTGCCAGGTCTTATGATCTGTCCTACTTCACACCCAGCTGAGGCCTGGCCACGGTACTCAGCCAGTTATAAAACCCTCCTTCACTTGGGATTGCTGTGCTTCTTCCCAAGTCTGTTTTCAAAAGACTAAAACATACACAGATTATGAAGTTTGAAATATGATTTTCCCTCCTTCCCTTTACAGCTAAACTCAAAACAGGCCTCATCACTTCAGAGGAGCTGTTTTGGTAGGGAAGGTTCTGTATTTGTCTTACCTACTTACAATGCCAATCACACATACTTTTCTCAACTTATCTCAGTAAATTTATTCTCCTCAAGTCTTGCTTTATGAGATGACCAGTACAGCCCATAGAACTTTGGTAATGATGGGAATGTTATATTATCATGGCTACTGAACACTCAAAATGTGCTGCTGTGAAACAATTATTTAAATAGACACAGCCAGTGGCTGCTCTGTGGGACAGTACAGGCAGACTCTTGGATTCACTGTCAAAAGGGCTGAACTGGACTTTCCTTGGACACAAGTGGATTTTGATATCACCCTCAGGTGTTATCCCTGAAGTGTGGGAAGAATTTACATCACGTGTTTTATGAACACAGTGGAAAGATTCCCCTGTTCAAATTCCAGCATGCCCATGTGGGCTATATCCAGAGTTTCAGTTTCCAAGTTTGTGTTATTCACCTGATGTGTGTAAAAGGACTCTTGGGGACAATCAATTGAAATGATTTGAAATCACACAATCTAAAACAATGCCAAACAAATAAACAGTACTTATGAAACACCGAGATTAAAAGTAAAACCATGTGTTCATGTATAGTCTATGGTTTCTAAACATTTAGCTATGGAGAGTGTTTTCTGCCTGTGTGTATATATATATACACCACCCATTATTCCTACTGGAATGAACCAGTAGCATGGGCAAGGCATGCAGAAAGGACATAAGAAGGGGCAAGTGAAAAGCCTTTATCCCTTGCTTCTTAGCAGACGTAAGTCAACTGACTGCTCACCAACATACCATGAGTACAAAGAAAAATAAAATATATTCAATTTTTTAAAATTGCCCTTTGGCACCAAATGAAGTTTTGAGATTAACTTTCTGGTTACTTCGTCCCTATGTTAAAAAATCCAATGGCCACAGATCCACACCTACAGTTCCCTTTGGCATCTGAAGATGGTAGGCACATTCAGAGGGTGACATGGCCATGTTTTGTCTAAGCATGAGGCTCATTTCTTCCAACCTCAAGTCCTCCAACTTTCCCTTAAACTTTTCATATTTATTTTATTAACGTCTTTCCCCTAAGACTTTATCTTGTCGAGTTTCAGAGTTGTGTTAAATACACCCAGCACAACACAAAGTGCAAAGCCAGGCCTCAAATGTTGGCCTGAACAGATTCCGTGATAGTGAACATTCTTCAATTTCTTCAGGGATTCTGTAGGAATGAACTCAACTTCATAAATAGTTACAACATTCCAGTTACCATAGTTGTGAATTTCATAAATATGGACCTGAGAATACAAATATTTGCACTGTTTTCATGATACAATCATAAACTTCTATAAAAATTGTCTTTCCACACAGACTATAAATTCTTTGTGGCTCAGGATCAAAGCTCAGTTATTTAAAAAAACAAACCATGTGGCTGTATACTACATCTCTCATCACCATGCACTCAGTTGGTGCTGGCTGTATACTAACAATTACAATTTTGGATGAAACCTGATATGCTCTCTGGCCACATCCTTGAAGCAGACTTAGGGTTACTTGGTACTGTCTGGCAGATCACCAGCATCTAACAGAGAACTGACTAAGTGATGGTCCTGATGTCGGTCTGTTCTGTCACTTGACATACAGACTGCACTTGAATCTTAAATACAGTACTATTTCAACACCTGTCACCATGGAAAGATAGTAAGTCTTTCCCCAAAACATCTCAGGACATAATTTTCAGTCCCCTTGATTCTAAAAATACTCAGTGAGTGATACAGATCTGCCAGTATGCCAGAGAAGGCTTGTACCATCTGCTTCATTCTGCTCATGCTGATTATTTTGGGGATGAGAGAGGATCAGACTGGAATAAGAACATATATATATATGGCAACAGCCAGGAAAGACTACGTTCCCTGGGGGCTGGAGGTAAACGGCGGCGAAGGGGGGTCAGCACAAGTGCAGCTCCAGGGCTTCCCCACTGCTGCAGAACACAGTCGTCTAACGGGGACAACTGTTTCACAGCATTCTCAAAATAAACCATGACTTCTGGCTTCTATTTCCATTGTCCCCAGTGACACAATGCAAGGCCCATTTCTGAGAGGAAACTGAATTTCCATTTTTGGCCTTCCAAGATGGGTGCTTTTAAGTTTTTGTTTCCACTCCATTCATCACTGTGTCTACTAGATAAGAAGGTTCTCCCCAAATGTGTATCTCCCTCATACAACCAAGACCTGGGACTGTTTTCAAATAAATATGTTAAGGCTGATTTTAAAAGGGTCTCTAACAAGGTTATTTTTTCTTATATTCACAAACTATGAAGCAGCCAATCATGGAACAAGAGAGGTGGAAATCCTTTGCTTAACTGGACCTAGGAAGCTTCCAAACAGGGTACCTTTCTCCAACTCAGGACTTGAGCAGCAAATCTATCAACAAATTAAAACCCAAACTATTCAGAAACATCAGCAAGAGGAAGGAGACCCAGAATCTCTAGGTGGTTACGACTGCTTATTTTTTATTCTATTGTGAAATTTGTTGGGTGCTTTGGCTGAGCCAGTATAACATCAGAAGAGCTTGGTCTTGCATGCCCAATCAGCAAAAAAGGTGCTCATGGTACTCAACTACTTTGAAGAGCACACAGGGGCTCTGATGAGGCCTTTGCAGCATGGCTAGAGCTGGATTACCAGCACTGATTGAGACCTGGGTCTTAACTCAGTCCCATGGCGGTGCAGCAGGGCCCCTGGGAACTCTCTGGCATTCTGTACAGAATTAGAAAGCATGCATACTGGGATTCTTTTTTTAAAAAAATTTTAAAATTTGTTCTAATTATGCATGACGGTAGAATGCATTTATGTACTTCGATATATCATACATAAATGGAGCATTTATTTCTCATTTTTCTAATTGTACATGTCGCAGAACCACATCAGTTCTACAGTCATACATGTACATAAGGTAATAATGTCTGCTTCATTCTACTATCCTCCTTACCCCCATACCTCCTCCCCTCCCTTCATTCTCCTCTACCTAATCTAAAGTAACTGAATGATACTGGGATTCTTACAGAGAGAAGGAGTATAGCATTTAAACAATTTTCTAAGGGGTCCTAGATTCAAACAGGGTAAAGGGCACTGACTAAGTCGAGAACTGAGAGAAAATCCTTCTTGATGCTATCAATCTTTCACTGGGCTCTTCACAATGTCACTGGTATTTCCTAATCCATGGGCCACAGATTTAGGGCTTGAATTCTTTCAGGTAAAAGTGGAAAAAAACCAAAAAAGCTCTGTAATGTTTTTCTGGAATTCAAGCAGTAAACAACTTGTACAAATTTCATTTCAAATATGGGTATGGATGACAATTTAATATATCCTGTCCTGTAAGACAGTCTACCTTATGACTCAAGGGCCTGCTGCCCTCAAATCACAGGGGTTTATCTGTCAACATCTTTAAAAGTCTTTATTAAAGGTCATATATCCTCAATAAAGTACTAAGATATTATCATTAAAATCCTGACACCTGAGCTGACATGTCACTCAGAAGACAGCACTTGCCAAGGATGAACTCAGGCTGGATTCACAGGGCCTGTCAGTCTGCTCTGGCTGCAGATCTCTCCCCAGCAGTGGCTCAAAGGTTATCAAGGCCCCAGATCAGTCTCCCTGCTGTTTCCTCAAAGTGCTACATTCTCTTGTATTTCCCCTTCTGGGATGCCCCCTATCCCTTATCCATCTGTCAAACTCCTATTTTTCTGTCACGCTGACAGAAGAATGAATTCTTCCACATGGTAGAGTCCACGCAGTAGTCCAGCGGACATCTCTACCTGCATCTGTCTGACGCTGTTTTACCCCAGTTTATGCTGGGTGCTAGGACACCCCGACGGCCCTGTCCTACCATTCCCACAGCCTGCTGAGAAATCGGGTTTGCTGCCTATATTCTTTCACACTGTCACCTTGAGGGATTTAATTTTGTTAAGCCAGTGACTAGGCTCCTATTTTCTTAGAAATGAGGTTTAAAATAAGAAAGCCCCAGTGAAGTGTTTATCTAATACTCAGAGAGAAAAGTGAGAAAGCTGTCAAGTGGACACCAGATCCATACCCTAGCCAGACATTTTTAAGAGGACAGTGTGAGTCATCTAATGATGGTGGACTGAACGTAAGCACACCACTCCAGATTTTTTTGAAACTCTACTAAAGACAAGGGCAAATGGGGGCTCCTCTGGGATTCACCTGCACTGCCTGACAGCGAAGCCTTGCTGACAAGCTCTGCTATTATGTCCGCAAAGCTTCCATCAGCTTTGTCACGGCTCTCTACTCATAAATCAGTAGGTGTCCAGGATCACCTGGAAAAATGAGAAAGAGGAAAAATGAACACAAAACTAACAGAGCCAGGCAGCTCAGAGTGGAAAGGCTGGCCATGGAGGAAAGATTTGAATTAACACCTGCCATGATTCTTAGGTACCTGCGTGTTTGGCACTGTGGCTTATTTTGAGGGTACCTGCTATTTTTCCATGTGAGCTGGTTCTATTGCTCACTAGTGATTAACTCTGAGGCAACCTTTATAACTCAGCTAATATCATCCTGTGACTAATGGTAAAATTATTCACAGATAAAATGGCTGGAACACTTATAGTTAGACCAAGAAATAGGAAGGAGGAGATGATTTTTACGTTAATGTAAGAATTTAGTATCTTTACCACATGACAAAGTTACCATCACTGCTTCCACTGAATATTTCATTGTTATACTAGAATCTGTGGACATGCAATTAGGCAACAAGCAGAACTGAAAGATGAAGTAAATCTTTCATTATCTGCAGATGAATGTCTACATCAAAGACCACAAAGACTCCACACACAAGATTAATATTGTTTGACAAGGTGTTTGGTTATAAAAATCAAAATTACAAAATCAATTGCCTTTCTAAATACTAGAAGACAGAAATGTAATTTAAGATATCATACAAGCCACAAAACAAAGATACCTAAGAAACGCCCAGGTAAAGGGAAAGAGACAATCAATATACGAAGCTGGAGTCACAGGATGGAGGCATTGGATGATGCTCCTCTGAATTGGTAGATATAATTAAATTGCTCTGTGACTTACACATGGAGAAAAGATAAACAAATGAAAATAATTATTCAAATTCAAGGTGATAAGCACCGTGGTTGTCCAGGAATGATGGGCTCCCGATTAGCAGATCAAGGTAGGTTTCATAGAGGAATCAAAGTTTGGCCTACACATTTACTAGATCTTCAAGAGAATGAACCAACATAGGGCATTTGGAAAATAAGCAGTTCAGTAGGACTGGAATGTGGATGCAAAGATGAGGCACAGTGGTGAACAGATTGGAGAGGCAGGCAGAGACCAGATGATATTTTCTGAGACTATGGCAGGGAGGTGTGAGATGGCAGGGAGGTGTGAGATGCCCTGGAGAGGAATGGGGCTTGGGATGGTAAGGCCATTTAGAAGAGATGATGCTGTCGTGCATGAGGAGAGAGGGCAGGTTCAAATGACATTCTGTAAGCAGACTAGTTAAATGAGGAATTAGCTTAGTAGAAAGAGGGGATGGTGATGGGGGAGATGGAGAGTAAGTCTGAGTCCCAGAGGAAAATTCCAGTTCATCCTTGGACACACTGAGTGTAAATGGTGCCTAATGGGCAGTTTGGGCAGGCAAGGAGACCCCCAGCATGGAATGCCTGAGGTCCTCCCCTCAAGGACAGTGCAAGCACGCCCTTGCCCTTTGGCTTTGGGGAGGTGGATGCCATTTTGCATGTGGCTTATTCAGGCAATTATAAAGGACTGAGCCCTCCATGGGTGGCCTCAGGTCCTGTCAGGAAGCTCACATGAACAACCTTGATCACCAGCATCACTCTTCCCCAGGGTGGTTTGGTAAAGTGGGTTGGCCCTGGGGTGAGGAGGCCTTTGTTTTCTTTTGGGCAGGCAGGTCGCAGCTAGACTGATCCTCCCTCAGGAGATCTACTCAGCATGCAGAACGGGAGGCAGGCTTGTGGGGGCATGCAGTTCTCAGGGCTCTGAAGACAGAAGCAGCCTCTGCCTCTAAATTCCCCAGCTTCCTCCTGGGTGAGATAGCATAGGGACCCGTCTATGGTGATAAAAATAAGCAAATGAAAATTGAATCTCAATTCAAAAACTAGACAAGATGTTCCTAAATTTAACTTCTGTCCCGTGATAGTACAAACAAGACCTTAACAGCTTAAAAACCCTTTTGGTGGCCAAATCCACTAGCAGAAGGGCAGGCCTTTTCTAGATGGATCTTTATTATATACTTTCTTCAGCAGATTGAAGAGATAGACATCTAAGCTGAAAGTCAAGGCTAGCCATGACTCCATGTGGACATGCCAGTGGGGAGACAGGAGGCAGCAGCAGGGAGAAAATGCCAATACAAGTGTGTGCAAATTGGAATGAGAAGCCACGAGGAAGGCCCACGCTAGTGGACATGAGCCCTACAGAGCCACAGAAGACCAAGGAACCAAACCACAGAGGCACTTGGACCCATCAGCACAGAGCGCTTCATCTTTCTCAGCCCCATGGCCACTCGCTGAACACCCTTCTCATCATGAGGAGTGAAGCCTGGCTGGTAGCTCAGATTCCCAGACGGCGCCACACCAATGGCTATTCAGGCTCAAAGGGACAAAGCGGGAAGGAGCTATCTTTGCAGACTCTTAAGTATTTCACATTCCTCCTCTCTCACCACACTGAATTTAAAATAGAATATTCCGAAACAAATAGATGTATGTGTACAAGTGAGGCATGTGCGTCCAGGAAGGCAAGTGTTAAGTCTAGGACTGGCTCTCAAGCTGAGACGCACTGTCCCCGTTTTAAGACGTCTATTTATTAATGGAGACTCTAGGTAGTCTGGAGTGGGTGGGGGTAGACAGCGAGCCCCAAAATCCAGACAAAGGCCTTTAGTATTAGGAGCAGATTTTCTAATCATTAAAGTCAGGAATGGGGACTGTTCCTTTGTGACAACTGAAAATATATCCCCCTCCTCCCTCCCTATAAGTCCTCGATGGCTGGCCTTTAGACCCTCAGGGTTGGCTTCTATAGCTGTCTGCCATGCTCTCTTTTCCTGGGACTCTAGAGTGTAGAGCATGGAGGAACCAGAACTCTAATTAGCAGTAGGCCTATTGTCCCAGTAAGGCCACCATCTGGGGAAAGAAAAGCCTGGTTCCTTCTCAGGAAGCATGTGGGTACAGGTTTGTACTGAGGAAAGAAGAAAAACTAAGAAAAGCAAACCAGTCTCAGAGACAAAGGGAAGCCAGACTTGTGAAGGAAACTTTTAGTCTATGCTGTCTAGAAAGGATGCCCGGGACTTGGTGCACTGTTTGATCCCAAGACAACATAACCCTAAATAAACAGAAAAGGACAGCAATGCAGACATGGGTATGTCAGGGGGGTCTGTGTGGGGAATGGGATGACAGATGGTGAGTTTCATTTTTCCTTTCTGAATATCTGCACTGTCTGAATTTTGATGACTACTTGAGTCGAGTCTAGGTGAACCACAGTCAGGCGAAGAACACCGACATGTGCAGAGGTGTGCAGCCAGGCAGCAGCGGGGAGTGGGGTTCAGTCTGGCTGCGAGGGATGTGTGGACCAGGAGGGGCGGGAGAGGGGCTGGACAGGTGGCATCCGGCCACAGCCAAGTGGGCTTCTCCGGGGAACTGGGAGTCCACGAAGGTCAGGACGGTTCAGCAACTGACTGCACTAGAGGGGACAAGCCTCACAGACCACCTGCCCCCTCCTGGGTGCAGAACTGAGTTATTTGGAGGAAAGAGCAAATGTAAGGCACTGATCTGAAACTCCAAATGGGTTTTTTTCCCACGGGAGTCCAGGACCAAATCTCATTGCCCTGGATGAAGAGAGGTGATGGGCACTTTTAAAACGATAACCTCCTCTATTGTTTTCAAGGGAGGACTCCCCAGAACTTAGAGCAAACCATGTCCACACCTGGTCATGTGAGAAAGGGAACTCGCTGCACCTGTGAAAGGCACGCTGGCTGGTCCCTTAGAAATAATTCTGAAATCTACCAATATTTCTCCCCCCATCCTTTAAGATGATCTGAGTCTTAATTTTCTTTTTAAACTGATAAACATTTCACTGGGCTTCTGTTTGGAAGGAAAGTGGCACTACAGAAACAAGGCCACTCTTCTGGGCTCCCACCCTGGCTTCTCGGAAAGGGGAAAGGAATGCTAGGGAGACAGGAGAGAAGCCTGGAGAGGGGAGCACTGGAGCCAGCCTCCCTCCTTTCACCTTATGTTTTTTTCCTCCCCATTCACAGTTTTAGGTCCTTTGTTTGTTTAAGAGACCATTACAATCGGAGGCAGTTCAATGGGGAGGAATGTGAACTCTCTAAGTAGCGTCCTTGCGATCCACATGTGTGGTCCCTCCCCCCAGCCATCCAGGCGGCTGCAGTGTGCCTTCCTCTGCTCCTAGCCGCCGGGAGGAAGGCAGGACACCTTGCTCACAATGAGTCCTAATTCCCCACCGGGCCAGGCTTGCTGCTCCTTCCCAGTAGCCTACAGCCATGTCTCAAGGAGCTCTTCCTTCCCTGCTTGCCTAGCCTCTGTGGACCACCACACTCCCTGTTCCCTTCAGCTCCTGGGAAAATACTGCCTTGTGCTGGTCATCCTGTCTTCTGCCTGCGGATTCACAACAGACGCCTTGAACACTGGGCACACGCCGTGGGATATCACTGGTTACCACACCTGTCTAAGTCATACATACTTTAAACCAAAGAAACAAGGCCAGATTCCTCCCTGACCTCCCAAACCTGTTGGAATTTCCAGCAGCTTTGTCAGTTCCTAATAGAAACGTTGGGCCTGTTGGACTGAAGTTCTTGGTCAACAGCTCAAAATAATATTTGTAACTGTATTATATTTCCATAGCAATTCAATAGAGTCCAAAAACATAGTATTTCAATTGAGCCCATAAAGCCCTCTAATGCTATTTGCCATTTCACAGCCCTGTCAGATCAGCATTGATGTCCCCAATTGCCAGATAAGGAAACTGAGATTCAGTAGACTCAGTTCAGTGTCCATAGCACTGACTAATGAGATACTGCAAGTAATGTACTGCACCAAGGAAAGTGCCCAGTACCGAGTGAGTGTCCAGAAACTCTTAGCTTCTGGTGTCATTGATAATGACCAGAGGCTCCAACCAGGTGTTCTGAGCTAAGCAGAGTGTTCTTTCCACCTCTACCCATCCCGCACCTATGTAAGAGCACCAGCTTTTACTCCTATATTTCCGCATGAAGCCTCAGAGTGGGTAATGGGTTCCCTAGCACAGCTGCAGTGTAACTGGTACCCTCCTCAGACCGATATGTCAGTCTCTTCTGAAAAAGGAGGGCCACTCTGACACCTTTTCTTAGGTATACAAGTTAGGTCTGTCATGGGCATGGCTTTCATGCTTTTGAACCAAAAACATTGTCATAAAATCTATAGACCTGAAGGGGCTGTGGACGGGGGACAGTGGAGAATATAAAAAGTTGCTCATTGCATCATTAGATTTCCTGAAACATAGAGTGTGTTGCCACTTTAACAGAAGAAAAAGCCAAGAATCCCATTCTAAAGTATTTTTGCAGTTGGAAGGGGAAGCAGGGAAATGAATTTATTCTCTACTAGGCCCTTCTTGAAACACCCTGCACCAGCCTCCAGCACAGCCTTGCCTAAGTTCACTATGTTTCCAAGCAATTACTAATAAACATGCCCAATTAGAAATAAATTTAAAACTTGCATACCTACTGCGTGAGAGGAAACGTCAACCACAGGCAGGCACGGAGTTCTCCCGGAGGTCTCAAGATTCCGACCTGTAAGAAGAGACTTGCACATCTTCAGTGAATGAAGTTAGAAGAACACACTCCCTATGATACCATAACCTGAGCTTCCAGTTATGAGTGCTCACACATCACTGAGGTGGTCTACAGGAGGTTTCCTACTGCTTTTTCATGCATTTTAATGGGTGATCTTTACTTATATTATATCCTCTGTCCTACTTGCAACTGGATTAGAACAATTCTCAAGCTTTTCCCTGCTTTCTGCAAGTGAAAAAAAAAAAGAATACATGAAATTGCTTACATAAAATATTCAAAACAGCACTCAGAGGAAATGGTATTTCTTTTAAACCAACAGTATTAAAATACCATAAAACAGGTATGCAAATCCAAGCAGTAACAGAACCTGAAACAAATTATGAATTGAAAGAAAGTCAGAAATATCCAGTTGACACTTTCAACAAACACTTCATATAAACATATAGATTTATCAAGTTTGCAAGGCATCTCCCAATGAAATATTCAATGACTATTAAACCTGGCTGTGCATTAGAATTAACAGGGAACTCCTTTGGAAATATAGATTCCTAGGCCACAAGGCAAACTAGCCCAGACTAAAATGGTAAGATGGGCCCCAGACACATGTGTTTCTACCAGGTTCTCAGAAGTGAAGTATGTCACCAGCTTTGGATCACCACCCTGATGGGCATTTGGAAACCAGTCTCTCTGTTCACCAATTAATTATAAAACTTGGCTTCTTGCAACTAAGACTATTCCAACCAGCCGATCCTCTTAGGGGGAAAAGCTGCTAGGGGTGCTATTAACCAGTACAAAGGTAAATCTATTATGAAACAAAGCCAATTAGCTCACCTAAGTGATTTATTCACTTGGCTGCCTGCTCTAATTTGATTTTTTTTTTAAAAAAGGCTATGACTATTTTGCATAAGAACAGTCTTTTAAGTTGTAAATGGAAAAGGTTATGGCCTTGTCAGACAACTAACATTTAAAAATGACCCAACACAGTTCAGGATAAAACCAGAGGTGAACAGATTACTTGAATCACCGGAGAGTCTGTTTTGAAGTTATTCCTTGCTTTGCATATACAAACGCCTCACAAATCATCTGCACAGTTCACCTGTTGTCTCAAAATTGGGTGGTCCCCAAACATTTGTATCAACTTTTTTTTAAAGAGCTTTAAAAAACACTGAAGCAAAAGAAATCTTCTAGATGATTCTTTGCTCCTGCCCAGCTCACAATGGACAATACCAATTTATGTATTCAGAGAGGCGGGCCTCTCTTCTGCTTCCCAGGAAAGGGCGCGCAGAACGTGAGGTACGCAAAACAGGCAGTGGAGTAGCTTAGCCTCATTGTCAAAATATTCAAATTATCACAAAAAGAAAGCAATTCCTTTCTGAACTCAACAATACTCCTTGGCCTCTGAGGGCTCACACAGGAGCTTATTCTCAGGCTGTTCAGTGTGAGCAGCACCAGTGAAAGAGGAGAGCCCTGGCAGGGAGGAGATCAAGTCCTTCAGCCTCTCCCACCTGCCTCTCAGCATGTCCGACGTGTACATATTAACAATGCAATGGGGACCCTCAAGCAGGCCTGGCTGGGGCAGCATCCTGTGCAGTGTAGGACAGCTTAACACAGCAAAGAGACAGTCAAGAAAAAACCCCTCAGTTGGACAGGATGCTACTTGCAGGCTGTTCAGGTCAGGATTTAGGTTTCAAAAGCAGAGGAAAAGGTTTTCACATGTCAACTTTTTTTTTTTTTTTAAGTGTGTAGTAAAAACGACACCATAAAAATCAAACAATTCTAAAGATCGATGTTTCTGAGTTCCAGAGTAGCCAGAAATACCACATTTTTTCTAGCAAAGGAGATGGTGCCTGGTAAACAGATTTGCTGGTTGTTTTAAATGAATGAGATTTTTTTTTTTTTTTTGGAAGCCATTCACTGACAACAAAAACACGTTTCATGACTCTAGAGCGTATGATTTCTAGAGTGCGTTTTTGCCACACAGTATGTTTTCCTGGGCGCTGCTTCGGGGAACAGTATTTAAGAACACGCTTCTCCTCAGTTAATGAACTGGCTGAGCTGCCTGCTGAGCACTCGCTGAAACCCCGAAATGAACAAAAGGAAATCTTCCAGTTTCAGCTCATTCACTTCGAACTGCTCCTGGTTTTACTTAAGCTAATTCTTCCAGCTGACTTTATTTCCAATGATTTGAATGGGAGAGAGTTGGGCAACCCTGACACTGGAAAGTTGTCCCTGGTTTGCAACGAAAGAGTCCTGCAGATTGAGGATGTGCCAGGGTTGTGAAGTCTCTCAAAAATGTCTAAAGACTGTAATTGCAAATGGAAAGGAGCCCACCTGATTTGGTAGATTACAATTAAAATCTCTGCAGCGAGATGGATCATGGTGAACAATGACATATTTGAACTGGAGACCCTAAGTGGGATATTCACATTCACCCCCAAACAGTGATGATGTTTCAAAAGAAGCTACAGAGAGGCATGCTGCTAAAGGAACACATGGAATTTAAACAGATCTGTGGGTCTGGCACCTGGTCCCTATCCTCTCACTTACAGACACTCCCTGGGAACCCCCATGCACAGCTCAAAGTATTAACTACTCCTTGAGGTCAGAGGCCTCCCAAATCTCCACCTTCAATCCTCAGCTTTCAAATTCCAGACAAATGCATCCACCTTCCTCCTGAACCTCTCACTGTGGATACCTCCCTGTGCCCACGGCCCGGTCACTACAGCAGGGGCTTCAGCCCCTAGCCAGCTCCTCCCCAGCACACTGTGTATCTCAGCCATCCTTGGCAAATGCTCATGAGATGGGGGTTATGTTTTAAGTGGGAAGTGTTAGCCCCATTTTTTCTTATAGAAAAGTAAGGCTAAAAAGTTTTGCCTGGTCCTCTGCTAATGTGAGAATCAACCCTTCACCATAACTTCCTAGCCTCCACAAAGCCAGAAACTCTGGAGTCATACTAGATTTTTCTCACTGATTAAGCTGTACGGAGTCTGTGAACTCATTGTCTCCCAAATCTGTTTCCTCCTCTCACTTCCCATGGTTACCTACTGTTGGGGCGAGTTCTGCCTTTATTACTGCCTCCAAATCAGCATGGCAATACAACTTGGGAATTTTACTTTTTGTCCTCCCAACAATTTCCCTTTCTCACTTAAAACAGGTGGCGGATTTGTCACCCCTTGTATTTCAGCCCAGCTGAAGGCAGGAGCGGCCTGAAGAAGTCTTTGTTAATATCTAAATCCAGTGAGGAAATTCTGCAGGACTGCTGGGAGTGGAGGGCGGATAAGAGGGTGAAAAAAGAGACACTGCCCCTTCCATTCCCCATCCCCCACTGCTGGGCCTGGAAAGGAAAAGGATCTGTCAGCCCCCAGCAAGGGGGGCCTTGCCCTGCTGTTTCCTAAGGCAGCGACAGAGTCCTTGAGGACAGCTGTGTGGGAGCAGGCAAGCTCCAGGAGTTTCCCAGCCTCCACTCCTGGCTCTGAGGCCGACAGCTGCAAGGCTTCAAGACACCGCTATTGTGATATATGGAAGGTCAGAGGCCAGTTCCTCACCTTCCAGGCGCCATGGGAATCTCTAGGTTCAAGGGCACAACCTATTCGGGAAGAGGCGCCACCGGAAACTCACCCAGATGAAATTCTCTAGGTTAGCAGGATGGGGGTGGGAGTTCAAATGGAGATTGTTACGAGAATGAAGACCTTGTGGATGAGATTCAGATATGTGGGTGCCTCAACCAGGTGCGAAGAATCCTACTTAGAATCACTGCTACCCATGAGATTGACTAGCTACAACTGCAGGAACTGGGGCCCATCTGTTTTTTGTTTCAAGAAAGGCTACCACTGGTTTGCAGAGAAGCAAGGGTTCAGAAGGTGCTGGTGATGGGGACCCTCCTGTGTGTGACAACCCCAGGGCTAACAGAGAAGGAAGGAAGAGCAGATGTTAGAGGATACTCACAAGATTAACGCCTCTGATTCCTATGCAAATACCTAGAACGGGAGAGGCAAAGTTATCTTTAAGGCCTTTATCTTAAGCTCTGAATTGCTAAAAGCAAACAAACCAGGAAACATACATACATACAGAGGATAAAAAGTGAAGTCTATTTGGAAAAAGACCTAGAGCTCGTGGAGTCTTGAGATCCAGACATCCCTGTTGCCTAAGCCTGGACATCCTTCCCTGGCCAATGTGCTGGGACGGGGATCTGATTTCCATAAGATGGAAATGATGGCCTGCTGGAAACTAAGGTGCTTTGGGGGAGGGGGGATTCCCTCCCTAGGAGAAAGGACATAAATCCTTGTGACAAAATGTAATCATTCAAAGAGGCTGCAGTAATGATAGGTCCTGGAGGCACTAATAGTTTGTCTGGGATGGGGGCAGTGTTGAGACTCCAGGTCAGTGGCATTCTCTGAGGAAATTCCACTTCAGTCTGTGGCTACACATCTGAGACCTTCAGAAGAGGTTTATAAAGGCCCTGATGAAGACTGAAGAGGGTTTTAGATAAGCTACTCTGGCCATAATGTAGAGAAAACTATTAGGATAGAGCACTCTGGCCAGCAGAACTTCATACAGGCGAGCATCAGCAACCAGGGAACCCATTTTCCTGCCAAATGGGCTTATCACTAATCGTGAAGATCACACAGGGTACAGGGCACATCCAGAGGAAAGTTGACCTGGAAGAGGAGGATTCTCTGGGGGAGAAAGTGCCCACCACTGAGCAGGGCTTGTCAAGACGGTTCCTTGAGTCTGAAACACAAAGCCCCACTTATCTGCTTTGATTCCAAGGATGGTGGGCATGTTGTATTAAAACACAGCCCAGGAGAGATCTCACGGACAGGAAACATGAAAGCTAAGGGTGTTGGGTGAGCAGGTAGAGGTTTGGCAAACCAAAACAAGCCAAGAGTGGGGCCGCTCTGGTCTCCTAAGGGTCTAGCCCCAAATCCCTCCAAGGACAGCCTTCTACAGGAGAACACTTTCCAAATCTGTGGTGCCCCAAAATGTGGGGATATGGCAAGGGGGAGGGATACTGAGAAAAGAGGACCAGTCTACTCTGCGGGCCCAAATCAAACTTTCGTGTGACTTCCTTTAAATGCAGCAGCCTGGTAAATAAGGAGGCTGGAGTCAGGTCAGTGGAAGGGCTGTTTCCGCATGCTGGAGACTAAGATCCATACTTGTTCCCCAGTCTGTTTTTGGACGGGCTCCCCTTCATTCTAATCACAATGCTGCTGTCAGAGTGATTCTTCTAACATGCAAATATGTTCCTGTCACTTGCCTGTTTGGAATTCTTTAATAGTCCCATTAGTTTCTGTCAACTGCAACCTAGAGACCTGTCTAATCAGAACCACTGCAAGTTTTTTAAGGGGGATAGCAGTACATTAAAGTTTGTGTTCTAGAAGGAGACCTCAGACAGCACACACAGATTGTTCTCCTGGATTTATCAATTAAATACATTAAAATGGATAAACGAATTCCCGTGGCAAAAAAAAAAAACAAACAAACCACCAAACAACAGAACTGTGCACAAAAAGAATAAAAGCTGTAACTGAACTTGGGTTTAGCGACACCCAAAACTAAAGTTTTTCATCTTCCCTGAGTCAGAACTGGCAAACTCATACACACACAGGGTTGAATGGATGGGCCAGACGAGAAACATTTTAGGGAAAAAACATGAAATGACTGTGACCCCAACATGGTCCCAGTTTACATGGTGGGTGTGTGTTTTATGAGCCATTTTTAATTCCTGCTGCTGAAACAAAAAAGAAAATAATTACCTTGGTACTTGCTACAGAATGGATTAATTTATTCTCCAAATAAAGTTCTCCTTGTTGTATAGACATGTGCACTACACTAGTTAGCACCAACTTAAAGATCGACAAAGAATATGTTTTACTGGCTAATTTTGATAATATTAAACATTCTCCTCTATTATGATCCCAACTGTCTTCCCTTTCACTTTTTGTTTTGCTTATTTGCTCATGGAGACGGGAAGAAGTTTTAACGGTATTCTTTAGATAAGAACTTTCCTTACATAAAAGTGGCACAATGATGTGTTTTACGCTACTTCTTCCACTGTGTGGGAAGCACATTCTACTAATACCAGGTGTGCTCCTGCAGTTAAAGAACTAACCACACACCAGTGTTCTTGTAGAGGCAACCTCAGATGGATGCTGTGGTACAGCAGAAAGAGCCGAGTTTGAAAGGTGCTCTGCTACTTGGAAGGTGTATGACAGCCCAGCTGCCTTCCTAAGCCCAGGTCTCCTTTGATAAAATGGGGACATCGATTGTCTTGCAGAGCTATTATAAGAATGTACATTACATATGTACACAGAGTGGCACAATGACAAGCACAGAGTCCAGAGAAGATGTGGCCTGTGAATAAGAAGTGTCAGGAGTGATTTCACACAGAGGTGAGCTCACAATTGCAAATAACTTATTTTGGACACAATGCACATAACAGTAAGCAGAGCATGCCCAATGGACTCCATCATCTTTCTCTAATGTGGATCACCACTCCCTCTCCTAACATGCACTTGAAAAGAACTTTGTATATCATCTCTTTGTTCTGACATTTGAATGTCATGTATTAGAAAGATTCCTACATTTTATGTAGCATGATACTTTTAGTGACAGCAAATAATTACAAGCAGGTCTGGCATGAAGGGGTCTTATGAATGTCATGAAGATACCCCAAAAGACAGACATACTGAAGTGATTCAGGTATTTCTGGATTTTGCTAAATTTTTCCTTCTGAAGAATGTGTTAGTGGGGAAGTGGACCAGTTTCGGTTTGAATCATCTGGAGAACAGGTATGAATTTCAATGAGAACAACTAATACTCTCCTCAGGCTTCCACCCGAGGCAGCTGTGGACCTTTCTGGAAGTCAGCCTCAAGATTACAGAAGAAAGTGAGAAGTGGCTCGTGCAGTGAGAGGTTAGGGGGGAAAACGGAATGGAAGATGGATTATAAAAAACTTAGAAGATTGGAATTTTAAAATATGGCATCAGTCAAGGACATTTTGCAAAAAATAAGTGGAAAGAGCCAAGAGTTATGGTTAAGCAATAGCCCTAAAGCTACAAAAAAAGGAGAGGGTTGCTTTAGGGTGAAATGAGCTTGGACAGAGAACTGATACATGTTATGGGGGGAAAACCACAAAAATGTTGGATAGGAAATTTAAGGCTGGAATCAGGGATCATTATCTTGAAATGAGTGGTTAAAACAAATCAATCTCCACATGAATGGTGGAAAATAAGAAATAAAGACTTCTATATAATGGGGACTCTGTCAACCGTGAATTCCTTCAAATAAACACTTGACCTACCTACTTTACAACTTTAGTAAGTCTGGATAGGAGATGTGCAAATTGAGAATCAACCCACATTATCACTTTGGAAGGATGATTTAGAGACTTTGAATTACATGTTACGTATCTGATACTTAATTCTAAATGAAAGATAATACCCCAATTTGTTCCTAGTACTTTATTGTGCCAAAAATACAATACACCTAGACACACACACACACACACGCATGTGTGAAGTGGATCACAAAGTTTCTAATAAGGAAATCACGATACACTACAAATCAACTGTACAATACTCACTATTTCTATATAATATGAAAAAATAGCAATGATGGTTCTATCATGTTCTCTTGGTTTTTTAAAAATAGGGTTTCATAAATTCCCAACCTTTATCACACGATCCATTTTCTCCTCAAGTTCCTTCGAATACAAATTCTCTGACAGCACGTGTTTTCTAGAGCATCATAACCCCTCTGTACAAAGGTGGAAAGACTCTGGTATAGGCTTTGAGGTAGGGAGAGAATAAGCGCAGTCCTGACTGGCCCCAGAAGAGTGGAGGGTGCAGGCGTCCCAGGGCCGGGAGAAGGCACACTTACCTTTCTATGCCAGGTATGGATGAGTTTTAGACGTGACCCGAAGCAGAGGCCACGTCAGATCTAAAACAACCCTAAAGGGGAAACATGAACAAAAGGTTAAAAGGAAGCATTAAGAAGAAATTATAAGAGACCTTGTAGGCAGACATTTCCCTATGCAGAACAGGAGTTCCAGGCCACTGAGGTCAAACCCTCTCCATTGAAGCCCTAGTACCATATGCCAATATTCCAGAGGCATGCCTTTTAGTCCCAAAGGGTTTTTCATGTGAGAGGGGCGATACAGTGGACCACATGGTCAAAAGCATGGTTACGATGTGAGAAAGACAAGATCCATATCCTGGTGTCACCTGGAGCCACCCAGAAACCTCACACAATTTGTTCCATCTCTCTACCTCAGCTTTTTTGCCTGTGAAATGGAGATCAGGATCCACCTCCAGCATAACCTTCTCGAGGATTCCATGAGTTAATTTAAGTACAGTGTTTATTTGCACTGTGTCTGGCAAGCAGGAAGCCATTATTTTTCAGAGACCTGAAGTGAAAATATGTCATAGCCTCAAGCAGAAATAAGAGGATAATGAGAACCTTTTCAGAGTGCCAACTAAGAAGGGCTGGAGAAGGACACAAGTCCTGAGCCGGCTGGGGGCTGGGGGGAACAAGGAAAGGCCACCAAGAGGCAAAATGTCAAAAATCAAAACCAAAACACCCCACCATGGCAAAACTCCAATATTTTTTCAAAGAGAAGAATACTCCTATAGGGAGAGGCCTGGAGGCCTGGATTTGACTGTAAGCACACCCAGTAGTTCACGTCAGGAGGAGGACAGAGATGGGATGACAATGGAAGGAGAGGCAGGAGCGGAATTTTTAAAGACTGATTAAGATTTCAATATATTTTCCTGTGAAAATAATGAAGACAGGAAATACATCAATAATAACTCAAACCCCTCAGTCCCTACCTTGACAGATATAAATTTATTACCAACCAGGAGTCCAATGCAATTGGAGTACCAACCTCAGCAATGTCCTCTGGGAGGTTCACATTTATGCACGGCCCTGGAAGGCTGTTATTAGTTTTTGGTTTTCAAATAGAAAAACCATACTAATCTGAATTCTATGAATGCTACAGGCATAATAATTTGGATATGAGCTGAGTTGTTTTTCTTTTATTTAGCCGAGGTTGTTCCTTGGTGAAAAATGGCGCACTAAAAAAGCCAATAAAATAATACTGCAAAGTAAACATTTAAACCAAACACATACTATTTTAGTAGCTTCATTAGTACTGATGATTAATTACAAATAATTAGATACTGAGTTATTGCAGAAGGTTTTTAATGGTACTAATATCTGGGCCATCCACATAGCTTACATATAATCTAATTTTAAATAATTTTATATTTCAGAATAGCCTTTCTTTTAATCCAATCTCATAGGTAAGGAGGGAGTCTCATTGTCAATGACTACATCGCCCCCGCCCACCCTCATCCCAATACTGGGGTTAAAACCAGAGGTGCTCTACGACTTAGCTATATTCCCAGTCCTTTTCAGTTGTTGAGACAAGGTCTCGGTTAGTCGCCCAGACTGGCCTCAAACTTGCAATCCTCCTGCCTCAGTGGCTGGGATCCTCCAGCCACCATGGCCAGCTTCGTGAGCTGTTGTAAAGGCAAGTCAGTATGGATGGATGGGAAGCCACCCAAGGGGAAAGAATGGTATCTTTCTACTGGGAAGTTTGCTGAAGTGAAATAATGCACATATAAGCATAGAGACCAACTACATGTTGATCTCCAAACCTATGTTGAGGGATTGACTCTTAAATTACTTTAAATTATTCTTGGATATTGAAGCAAACTTTGGAGGAAAAAAGAAAGCTCTTGTGTGGAGATGCTATTGTTGAAGTTCTGATTCTACAAATATAGGAAGTACACAATTTCTAGTGGCAGTCACTGCGCTGGCCTGGATGTAGCTCTATCAATGCAGACCATACACCTCATGCTGAAAACTAAATTATCAAATGGAAAAGTGTGATGTCACTTCCTGCCCCTCCCTCTATTCTACTGCCCCTCCCTACTTGGTATGATGTCACACGAAATTACTTCCACAAACTGGGAGGACTAAGCAGCCAAGTTATAAACGCTAAGTGCTGTACTTAATCCTTTCTTATCTACAAGTTAGTGCTTAGGAGGTGAGGGTCTACCGATGCTCACCACCACCATATGTTCCTGTTTGGGAAGGAATCTCAGCTCTCAGCAGCAAGACAACCTGCTGAATCAACCCTATTCCTTCAACCCACCAAAATCTGTTCTTCTATAGGACTCCCACCACCAGGTGCAGATCTGTACACCTCCATTTCAAATTTCATCTCTACCCTAATCAAAATGAAAACCCAAATAGATTTCTTAAAAAAAAAAAAAAATCTTGGTGGTTAAAAAAAAGACATAAGGGCAAAGTCCTAACCAGCCTGTGTGCTTATTCCTCACCCCTTACATGTTCTAAAAATTTCCATTATGATTTTTAGATATTATTTTCCCAAAGAATGCTGAGAACTCTTTCCCATTTAAGCTCAGGCTTAAAAAAGAAATTGTAACCTGAGAATAGCTCAGAAATTGGGTTTGTCCTAGGGTCCTGTGAAATCAGAGTAGTTAACCTTTGCTTCCTTTGATAAGGAATTCATAGCACACGGAAGTAGTAAATCTGGTTAAAGAAATTGTCCAAAGATGTTTTATTTTGCATTATTTAACATTACATCATAGAATTAAGTCATATAACATGGAAGCTTTATCCATCTCATCACTAAATCACTAAATGTGGACAAGTCTAAGAAATTCTTCATTAAAGGCTGTTTCATCTTCTTTAATGAAAGTATCCTAAGCATTCCGTTGAGGTTTATTTTTAGAAAAGAATGATCGAGCAGAGAGCTTGATTATGAAGAGGATAATGCCATTCACTTTTTTTTTTTGGTCCTGGGGATTGAACTCAGGGGCACTCCACCACTGAGCACATCCCCAGCCCTATTTTGTATTTTATTTAGAGACAGGGTCTCACTGAGTTGCTTAGGGCCTCGCTGTTGCTGAGGCTGGCTTTGAACTCGCGATCCTCCTACCTCAGTCTCCCAAGTGCTGTGATTACAGGCGTGCACCACCACGCCCGGCTGCCATTCACTTTTAATGTCTTGTCCCTAGAGGTTGATGGACTGCCCAACAAACTTGCCAAACCAAAAAACTGTTTACCAATTCTCCATAAAGGAAAGATTTTTAAAAAGCAATAGTGCCGATCAAGGGACAACAGACTAATCAGGTTTTCCTAAAATTTAGTATTCACAGTTGAAGCCTGGATAAGGAACTGGGTTCAAAGGAATGTTCGGAGAGCCGTCAATCGCCATGCATCCAGCTGCACTTACAGCCAAGAGCTTGGCTAGGCTCAGAGATATAGAAATGAATTCAGCACAGCTGCTTACTTCCAGCTAAAAGAATACATTTAAACAAAGAGCTACGGGGCAATGTGTTAAGTGCTACAGTCGAGGTGTGCACAAAGGGCTGGGGCCAAAGGAAGAAGCAGTAAATTCTTCCTGGGAAATCAAGCAAGTGAAGGATGGTGATATTTCCTTGTGATGAATTCAAGACTTTTCCTTTACTATGTTCTGTAAAGGAAGGTGGTAATTTTAAGATTTATGAACTCTTCCAACATCAGGTGCTATCTTGGTCTGTTTGTCAATTTCATTTATGTTTGACACAATAGCCCAAGAGTAGAAATTTTGAAAAATAAATGCAACATAGCAACATTCCTATGAGATGCACACAATACGGAATGGCATGAGTCACAGCATGAGGGGAACTTAGATCCCAAGTACGAAGATGTTTTGAAACATAAATGAAAGACATGTTTTAGAGGATTTATACGTGATATTAATGTTTATTTTAAATATCACTTTTTTCTTTTCTTCTGGAAGCAAAAATAAAAGCATCACCTGATTATATCATGGTTCATATTTGTCTTTCTCTAATGTCTGTATTTAAAAAAAAAAAAAGGAGGGGGTGTTGAGTCAACTTCTACTTAACATCATTTATTATGCATACCATATTCCTACTTATAACATAGTTGTGACAAAACCTTCATTGTTCATTGCACACTAGCCCCAAACTTGAGTCATTCTAATGTAAGCATGAGAAACTCCGGTCTCCTTTGGGGTGAATTTCCAAATTCCTCTGTGTTAAATTGAGGTCTAATTTTCCCTGTGCCTGGTTTTCACAAGAAGGTCCATTCCACCCCATGTGCTCCTTTTCAGCTGTCAATAAACAGAGGCAGTGAATTCCCCAGGGCTTCACAAAGCTAGTTAGGCAGAGCCATTCATTCCTTCAGGAAAACAGGGCATTGATTTCAGTGAGTTCCCAGGGAGCAGCTGCAACAAAGAGATCAAAGGCCCACCTCTCTCTCCCTCCATTGCTTTCATTAGGCCCAGCCCAGACAAACAGCGACAGGTCTCCTTGAGACTAGGAGAGGGCCCGGCGGACCACCGCATGGTTCAATTCAAATTCATCCGTTTCCTACATTCCAGTGACAGTCCAGAATGCTAACCATGACAAACCAGCACAATCAGCCGGCATAATATACTGTGCACTAGTTCATCCAAGGTCAGAGGGAGAAAGCAAGCGCTGAGGGAAGTCCTCTGCCTCTAGGGCCTGCTGAGCCTCAATGGCCCCCTGACATTCCATAAATAAACTTCTCCCTCTCACTCTCCCTTTCTTCCTCCACCCTGCAACCTCACAAGGGATGGTCTTGCTTAACAATCTGCGATGTTTTTCATGTCACAGTACCCAAACAATCTGGAAACGTTATTCCAGTCTAATGTCACAGTGGTCCTAGCAGCGCAGCTGGCGGTGGGCGCAGCTCCTGTCAGCTCACTACCACGGTGAAGCTAATCTGGATACCCGGCAAGCTACTGTGCGTGATGAACCCCAACTGTACTTTCTAGCTTCCCTAAGGGGCAGTGAGGGCCACTCATCTTAAGGTGAGGGTTAGTTTGCATGAGTTCTCTTTACAAAACAAGATGTGAACCAAGCGGGAACACTGAGGTTTTGTTAATTTGATCCAGAGAATTCCCTAAACCAGACAATCTAAGCTCCTAAAGGAGAGCCCATGTGTGAAGAGCTGTGTGTTTGTGGGTGTAGGAGAGCCAGCAAGAGGGAATCTGAAAGGAAACAAATTACCTTGACTGGCTACCTACACTGAACAAACAGAATTAAAAGGTTCCTGAAGCTGCCCCTGAATTCAAAATGGCTTCTCTGACAGTGCTTTCAGCAAAGCCTATAATAAAATGTGTTCCTTTCCTTATCCCCTATTCCATTTCTGTCACTCATCCTGAGTAAATATGGCAATAGATGGGTTAAGCCTCAAAATTCTTAAACCAAAAAGAAAATAAACAGTACTGGAATGAAAGGTATGGAGAGCTCATTCCTTGTCACAGAACACGACCTTCTACATGCCCATTCATAAGCCTCAGGACTAACCTTGGGGATCACCAGAGACCTCCAAGGCATCAATTCGCTGATTATCCATCTCTGGCTGCCAAAGATGCCATTTTGTAGAGGATGCCGAACAGCTCTCAAGGAGAAAAAACTTTCACTTATTTCCAAGCTGGGACAGAAACGAGCTTAGAAAATACACAACTCTAAAATGGACAAGGAAGGTAGCCTGTGACTAAGGTGGTTTGACCATTCGATTAGGAACTGTAAAGCCAACTCTGGCCTCCACTCACTTTGGGCTTTGGGGGACATATTTAACCTGTCTTCCAAAATGGAGACAAATACATCTGTCAAAAATGCTCTTAACAAGGTTCTGAGAAATAAGCATGTGTGTCTCATTGAAGAAAGGCCATCTTATTCGTAGAACTTCTCTATATAATCACAGGTCATTCTGTGATTCAAAAGAGGTTCTCTGGAAACTCGCTAAGTTCCCATAAATCAAATTATTTGCTAAAAGCACTGGGAAAATTCATCACTTAAAGAAAGTCTGTGGCAAATGACCAAATACACTCATCGCTTCATTTATATATCTTTCAGAAGCATTCACAGAGCACTTAGAAATATTTTCAATTTGATCTTCTCCACAACCAGCTGAGGTAGATGGTTTTATTAATCTATTTTTGAATGAGGAGGAAATAGGTTCAAGAGAGGCAAATGGACTTGCCAAAGTCACAACACTAACCAGCAGAGTTAAGACTTAAGTGTTCTGCCTCTAAACCCCATTGCCATTTCCATTAACCTTGGTTACTGTGTACTGTGGATAGACTATTCTAGAAGCTTCTCTAGGCATGACTACTTTAAGTAATCTAGTCAATTTTAAGTCTACTACCTTATGCCATGTTTATTCAGCGAGGTAGTGTTCAAGAACATGAACTCTGGAGTCAGGATTGGCATTTAAATTGCATTGTCATAGGCTGAGCGCCTGGGGACACCTGTAATCCCAGCCACTCTGGGAGGTTGAGATAGGAGGATTGCAATTTCTAGGCTAGCCTCAGCACTTTACTGAATCCCTAAACAACTCAGTGAGACTCTGCCTCAGAATAAAATAAGATAAAACTTAAAAGGACTGGGGATGTAGCTCAATGGTAAAGCACCCCAGGGTTCAATCCCCAGTAAATGTCACCATTTACTAATTTTACAAATAAAGCAGTTAACATTATTTTCAGTAGCCCAGTTCCCCATCAATAAAAGAGGAATACTACCACTTTCTCTCACTGGGTTTGCAGAGGATCACATTAGGTAGCTTGTGTAAAGCACCTATACCCATGTTAGTATACGGTAACTCTCATCTATGTTGAAAATCAAATCAATTTAAAATTTGAGAAAAGATTCTTCCTTTTCAATAAAATGATCTAAAATTTAACTCTCAGCATCTAGATTGCATGATGCCCTCTAGCATTAAAAGTTTGGCACTCAAGTAGAACTTAACAGGGGCCAACTAATGAACCCAAATGAAACAGTTATAAAAGATAAACTACAAAATAGAAACACTAATTGAAGTATCCTTTCAAAAAGCTAATTGAGGCAAATCTTTGCTATAAAACAGTAGTGTGGTTTCTATGCAATTCAGCTTTACTTTTTGCCATTCAATCATTTCAAGTAGAAATGTACTGAAATCAGGAAGAAATTCACAGACTTACTATATGATGGGGAAAAATACACAGTATTTGTTGTATGCAGATAATGCTTTAATGCTTTCAAAGAACTAATGCATATCTGACTGCGATTGACCCTCATCACTGAGACAAGAGATCTACTTTCTAGCACAAGGAAAGACCGCTGTGGCCAACAGCGAGTCTCATTTTTCACTTGACATCTCATTTTTTATAATACCCTATTAATGGATGGTGGCATGTAGATGCTATAGTACAGGGTGTACAGAATGCTATGGGAACATAGGCAGAGACAGAGCCACTAAGTCTAGGAGAGCCAGAAAAGGCTTTGGAGAGGTGGTGACATTTATCCAACCTTTTAGCTAGTACAGATGTACTTCTGGAATATTGCTTTTTGTCCTTGAGCTTAAAATTTTTCTGTGAATTCTGAATAGATCATTCAGGGATTTAGTTCTTCATCACTGCTTTTGTTCATTTGCAAACTTAAATGGATTCTTTCTCTCCTTTTGTAAATACATCAAGGCATTGCCACTAAAGAGGCAAGGAGCTGAGAACACTGTTGCCTGAATAAACACCATTTAAGTGCCTTCTAATTCTATAGGTTTGGGATTCCTTTTTTTTTTTTTGCAGTACTGGGGATCAAACCCAGGACCCTATCCATGCGAGGCAAGCAACCTACCACTGAGCGACATCCCCAGCCCAGTTCTGTGATTTTTAAGTTACTGCCCACTCTTACATTGCACTAGCTACTTAACAACATAGCATTGTAAATGTGCATGTTATATAGACTGTTAATACTAAGACAAATATTTTTATTTATTGTCATTTATTTCAGAAATAGTTGAAGAGAACTCTTAAGAATATCCTCTCGCTAAAGAAACTTAGCCTAGGGTTGGGGAAGTTTGACGAGCCTTTCTTTCCTATAAAAAACTGAGAACTGTCTTTTTGTAACCATCCATAATTCTGCCTTCTCCAACACCACAGAACCGACATGTTTTCCAATGGAAGACATTCAGATACTTGAAGACACATGCAACAATCCCTTACATTGAGTCACTGAGAGCATTCTTTTCTAATACAGGACTGCATACTATAAATTTCCCTCTAAGTATTGCTATAGTTGTACTTATTTAAAAAATTTTCTTTTAGTTCATTATGCTAATTTCCCCTTCTGATTTTTTTAATCGACTACTCTCCAGAGGAGTTCTAGATTCACAGAAAAATTGGGTTGAAGGTAGAGATTTTTCCATTTATCCCCTGCCCCCCCATGTATATATGTATATATGTGGGTGTATTTATATATACGTATATATGTATATATTTACACGTGTATGTACACACACACACACACACACCCCCTCCTCCATTATCAACACCCCCCACCAGAATGCTACATTTGTTGTAACAACTGATAAACCCACATTAATACATCATTATCACCAGAGTCCATAGTTTACATTAAGATTTATTTTTTATGTTGTCCACTCTATGGGTTTGGACAAATTTATGACAGGTATCAATTATTATAGTATCATACAGAGACATTTTGCTATCCTAAAAATCCTGTGTTCTACCTAATCATCCATTTTCCCCGCAAACCCATGGCAAGCACTGATTTTTTCCCACTGTCTCTACCATTTTGTCTTTTCTAGAATGCAGTCATACAGCAGGAACCCTGTGCTAATATGCAATTAAGTTTCTTTCATTTCTTTTCATGGTTTGACAGTTCATCTCAATGCTAGCTGATTCCTTTTTTGTCCTGTGGGTTACTGTTCATAATTCACAGTACAACCATCTGGGTCTGCTGGTTTCTTCCCTGTAGGATGTTTTACTATTATCTGGATTTCTTCAATAGATATGGAGCTATTTAGGTTACCTACTCCTCCATGAGCGAGTTTTGGTTGTTTGTATTTCAAAGAAATGGTCCATTTTATCTAATTTATCAACTTTGGGGGTTTGGGGTTGTTTATCATATACATTCATTAGTCCTGTAACATGCACAGGATCAGGAACGTTAACCCCCCTTCAATTTCTAATAATTTGTGTATTCTTTTCATTGGTTGCCTGACTAGAAGTTGATCATTTTATTGATCTTTTCAAAGAACCAAATTTTCATTTTACTGATTTTTCCCACTGTTTTCCTGATTTCAACTCTGATGATTTCTCTAATTTTTATTATCTATTTTCTTCTGCTCTAAAGTTTAGGTTTTTCTTTTTTTAATTTCCCAAAGTCAACACTGACATTGGTTTTAGAGTTTTCTTTTTTCTATTATATGCTTTCAATACTATGAATTTTCCTGTAAGCACTGTTTTAGCTGCATTCTAAATATTTTGAAAAACTGTGATTTTCAGACAGTTTAATCTTTTTTCCCCCGAAACATCATCTTAGACCCAAGTAGTTCTTTCATGTATATGCCAATCAGCACTCACTTTAAAGACTCTAAGAAAAGCCTCTAAATATAATTGGAACTTACTGTCCACATCTGTCTCTTTTGTTACTCTGTCCTTCAACTTTAGCTGCCTCAGCCTCCCTGAATCCCTACTCTATCCCCTCAGCTCAGGATGACCAGTGAACTGTCCGAGTTCCCCTTTCTTGCCCTGAGGTCTAGGCCAGATCATTTGTTTTCCTTCCATCAGGTTCACTGTGCCACTTTTGGTCCAATGTCTGAATGCCTTTGTTTCATAGTTTCATATGTTTTTTTGTTTTAATTTTTTGCTACTTCAGGCAGGAAAAGAAATCCAGTTCCTGTTACTAAGTCACTGCTGGAAGTGGAAGTCCCCTCAGGATGAAAGTCCAATCCCCGGTGTTTGCATTAGTGCTTTATATTTACACAGAAGTTGCCCCAGCTTCAGTCGCAAACCCATCAGGAGAAGGGCGTACTAGGCAAAGTCAGCAACTACTAAACAATCTTTTAGCCACCCACTTCCCCATCTTTGTGGGATATATATTGGGTTATAGAAACCAAATTATAATAAAGCCTTTTTCTAATACTTATTTTTCATTCAAACAGTATCTACTGAACAACTTTTTCCCTGACACTGTTTTAGGTGTTGGGGATTCACCAGTGTGAAAACACACACACACACACACACACACACACAAATTCTTACCTTTGTAGAGTCTGAGTTAAAGGAGGACAAACAGAACACATGTCAGATGGCAATTAGAAAAGTCAAGTGATGAAGGGACAGGAAAGGCTAGGAGGATGAGGTGAGGAAAAGAGTGCCAGTTATAAACAGGCTGGACAGGGAAGCCTGAGTAAAAAGATGACAATTTGGGGATCATCTAAAAATTTAGGGAACATCTGACAGAAGGAAGTCAGTCACAGGGCCATTTTGGGGGAACAGGAACTGCAAAACCTGATGTAGGAACAAGAGCATTGGTATGGCTAACGTAAGCGAGGGAAGGGGATCAGTAAAAGATCAGGCCAAAAAAAAACTTAGGCCCAAGGTAACAGGCCCTTATCACATAAGAGCTGATCGGCCTCTGTAAGTGAGATACGGAGGAACGAGAGACACTGGAGCAGGAAAGTAACTCCAGACTTACAGTTTTAAATAATTTATCTGGCTGCTGTTTAGAGAATGTGAAATGGAGGAGAAACTGTGAAAGCATGGAGACCAGGTAGGAGTGGCAAGAAAACAGGAGATGAAGGATTGCGCAGTGAGAGCCCAGTGCGAGGGAAGAAGTGGTCACCGGGGCACAGCTGGTGACTCGGGTTGCACAGTGACATGTGTTTGAGGAATACCACAAACCAAAGCCCTTCTCAGAAAATCAGTTGTTGGAAATAAACTAGACTTAATTTAATGATCTCAGTTTTTTCCCAAATTACAAGATCACAGTGTCTTTTTCCATATGATAACAATTAATACCCCAGGAAATGACCATGTCAAGGCAGCTACTCAGAGGAAAACTGTCCTAGAGTAGAGGTATGTGTCTTTCCGGTGGCCTCAAAACAGGTGGAACAGAACCTTCTAGAACAATGTACAAAATATTGATTTAGGAACTACCAAAAGGCAAGTCCTCATTGTATTACTTTATAATGATACTCACCTCTTGCCAAGAGGAAAAACAAAGCCATACGTCTTTAATATTGGTTGAGCATATTTCAGTTCTTCATCAAAAATCAAAGATGTCACAAAGACAATATTGTATGGAAACTCTGGACATACACACAACCTCAGCTCCTCAGGAAGCCCTTTATTCCCACCTACCATGACCCTGGAGGGACATCACTCCAAGAAACAGATGCTCCTAGCCCTCGATGGGTAGGTCAGACTTCCTTAAAGCATCTGTTACCTACTAGTATCAGAAAAATGAAACAGACCTTATAATAATAATATAAGAACCACATTTAAAATTGTTTCACCCCACATCTTGCTCTAGGACCTCTAGAAGTGTACTCTTGTGTGATTAGATGTGTGATTACAGAAGACAAAATTTGGGGGAGAAGGATAAAAAAAATTGAAATGTCAACTTACAAAAGCCAATGGCACTGCGTATGAATCAGGCAGGAGCAATCTGAAAATAAATAAGAACCATTGGTTAGGTTTACATAAGCTGCACTAATTTCAAGCTTGTTGTGGATTCAAACAGTTTTCAGACATCCTTTACTGCTTTCCCCAGGAGCAACATTTCATAAAACTATAGTACAATATCATAACCGGCACAATTATGTTAACACAATTCACAAGTCTGAGATTTCCCAGTTTCACTGTATCTCTGTGCATATTTCGTTCATTTCATGCGTAGGGGGACCTCTACCTCCACAGTCACGACACTCAACAGTTCTATCAAAGGATCCCTCAGTTGCTCTCTTAGAGACACATCCACCATAACCCCCTTCTGCCCCAACCTGTGCACATTTTTATCAAAATAACATCCATTTAGAAAGAAAAATAAATATTTGAGTCATTTTTCTTAAGCTATTACTATCAAGTTGTGTGTCAAATTATGAATAAAAGATTCTACTGCATTGTGTTAAGGAATAAGCTTCAGTGGAAGGAACACGTTTCTGGAAGCATTTTTTTCTCATGGCTGCCACCACATAAGACCATTCATTTCAAAAGTCCAAAGGTAAAAGCTAAGACAGCTAGAAGTGCTGTCTGAATTCACATTCCATATTTTCAACACTTCTCTGACAGACACCTTTGAGTGCTCCCGTAGGAAATCTGGGTAATTTATATGTTACTTCCTGTAATCCCCATAACCCTCTTATATATACACCCTTATCGCCTGTTCGGCCCCGGAGGAAACCAAGGTCCCAAGAGGTTCAAGTTACTTAAGGTCTCACAACTAGGAAGTGGCAGAAACCAACACCTGCGACCAGATTCTTGGCATCCAGACTATTGTGTCCCCCAAACAAACCAATGGTAAAGATGTTAAGATATTTTGTGTCACCTTTTGTTGTGACCACAAATCACCTGATTGTTGGCAGACTTTAAAACATAGGAACTGAATAAGGAAAATGCCCCAAACAATGATCAGCAAAATGGAAACAGTTCTGTATTCAAATAGGAAATGATGGAACATTGTCACAAACAAAGGCTGGGGCACGCAGGAGGAGCCGTATCACGGCAACAGACTGCTCACCAGCCCCAAATTGCCAGTCTTCGACACATGTCGGTGACAGTCAGGCGGTGGCTTACGCACAGCCATGATTACTCTTGAAAAAAATTATTCAACTGGGCAACAGTAATGATGAGAGAACTGACATTTTCAGTCACAGATAAAAGCATCAAAATTAGGCTCCTCAGCAAAAATAGACATCTAAACATCCAAAGGTAATGTCCGGATAATAACAACTTGGTAGACGCCTATTGTAACAATCTTTTCTGTGGGCTTATTAGCTTAATGATAGAGCATTATTACTGAGGATTAGCAGATATTTTCTCCTGCAAAACTACATAACACATTTATGAAGAGCTATGGCAGTCTCTCCAATGATTCGACAATGCTTAAAAGGCGCGTACTCAATAAGACATTGATATGCTGCCCTAAATACTCAGGCTAGGCTTTCTTTACCATCTAATTTCACAGAACTCTCCTGGATGAGCCAAGGTCAGGAGGCAGCCAGGGAGAGAATGCATTGTCAACATAGCTTGGTGTGCATATAACAAGTTATACATAGGAACCAGGGAGCAGGGTCCGAAGTCCCGCCTCTGCAGGAAGCCACACATGGCCCTTCCTGACCTTCAGGGGTGAACGCATCACCTAACACTGAAATGTATCAAAACCTTAAAAATGCTTATATCTTATGCAATTTAGAAAGCATTGCTAGTTCACTTATTTTAAATAAACTGTATAATCTCTCCCAGTTACTCACAACTCATTCTCTTAAAGGTAGAAAAGTGGAGGATGGGGGGTGAAAACGAGTCTCTGCCTTTCCAGATAATCCCCCCCAGTGCCTGCTCCTCCTTCCTCACTGAGAGGCCAGGCACTCAGCCTGGGCCACAGCGATGGACTTGAGGGACAAGGGAGACAGCTCCCCATCCAATGATTCCTAGAGCCAAGATTTTTTAAGCAGCATTATTTCAAGAATGCTATGTCTTGGGGTTTTTTTTGATAAATGTAAGGCAGATGCAAACTTAACTTTTTATGAATGCTCCATTGCTAAATAATGGGATAAAATAGATTCTGAGATTCTAAGAAGGAAGAAAAATCAGAATAACTCCAATTCTTCTCCCAAGGAGACACATAGAGTACTCCCTTTCAATTCATCACATCTTGTTTCTCAACTCTTTCCACAAGTACATTCTTGGTTTACACTAAGCTTTCTCTATATATTCAGTCTAAAAACTGAGCACCCCCTTCTTTCTTCCTGGTGAAGCTCCCCAGTGAGTCTTGGTAAACAGTAATCTCTACTCCTAAGTTCTATGTCCCTCCTACTGTATTGATAGTCACCCAATGATATGCAGACTGAGCACAATAATTCAGAGGTTCTTCAGTGTTCTTCATTTTAAAACATTTCACAAAATTAACTTTTTCATGCTTATTTGTAGGTCACTGCAGCTATAACATGTATGTTGCTGTGTTTCTTAAATTGTTATATTCTTAGAAGACGAAGACTACCTCTGTACAACTCAGTCTACCAAGAATAGCCATGCACGAATTCCAGACAAATGTCTTTGGTAGCAATGACCAAAAGACGATAACAGGCTAGCTCTGCTTCACAGAGGCTCTGGTTTCCAGGAACATGGACCCTGACATATGAAGGAATTATGGTCTCCACTGGCAGGTGGGAACCAGCATCAGGGTCTACTGTGGGCATTTTCCTTTGAATTTCGTCTACATGCCAGGAAGACAATACCCCTTATGAATTCACACTCAAATGTTTCAAACCTGAGAATATAACAGATGGACTGACTATGCTTGGCCTGTAGTCAATTCAGGTTGCGATAAGATGTACCACAGACCGAGTGGTTTAAAAACCATCTACTTCTCAGTTCTGGAGGCTGGAAGTCTGAGTGTAGTATCAACATGGTTAGAGTTTGGTTGCAAATGACTCTCACGTATCCTCATAGCAGAAAAAGTACAAGCGAGTTCTTGGTCTTGGTCTCATAAAGGCACTAATCTCAGGTATGAGAGCCCCATCCTTATGACCCAATGACTTCCCAAAGGCCCCACCTCAAAACACCAACAAGATTAGAATTCTGACCTATTACTTGGAGGGGGGGGGGACAAAAACATTGCAATGCCCTTACACTGACACGAAAACAGTGCAGGAACTATTGGCATACTTCAGTCTGCATAACCTCAACTCCAGGCCAACAGCCAAGAGAAGACTGAAGCACATAAGCCCAAGAAAATGTTATTTTTATTAAAAGTAAATCATCTCTGGGCAAGGACAGTTGATATGTCCATTAAATTGTTGCATGTGGATAAATGACTGAGAGGAAAGATCAGATTAAGGGTAAAAAGCTTTCTAACAGAAGTCAGAGTCTCCTGTCCTAGGTCCTGAAAGAGCCACAGGAATAGGAAAGTAAATTAACGCTTTGAGAACCAGGTCTCAAAACAAAAAAAAAGTTAGGGGTATGTTTATTAGTACACTGATTAGAAACAAATGGATAAGAAACCTTCCAAATTCTGGGGAGTATTTTGGAATCCAACACAAAAGTGGACTCAGTTGAAGTGTTAAAATGATCCCTTGGTCCCCAACTTACATGCAGGAAGAAGACAGAATGGCTCTGGTTTTCTTAACCCCTACCTCAAATGTGGAAAAAATTCCTTAGAGGACAGATTCAGAGCCTCTGAAAACAATGAACAAGAAGGCAAATAGAATAAAGGCGGGATAATCAAGAAAGAAACATTTCAGTTCCTCAGATGTCCCGATTTCAAAACTGCTATGGGTCAGTGACTCCCTGTAATGTCCTGGTGAAATTTAAAATCTACAATATCACAAAGACTAGCTTTGAACTTGTATTATTTTAATAATACCAGAGGCATGTCTAAAAAATATCAATATTTTTCCTATACATCACAGATTTTAAAAACCTCACAGTCATTGGCATTACCATACCATGGCCTCTGGGAACAAGAACATCTTTCCTCAGCTTTTGAAAGCAGTTTTCTAGACTGCAGTTTCAAACATCTCTGGCTGTGACAAAGCCTTATCTGTAAAGCATATGACAATGACACCACACATCATAGAAGTGCAGATAGATTTAACAAGACAGCTCTACTTCATGCAGACTCTCACAAACACAAGCAGGAGCTAAACTAATGACATAAATCTGACTAATATTCTTACGAGATGTGTGGTCATGAATGAGAGTATCATGAACACTAAAGCAGCTTATAATTATTTTTGACATTTTACGGCTGCATTTCTAGAAAATCCACTATTACAAATTGTCCCCACCAATACTTAAGTGGAAGCTCTAACCCCAGTGTGACTGTATTTGGAGGCAGGGCCCCAAGATGTAAGTAGAGTGAGATGAAGTCATAGGGGTGGGGCCCTAATCCAAAAGATGAGTGCCTCATAGGAAGAGCCAAAGAACTGAGCTCTTTTCACATGTGCACAGAGGAAAGGCCATGTGGACACATGCCAAGGTGCCATCTGTAAAAGAGTACCCTCACCAGCAAATGTGTTTGCTGGCACCTTGATCTTGGATTTGAACCTACAGAACCATGAGAAAACATCTGATGTTCAAGCCAGCCTGTCTGTGGTACTCTGTTATGGAAGCCCTAGTTGACTAAGACACCCACCATATGCTGTAAGAATAGAGGGCTGTTTGAAGGTAAGTATAACCTGGACAGCAGCAGATCCTCCTAACAGAGGACTTAAGATTCAAATAAATCACTGGAATGAAGTAACAGTGCCAAACGAAATAAAAAATGAAACAAAACAATAATCCCCAGTGTCCATCTTAACTTTAGGGATAAAATTATAATAAAGTCTTATCAAAGCGAGTGCAAATCATATATTAACAGTGTCCAATGACAAGAAGGGCCCTCTGTTTTCTTTCTATATACAATTCCTATAATTAAAGTGATCCAAAATAAATAGGTTGATGCTAATGAAAATTTTAAATGCCTTTGAAATTCTTTTACAAATTTATTATAATGCAGAGTTTACACGGCTAAAGGATCGCAACAGATCATTTTTAAGGGCCAAATGTGACAGCCAAGCCTCACGAACTCAGTCACTTGTACCCACAAGTTATTGAATCTATACATTTGACAATTATTTCACTTGTTGTGTTATAATTTAGGACTTTCCTTATTTTCAAGGAAGTCGTCTTTCTCACCAGATATAGTTCTGGATATTAACAAAATAAGACTTGCAATTATGCAGCTTTAAATAATTGAGATGGAAGGGAATGTGAGAATTGCTGTCTATCCTTACCTCGTATGTAATGATAAAGTACCACCATCTGCTGGTGTCCAGGTTATACTTACCTTCAAACAGCAAGTTGTACACGTGAAATAGTTACAGCTCTTGTCAATCAGAACTTAGGGAAGCAGTTTAAAAAAAAAGTATCGTGATCATCATATATATATTTTTTATTTTTTTTAAACCAAAGATGTAAAGGGCCTGAAGTAGCACTCCATCAGATCAAAGGACAGTCATCCAAACCCCGTAATGATGTTAAAGCACTCTGACTCAGCCCACCTACGCCTGGATGATACTTCGGTGACTAAGAATCAGCATGTCACTCTTCAAGAAAATGTCACAAATATCAGGTTATTGACACTGGCTCCAAAAAAACATTCACAACAGCGAAAAGATTTGCTAAGAGACACTAATGCAAAGATGCAGAAACAGAAAAAGAGTAATAAGAGGAGCACAAGAAAATGTGTATAGGTTGAGTATCCTTTATTCAGAACGCTTGGGACCGGAAGTATTTGGCATTTTTTAAAAATTTTGCAATATTTGCCTATATATAATGATATTATCTTGGGAATGAAATGTTTACTGTCTAAACAGTAAATTCATGTGTTTCATCTACACCTTATACACATAACCTGAATACAATTCTATACAATATTTTCAGTGTACCTGTGTTTTTACTACAACTCCTTACATCAGTTCAGGAGTGGAACTTCCCATGTGGTGTCATATTGATGCTCAACATGTTTTAGATTTTGGAGCATTTCAAATTTTTGGATTAGAGATTCTCAATATATTAGCTGAGAGGTGGATGAGGAAATTTCCTCTTAAGGGTTGGATGTAATATTGATCTGGGTTGAGCTCACACAAGTGTACAAATATGTAAAAGTGCAAGCTGCATACTTATGACAAGCAGACCTGATATGCTTTTTCCTCCACGTGTATTTTATATCTCAATTGAAAAAATACTTTACAAAGAGAAGCAGACAATTTTTATCTTACCCATTACCTAGTAAAGGTTCTTAGGCAAATGCAAAATTTTCTACTTCAACACAAAGAAAAGTGTGGTTATGTATGACCCCCAAGTCAAACATTAGGATAAACTTTACACAATAATATCACTAAAAATGTGGAAGGAAAATCTAAAGTAAGCCCAATGGTCAGTCCACACGACTATGTGGTCACCAAAGCAAAGACTCCAAGTAGCACATTTCGGTGTGGGTTGTATCATAACCACTTTTATTAAGTAACTTCATTTATTTAACTATTTTTAGCACCAAGGCAGTATGGCATAGAGGAGTAAGAGCTTTTGAATCAGACAAACCAGTTTTTCCACTTAGTAACCATATGATGTTGGGCAAGTTTCTTAATCTCTTTGATAGTGAGTTTCTTCACAATTTAAAACAGATAATAATACTTACTTTGCAAAATTGTAGCACAATTATAGTAGGTACTTAATGGTGGTAGCTATTGAGCAATAGCTCTTTGTATGCAAAGCATGATGCTAGGCACTTGAACCCTACCTCTAAGAACCTGACCATCTGGAAATGACATTTAGATAAAAAGACTGGCAATGAAAGTTAAGAACTTCACAAGGGCTACAGGTTACAAATCACAGGGTTGTGATCTAGCTAGGATCATAGAGTATCCTCTAAACACAGCCCGGAAGTTTTGAGTTGAAAATTTGTTAGGGTTAATGTATTTAAGGTAAAGGAAATGGCAGGAACAAAAACACAGCCACAAAGACAGCAGAGTGACCCTTCAGGGACAGAGGAGCATTTAGGACCATGTGACCACCAGACTAGTTCCAAGGAGTGAGAGACTAGAAGGCCAGGAAAGTTGGGAATAAAGTTGGACCATATGGTCCTGGCCAAGAAGTCAAGGATTTCTCTTTAAAGAATTGGAACTTACTGAAGGGTCCTTTTCAGGGAATGAATCCCAGTGGTCATTACACATGATAGGAAGGAAAATGTTAACATGGGGAGAAATTGCATAGGGGAAGGGCCTAAACACCCAACAGGAAAGAAAGAAAACAAGATAGACATTAGAAATTCAATAATACCAAATTTAAAAAAAAAGTGGACCTGAATTTCCCTGAAGGGATACAAGTAGGCTGCCTTCAATACTCAATGACCCATAAATTTTCAAGAACGAGCAGGGCAAGGTGGTGACACCTCTGATCCTAGCTGCTTGGGAGGCTGAGGCAGGAGGGTCATGAGTTTGAGGCCAGCCTCAGCAACTTAGAGAGATCTTATCTTAAAAAGTTAAAAAAAAAAAGAGCAGGATATGTTGCTTGGCAATAGAGTGTCCCTAGGTTCAATCTCTAGCACTGCAAAAAACATAAACGTCCTCCAGAATAAACATGTAATCCCAAGGCAGCAAAACACTAACAAACAGAAAACACTTGATATATTTATTGGTGAGTAAATCTTTTTGAACATTCCAAACGCTGAAACCTCTACACACACAATTAAAGAACATGATGTATTAATAATATAATGTGAAATATGTAAAAAAGGTGAAGTCACTTTTCCATTCTGTTGAGTGGCCACTTTCCATATGACATGCCAAGTGCTGAACCTGCTCATGCGAAAGCTCTCTATCTCTAGCTTATCAAACGACTCAGATACAAATCACTCCACAAAGTTGGGAATGTTGCCACCTCAGTTGCTAAGCTCTTGTGTAATACTGCTTTAGGAATCTGTCATTCATTATGTTCTTTGCTGTAGCAAAAGAACAGTTGCTTTGTGACTCATGGATATTACATGAAAAAATTAAAGTAGTAAATTAAGTAAATCATATAAATACGTGTAAGGTTTCTTAAAAAGTAAGAAGACTTACTTATTAAAATAACCAAACATGCTAAGAAATAAAGAAATAAAACTAAGTGCTCCCTACAGGCTAGGTGCATTTCTTAGCCCTTTTTATGTATTAACTCATTTTCAACCTCACACAGTAGACATTTGTTATCTGTATTTTACAGATGAGAAACAGATATAGAGAAGCTAAGTAATTGCCTAAGATAATACTACATGGCATCAAAGTGACAGATCTAGGAATTAAACCCAGTCTATCTTCAGAGTTCAATAGATTCAGAAAAGTACTTAATAAAAATGAGTACCACTTAAGATTTTAAAAAGAACTAGAAGCAGAAGAGAATTTTAACTATTCATCAACATCATAGCAGCTCTTGTGGGTGTGAAGTAAGTCAGACACGAGACAAGAACCTGCATGAGCATTACCACTACTCTCTATTGTACTAGCGGGTGAAATAACACAAAACAAAGAATAAGAGATATGAAGATCAGGAAAGAAAAGAAATAATTACTATTTCTTGAAAATTATGTGTCTCAGTAGAGGTATAATATTTACAATAATGTAATATAATAACATAATTTTTCCAAAAATGTAAATAATAATTACACAATTATAGAAAATAGGAACAATCAGAGTAGCAACAAAAATCACAAGGACTTCAGAAAAAAATATAATATGCAGAAGTCCGTTATGAAAAACCATGAGAGGGCAAAGAGGAAACACATACAAGGAAAGATTAGATATTACAAATATATCCATTATTTTCATATTAATCTATAAGTTCAAAACCACTTTTACAAAATCATAAAAGAATTCTTCATGGAACTTTGTAAACTACTATTCATATGGAGTGGGAGAGGTCCCAAACAACCAAGGGAAGTCAGTAGGAATATAAAAGGAAAGTTTGCACCCTACAACATACTGAAGCTATTCTAAGATTTGTTCATGTAATATGGGGAGTTAGATGTTCTGAAAACAAAACCTTGTAATAAGATGCCTAGAAATACTGGACAAATAGCCTCTAAGATGTCAGATATTTTTAATTCATCATCTCATCACACTATGAAGAACTATGTGAAAACTTCAATAGATTTAGAAAAAGCATTTGATGGAATTCAACACCAAGTATACATGCATAGAATTCCTACCTCTATCCACTGGGAACACCTAGAACACTGACAGCTCAGTAGCAATAAGGACACCTTGCAACCAGATCTTGGTTTCTAAGTACCCTCCTCTAGTAAACGGAATCAAGATGTGGAGAAATAGTGGATCTTATAGTTGGGGAAAGAAAATTACTAAAAAAGCTTAGAAAAGCTCATAGACTATAATGAAATGCCAAAAAGAAAATGAGGATGTGTCAAAATGACAAAGGAACCAATCTGAAAAAGTTCCAATGCCAAAGGTCCAATGCCAAAAGTGGAACAATTTAAGCTAAACAATGACAATATTACATTATGACTCAAATTCTAAAATATACATCCATACTACATACTAATATACATAAATGGTTGAATAAATAAATGTGGGAAAAGTACAAATCCTTCAAGAAGAATTCCAGTTAATAAATGGAGAAAGAATGAAGGAAATGGAAAACACCATTAGCATATCATAATCATTACTGCAGGTGAAATCCACTAGACTAAAATTAATGGGCAAAACTTTGAGAAACAGGATATTTGTGTAACCTCAAAATATTTTCATCAAAATATTAATTACTAAGCTAGGCATGTTGGTGCACACCTGAAATCCCAATTACTTAGGAGGTTGAGGCAGGAGGATTGCAAATTCAAGGCAGTCCCCGCAACTTATCAAGACTGTCTCAAAACAAAACCTTAAAGAGGGGAGGTCTGAGAATGCAGCTCAGCTCAGCTGAGCATTTGCCTAGCATGTTCCCTGGGTTTGATCACCAGTACCACAGAAGAAAAAAATTACTATGGTGATTTTAATACATACCCACAAATTATTTGATATTCTCTTCCTTTGAGTGGACTTCAACAAATAGAATATGGAAAGAGCAAAAATGTCACATGACAACAAGAAACCTGGAAGACACCACCTGAACTATGTAATGAGGTTAACATCACTAGTTGCTGTGGATAACATGTGCCTCCAAGCATGATAAGGGTACAATACCTGACTTTCTACCTCACAGATCCATAACCATTGTCTAAATGTGAGAAAACACCAAACAAACCCTAATTAAGGGATATTTTACAAAATACACAACCAGTATTCTTCAAAAGTGGCCAGGTCACAAAAGACTGAGCAAACTCAGTAAAGGCATTCATAGAAAGACCTGAATAAAGTTTGTAATTTAAAATGTTGTGCCAGTGTTAAATATCTTAATTTTGATAAGTATATGATAGCTACATAAGATGTTAACAGAGGACGCTGGGTGCAGAGTACATAGGAACACTTTGTACTATCTTTGTAAGTTTTTGTAAATTGAAATTTCTTTCAATAAAATAATTCTAAAAATTAAATATCCATTCACAAAAACAAATCGGTTTCCTCAATCTGTCAAAGGGCATCCACAAAAAAGCACAGAGTAAACATCCTTAATAGTGAAATACTGAGGTACTCCTTTAAGATAAAGAAAAAACAAGGATGTTCATTGTAAAACTTCTGTTTAAATTGTTCTGGGGCCAGGCTTGGTGTTGCACTTCTGTAATTCAAACTATTCAGGAGCCTGAGCAAAAGGATCAAAAGTTCCAGGCTTGCCTAGGAAATTTAACAAGAATTTGTCTTAAAATAATAATAATAATAATAATAATAATAATAATAATAATAATAATAATAATAATAATAGGCTAGGGATATAACTAGGGATGTGGTAGGGAGTCCCTGAGTTCAATTTCCAATTCTGCAGAAGAAAAATAAACATATTGTTCAGGAGATCCCAGCCAGTGCAATAAGGCAAGAAAAAGAAAACAGATATTGGAAAGGTAGATTTGAACTTTTTTAAAATTTGACTTTTTGCAAATGACATGATTGTGCCTTAAGAACCTCCCCCATATCGACATGCTACCTGAACTATGAGTGAATTTAGCAAGGTCACAAAATACAAGATCAATACACAAAAATTAATTATTTCTACATGCAGGAAGATAGTTGGAAAATAACATTGGAAGACCAAAATCCAACCACTTCCAATAGCATCAAAAAATACCAAATGTCTTGAAACAAATTTAATAATATATAAGTCCCCTATACTGAAAAACGCACAAAGAATGCTGAGAGTCAATGATAAACTTATTCCATGGAGAGATGTACCGTGTTCATAAATGGCAGGAGTCAATAACATTGAGATATTCATTTCCCAAAAACTGTTCTGTAAAGTCAGTGTGATCACAATTAAAGTCTGGCACACTTTTAAAATAGGCATTGGCATTTTCATTCTAACATTTAAATGGAAATGTAAAATACTTCAATAGCCAAAATAATTCTTAAAAAAATTTAGAGAAATTTCATTACCAAGTCAAGACTTACTATAGAGGTGGGAATCTAGCCCAGAGGTAGAGCACTTGTCTAGCATGTTCAGGGCCCTGAGTTCTATCTCCAGCAAGAAAGAGGGCAAAAAAGTAGCTTACTATAAACTACATTAAGAAAGTCTGGTATTGATGCAAGAACTGATAAACAGTCCAAGTGGATCCAGAAAAAGACACAACTATACAATCCTTCATTTTTCAAGAGGCTCCAGTGCAATTCAATGTAAATTTTTTTCAATAAATGTGTAGAGCAATTGTTTGTCCATAGGAAAATAAATCTTGATCTCATCCTATACATGTAAAACTCACCTGGCAACCATCACAGACTCAATGTCAGGGCTATAACTACAAAGTGTCTGGAAGAGAATGTAGACAAAAGCTTTTAAGACCTTGAGTATGTATGGGGTGGGGGGATAATGAGGGTGGGAGAAAAAAACAAAAAGCAAAAACACCTACTACTTTACCCACCCCAAACATCCCTGATAAACTGGATTTCACAGAAATAATTCTGTTCATCAAAAGACACCATTAAGCTGGGTGTGGTGGTGCACACCTGTAATCCCAGTGACTCAGGAGACTGAGGCAGGAGGATCATGAGTTCAAGGCCAGGTTCAGCAACTCAGCAAGGCCCTTAGCAACTTAGTTAGACCCTGCCTCTAAATAAAATATAAAAAAGTCTGGGGATGTTGCTCAGTAGTTAAGCGCCCCCTGGGTTCCATCCCTGGTACGAAAAAAAAAAAAAAAAAGAAAAAGAATTTTAAGATACTATTAAGAGACTAAACAAAATTGGGGAGTGAAACTCAGTGATGGAATGCTTGCCTAGCATGTGAGAGTTTCTGGGTTCAGTCCCTGGTTCTGCAAAGGTGGGGTGGGAGCCAGGTGCAGTAGCACACACCTGTAATTCCAGAGGCTAAGGAAGCTAAGGCAGGGGGATCACAAGTTTAAAGCCAGTTTCAGGAACTTATTGAGGCCCTGAGCAACTTAGTGAGACTCCACCTCAAAAATTTAAAAAATAAATTAAAAGGGCTGGGGGTGTGGCTTAGTGGTTAAGTGCCCTTCAATCCCTAGTACCAAAAAAAAAAAAAAAAAAAAAAGGTGGGGCAGGGTGTAGGGGAGTAAAGAGAAAGACTGACTAAACAGGCAAACTTCAGGGTAGAAAACACATGCAAACATGTACTTGGCAAAGGTTTCCTATCCAGAGTAGACTAGGAACTAAAACTCATTAACAAAAAAACCACCCCAGTTTAAAACGTATTTGAAGAAGTCTGTAACAAACAAACCTGAATGACCAATAAATATAAAAATGCTTAACATTATTAATATTCATGGAAATACAACCAACCTACCTGAAGACCATAAATCCAGTTTCTTAGTGTATACAGGTTAAGTGTATCCCTCACCCAAAATGCTTGGGTCAAGAAGTGTTTGAGATGTTTTGGATTTTGAAAGATTTGCATATACATAATGGGATATATTAGGGATGTGAGCCAACTCTAAACATGAAATTTGTTTGTGTTTCATATATACTTTATATACACAGCTTGAAGATTATTTATACAATATTTTTAGTACACCTGCATTTTGACTGCAACCCATCACATGAGATCAGGTTTGCAATTTTCCACTTGTGGCATCATAAAATTTGCTCAAAAAGTTTGGCATTTGGACATTTTAGAAAGGTTTGGGGTTTCAGATTAGGGATAGTCAACCTATACCCAATATATGCCCACCAATGGTAAGTTTTAAGAACATTTGTTGCAATTAGTAATGACCCAACATTGAAAAAAATCAAATGCTCATTAATAAGAAAATGGATAAACTGTGAGGATAGCCATGTACATACTATAGGAGATGGCAAACAAACTTTTTCTGTAAGTAGCCAAATAGGAAATACCAATAATGACTGGACTCTGCTGAACAGACACAGCTATGTTCCAATGAAGGTTTTTTATTTTTTTATTTTTTTAATTTAATTTTGATTCATTGAACACAAACGGAGTTCCAATGAAGTTTTATATATGAAAATATGAAGAGGGCTAGAACTGGCTCACAGGTCATGTTTTGCCAACCCTTGATATAAAGAAAAAAAGAAACAAAATAGCTTATATGTGTAACATGAATGGGTCTCAAAAGTACAATATGAATAAAAGAATGAACTATATGATTCCAATTATACTAAATTTAAGAACATTTGAAAATCATCCACGGCAATTGAAATCAGAGCAGCAGCTGATTGCGGGAGGCACATTTTTGGCTCTATCAGTAGAAAAGCACACAGGGAACTTTTGCAGGGATAAAAATGTTTAATATCTTTTTCTGGGTGGTGATCACACAGGTGTATGTAATTTCATTAAGCCACACACTTTATTTTTGTATTTTATTGTACACATAAGTTTAACTTGGAGAAAAACACAAATTAGTCAAAGATCAGAACATGGGTTGAAAGGTATTACGTAGAACTCAAAATGGATTTAAAAATTTATTTACATATATGTATGTACTAGATTAAAAACATAAATGTTAAGGTGGAGAAAGTCTAATGCAAGTCAAATCATAGTCCCTAAAAGTAAGAATAGAAAAAAGTGGGGGAAGAGATAAAGAATAATACTTTATTGAAGAACAGCAAACATTAGAAATAGACACATATTTTTCATGTATATATATGCACACTTACATATGTATGTACACAAATACATACCTTGTCCGAAAAGGTCTTGAGTTCACACGCATTCTTCTTGATCATATAAGGAGTAATTAAGACCACAAAGCAACTCTCAAATTTCAAAGAATCAATAGCACAGACAAATTTCCTGACTATAATGCAAATTAGAAATCAGTAACCAAAGGATTACTCAAAAACTCCACACTGGAACTAGAGAATACTTCTAAAAATCTCAAAGAAAAAAAAAAAAAGGAAAACATTTCTAATTCTTAAAACTGAACAATATACTACATATGAAGCAACAGTTAAGTGAAAATCTGTCATATTTTCAGATGTCAAGAAGAGCCCAGAAATAAGACCAGACATATCTGGGCATTGTACATGACAGAAGCAGTGCTGCCAATTACTGGCACTGGGACAATTACCTTTCCACATAGGACAAAGAAAATCAATCTTGACTTCACAACATGATCAAAATACATACATCTATACACATACGTGCATGCATGTCTCAGATAAAGAGCTAAGTGAACAATATACAAACTTTAAAATCTTTAGAAATAATTTTAAGAATATATTTAACAGCAAAGAATATTTTAGGATATAAAAGGCACAAGGGAAAAATTCATATCTGCAGTTTATTATCTGCTAGTTTACATAAACAGAAAGGGACCTGCATCTAGAATCATGTTTTCCAACAGAAATTTCTACAGTGTTGTAAATATTCTTTTCTAGGATACAATGCAGTACAATACAACAATAAAATTTAAAAGTCATCTGTTGAGCACCAAAAATGTGGAATTGAGCGGCTGAGGAATTAAAATTAGTCAATATGAGGATATGTTAGCACTTTTAAATCCTGAGTGACGGTCTATAAAGTTATGTTCTTATTTTTCCAGCATTTAATTTTTCCATAATAGAATCTGATTTTAGCTTAAATTTCTAAATAAAATATAATTCCAAATTTGTACAAAATATGTAAAAGTGACTTTTTAGAGAAGGAGAGCATGCCAAATGATTTTGACTTTCTCCTAAGTGCTTTTTAGAAAAAATATAAGCTACTTTGGGTATCAAAACAATGAATTTAATGACTACAGATATGTCCAAAGAAATTATGAAATAAAACATCACCAATATTAAGTTCCCTAGGTACTTCTACCTGATCAAGACTTTTTAGAAGATGGAAAATATGAATAACAGACTTAGAGTCCTGGATTCAGGCTTCTTCATTATGTAACATGCATAGTTTAATATATTTGGGGGAAATTTAACATATAAACGTCTATATCACTTAACAAGGAGCTATAAAGTAAACACTGGTGTAATCATCGCCCAGGTCACGGCCAACGAGGTAAGGCATTTACAGCATGAGCGAGTCTGTGGTATGTTCTTTCACACACTCACACACCCGCGCGCGCGCGCGCGCACACACGCTCTCCAGGAGGTGCCCACCAGCCTGACTTTTATGGTATTACTGGTATTAATTGACATTTTTTTCTTTACTACTTCTAATGCCTGCGTGTGCATCCCTAAACAATAGCTTTGCCTTGCCACGTTCTGAATTTTACATAGATGATATCATACAGTATTCTTTGGTAACATTTTTTCTTGTTTTTTTTTTTTTTTTTTTTTGCTCAACACTGAAACGTGCCTGTGTTCAAACTACTCCATTCGCAGCTGTACCGTATTCTGTTTTACGGCCAGCATGCAATTTACATTTCTCCTTCAGATGGACAGGAAGGTTGCTTCCATCTTTTGGCACTATAGTAAACCTTCTTGTGTATATGTATGAAAATTTATCTAGGGCAGTGTCTCTCAAACTTTTCTGACCATGACTCATACTAAGGAATGACGTTTTAAATCATTACACACATCTGTGTGTGCATAAAACTGGGGTGGGGGGAGAGTCATAAAGCAAATACTCTATGACCTGAGACATTCTGACATTTTCTATTTTCTGGTAGTTCGCGTTTGACAAATTCAGGCTTATTATCCACTTAAATGATTACGCGACCCATAAACATGGACTTCAGATTTTGAAAAACATCATTCTAGAGGATGAATAGCTAGGCGCAGGACTGCTCAGTCGGGAAGCACTGACATCAGCGTCTTCAACTTTTCCTGATCTTTAACTTTTAAATAAATGTTCTTATCTCAGAGTCTATGAATTCACTATTTCAGAGAGAAAAACCAAGAACCACCATAACATTTTGTCTTTCCATTCGTCATAAACAGTATCAATCACTTACCGTGTGCTAAGCAAGCAACCACTGGACTCCCAGCAAGACGGATGGGTTAATCGTGGAGGGAGGGGGCGCAGAGGGGAGAACTTCAGGGACCAGGGACCAGGACCTCAGCGAGACCCCAGAAGGCTCACAGGAGGGACCTCCGATCCTGCCCGCGCGGGAGGAGTTAGAGGAGGATTCCTGGAAAAAGGAGGACCTAAGTTGGGATTTCTATTTTTAATTTTTATTGTTTTCCCCAAACATAAGAGTAACACATTTGTTGGAAAAAAAAAATCTTCCGAAATTTGCTAAGTGTACTTCAATATAAAGTACAAATCCCCACTACCATCCTTAAAGTTGGATGCAGAGACTAAACAACCTTAGTTGCATTATCAATTATCCTAATCCAAGAAATTTTTAGGAATCCACATTTTTAAAATACTTTCATGAACAGCGGTGCTAAGAATCCATAACATAAAAGCATCAAAAATAACAGTCCCCACAATGGGTGAAAATGCACACATCCAGGGTTTCTGCGCACGATCACTTTTTAACAGACTTTACCCCCGCTCTCTGGCCTCTGGCGAGCCCAGCTGGCCAGGTCCTAGACCTCGAGGCTATTTGCCGCAAACCAAATCCACTCGAACGTGTCAGCGAGCGGCATTAACAAGGACCGGGCGAGAGTATTTCGCCCCTGGCGCCCGAGCGCCGGGTGACAATCTGTCGGAGTTTCGCACTTCGCCTGCGGAGCCCGGGACCGGAGCCCGGGACCCCGTCACGTCCGTGGCGCGTCGCCACCGGCACACCCTCCCCAGCGCGGCAGCAGCGGAGCGCCGAGCACCGGCCCGCAGCGCGGCAGTGCCGCCGCCAGCTGCCGGCCACCCAGGCCCGCGCCGCCCCGCGGCTGCGAGCACCCGGTACCTACCCTGCGGGGCGAGAGTCCCCCGGAACTCAGGCGAGGCTGCTCGCACGCGCCGCCTCCGCGGCCATGACGGCGACCGGGGAAGCGCCCCGCGCGCCAAGGCCCGCGCTCCGCTGCGCTGGGAGCACGGCTGCCGCGTCCGTCAGTCTGCTCGCCCGCCAGGAGAGTGAGGCCGGAGTACGCCCCAGACGTGTCTAAATCAAGGCTCGGGGCGTTACCGACGGGCTGAATGACAAATGGCAGATGCCGTGGGCTTTGCCGCCCGCGGCAGCCAAGAGGATGGCTGCGCTGAGGAGGCCGCGCACAGGCGGAGCCCGGGAGCCGGAACGGCGCGTCCGCGAGGAGGGCGCTGGGGCCCCTGGCGGGGGCGTCACGTGGCAGGAGGAGGCCCCGCTGGGGAGCCGGGGGGTCGACTGCCGGGGCGGAGGAAGAGGACAGGCGCCCAGACGCCAAGCCGATTGAGTCATCGGCGTGGGCAAAGCCAAGGTCGCCCAGGTGCAGAGCTGGCGCAGGTAGACCCGAACCAGCCCGAAGCCCCCCTACCACAGACTGTTCACTTAAGTCGCCACCAGAATGAGCCACATCATAAATGAAAAACACCACAGATGCTGAAGCACGTTGAGATAGGCTGAACTAACTTACCTCCTGTGCGAGCAGTGGTGAAGTTTTGGCTGATGGTGAGCCACGCAGTGCCCTAAGCACCCCACAGTTAAGGCATTTAACCCTCATGCCAACCCTAGGAGGGCCACTGTTATTCCCATCGGACAGCGGAGGAAACGAAGACACACAACGATTAGACAGAAGTAATTTTGTAATTGTGGACTCACACTGGGTATACTTTAAGTACTTTAAAATGTTTTAAACGTCACTCGAGTTTAAGAAAAAGCTAAAATGAATCTCCAGCAACTGCTTTCTTCCTTGCAATTCATACATTCCTAAAAGAGGCCCATGAATATTAAGCGAAAAGACTTAAGGGTACAAGGAGTTTCCTATGTGTTTCAGTCTCAGACAGTCTCATAGCTCCGAGAGATGAGATTAATTAGCAGCTCACGCTTCCACCTACCTTCAGGAGCAGCCTCTCAATTTACATTGCTTATATTACTTTAGGTTTATTAGCAATTAGCATTTACAATTGCTCTGCAACCTTATTCTCCTAGGCATTTAGTCTTAAATCCACATTTAAATGAATTCATTCGATAGTCACCATAACTTACTCATTCCTGAATTCTTTATTTGTAGCTAGTATCTGATGAAGTACCTTCTTTTTCAAGCCCTTTTCTTAATGAGGGCTTATAGATTACCTAACATTTGAGAGAATCTGCTTTCTCTCCATATGTAAGTAAAAACTGAGCTAGGTGTATATTTTGAATACACACATTCCTCCAAAACCTAATAGAACAAAGCAATTGCTTCACCGATTTCTTACATGAATGATTTCTGGGGAGAAATCGGAATCCTACGTAACCTTTACCTTCATGGTGACTTGATTTTCCTGCCCTGATGCCTGAAGAATTCATAATTGAAGCACTGTTAGTATCCTTACCTGGGCTATGACTCAACGTCAATTAATGTATTTCATACTGCATATAGTACGATCTTTCAGTTTTTAGATTCCATTCATAGTACACAGCCGAATCGGCTTCAGTTTTAGGGATGAGTGTTGTTTCTGTCTACTTTTGTCTATAAACTGAAGGATTTCAGACAAGAAGTAGGAGGAAGAGGGTGTGTGGAACTCAGCCTAGAGGAGTGTAGAGCTTTCGGAGGAATTCAGCCATCGCTGCTCTAAGTCCTGGATGTTCTCCCCAGCCCCTGCATGCTGGAGGCAGCCTGTCTGCTTCCTGTGCTCCGTGCAACAGGGAACTCCAGAATGTGGCATCCCCCCTGCCTCTGGCAAGCCCCACCAGTGGTGTGGGCATTTCATGGGGACTCCACTCACTACTTTCCCATGTGGAGGGTGTTTGTGAGAATTCTCAGGATGGGGTCTGATCATCTGTTTCCCCGTCATGTCTCAGGGCAGGGGAGGACTTGGGTGGGTGCAGGCATAGGGGAGCCACACTTGGTCAGCACCGCTGCTTTGCCATCACCTCTCAAACTTTACATTGATAAGTTTATATATGCACTTTTTTCCTTTGGTTTAGAGCAGGTGAGGGTTTATGTTTTCTTGTTTTTCTGCTTTTCTTTTGGATGGTTTAGGGATTTGATTTTTTTTTTCCTTGTACCACATATATCCAGAAGTCTGTCTCTCTTTTTCTCTCTCCCATAGGTAATAAATTACCTGAAAATTCCTTTTATCTATTTTCACACAGTTCTCTTTGAACACAGGTTTGTTGCCTGGTAGCTGACATCTTCCTTTCCCCTAAGCCCTCCCTCAGTGACACATGCTTCAACATTACAGTGTCCCAACAAGGTCCTAAAAGAGAGGCTGCAAACTCAAATCTCTATAAGGTCTAAATCAGGGAAGAATAATGGGACTATGGTACAGTCACAGAGCATCCTTGTATAAGGGGCAGGTGGTGTATAGCTCATGCCAACGTCTGCCCTGTGGGAGATTAGAGCATAGTCACCAAATCTATATAATTGTCAAGAGAAGTATGAGATGTGATAGGAAATCTAATTTTGGAAACACTACAGTGGAATGAAGTATCTCTCAAGGTCCAAGCGAACCTAAGGGTTTCCAGTGTGTCTCTGTTATAGAGAGAACCACTGAGGAAAAATTATATAATCACTCTTTTTCCCTTCTAAGTATTTTTCCCTTCTAAGTATTTTCCCCTGCCCCTCCATTCTTCAGTGACTTAAAATTTCTTTATCAAATAAAGAACAAGATGACTGATACTGATATACTTACAATTTGATACAATGTGTCAAGGCTCAACAAATTCAGAACAGTTTTCACCAGGAGGAACAGCTAATAATGGGGCTAAAATTTAAACACATTAACAAAATAATGGGGAAAATATCTTTCAATTGATAAAGGCATTTGATAAAATCTAATCATCACTCTTGAAAACAAAAAACTAGGAATGGAACTTCTTCTGCCTTGTAATGGGTATGTTTGTTTCCTATAGCTGATAAAATAGATTACCACAAATTGGTTGGCTTCAAACAAGACAGATTTTTCTCAGTTCCAGAGGACTAGAAGTCTGAAATCAAGGTTTCAGCAAAGGCCACGAGCGCCCTCTAGTGGCAATATGGGAGACTCTTCCAACCCTCTTTCAGCTTTAGGTGGCTATTGGCATTCCTTGGCTTTTGTGGTTTCTTGTACCCACACGGTTCTAATCTCTGCCTCTGTGTTCACATCATCTGCTCCTCTGGGTGTCTATCTTGTGAGGACACCTGTCATTGTATGTAGGACCCACCTGAACAACAGGGTGATCTCATTTCACTATCCTTAGCCTAATTGCACCTGCAGAGACCTATTTATTTATCTCTTCAAATAAGGTAACAGGCACAGATTCCAGAGGTTAGGACATAAGACTTATCTTTTGTGGGACAATCTTTCAATCCTGTTTTTTTTTTTTTTTTTTTGCGGTGCTGGGGACTGAACCCAGGGCCTGTGCTTGCAAGGCAAGCACTCTAGCAACTGAGCTATATCCCCAGCCCTTAAAAAATAATCTTAAAAGTTGGAAGGCTCATGCCACCTGATTTTAAGGTCTACTATAAAGCTAGAATAATTAGGACAGTCTGGTGCTGGCATAAGAAAGCATGGAAAGGTATACTGAGTCCAGAAGTACACCCACACGATTCTTGACAAAGGTGCAAATAATTCAATAGAAACATGAATAATTATGTGGGAACTGGTCATCTATATGGAGAAAAAACTTCTACATGCATTTCACACCACACCTGAGAACAAAGTCACATTAGAACACAGACCTAACTAAAAAAAAACAGGAAACAGGAAATGTCTAGAACTGCCCTATTCAATACATAGCCATTAGCTGTGTAGACTATGGAATATTTGAATCATGGCTAGTCCAAACTGAAAGGTGCTAGAGATAAAATATATATATATATATAGTCTGGCTTCTAAACACTCAGGATAAAAATAAGAATGTAGACTATCTCTAATTTTTATATTGATTACATGTTGAAGTAATATTTTCAACATTGGTTTAAATAAAATATATGGCTTAAAATTAACTGAAACTATTTTTACTTTTTAATGTGGCTGCTATAAAATTTTAAATTACATTAAATCATATGGCTCACATGATATTTCTGTTTGACAACATTGTTCTGGAAGAAAAACTAGGGATAGACAAAGATTGGTTGACAGGATACACAAAGCAGTGATCATAAAATAGGTTGGTAATTGGATTTACTAAAAATAAAACCTTCTATTCTTCAGGGAAAACAATTAAGGAAATTAAAATTCAAGCCACATACTAGGAGAAAATATTCTTTGTATATAGATATATAGATCTGACATAGGACTTGTTTCAGAACATTTGAAGAACTTACAATAAATGTGATAAACAGTGCAGTTTTAAAATGGGTGAAATGCTTGAAAAGAACTTCACCAAAGATATATGGATGTCAGTGAGCACATAAATAAAATTCAACATCACTTTCTTAATGACTAATGAAAATTAAAATGACAACAAAATACCACTGCATACCCACTGGTACAGCTAAAATTAAAAGACAAAACCAAGGGTTGGAAAAACTGCAATTCTCACATGTCCTTGAAGGGAAAATAAGTCAATAGTTTGAAAGGTTTTTTTAATAAGCAAATAACCCAGCAATCCCACTCTTAGTATTTATCCAAGAGAAATAGCTTGTCTATGCAAAGACACAAAAGTAATATCAGTCCCAAACTAGAAACAACCCAAATGTCAGTAATAAAATGAGCAAACTACTGATGGTGTCGACAACGTAAGTCTAAAATGCACTGTGCAGAGTCAAAGAAGCCATCTATAAAAGGTGGCATACAATTTGGTCATACTTATGTGAAATATTAGAAGGACAATCTCATTTATGGTGACACAAAGCAAATCAGTGGTTTCCTAGGGTGGATGCAGGAGACTCATGAGGGAACTCTGTGGGGCGATGGAAATATTCCATATTTTGGTAAGAAGATTACATGGTTCTACATATGTGTCATACATGTAATAAAATGTCTATATTTAAGTGTAAATTAAACCTCAACAAAGCTCATTCACATGTTTCTATTCTTTAGTTCAATAGGATTGGTAAAAGAAATGAGACAGTTTTTGTCTTCCCGCACAACACTTTAGATTAGAATTGATCTTCCATGTTTTTCTTGCAAACTTTTCCATAGGCTCTCCCTGGTATATTACCAACTCATTTTCCCACCCGGGAGGGTTTACATGGCACCGATGAAACTCAAACCGAGTCATTCCTCGGACTCCTAATCCAGTGTTCTTTAACAATAGCAAGCAGCCATGGAGCGATCACATTACAGTTTACATTCTACTAACCAGATTTGAAACCATAACGTTAAAAAAATCTTTTGGTGCATTCAATTCAACAAATATTTAAATATTTAAAAATGCCTAGATTTCATTTCCTCTAACCAAAATATAAGCTAACATTTTAAAAACCTAGAAAAGTATGTAGTTCTTTTGAGGCTCATGGCTTCTGGCCAAACCACCTCTCACTGACCTCTCTCAATCTCCAAGTGTGTGTGTGTGTGTGTGTGTGTGTGTGTGTGTGTGTTCAGGAATTAACCCAGGGGCTTGCACACGGCAGGCAAGCACTCTACCACTGTGCTACATCCCCAGGTTCTTTATTTTGAGACAGGTCTTGATAAGTTCCCTAGGTTAACCTGGAGTAACTGCCTCAGCCTCCCAAGTAGCTGGGACCACAGGCATGTGCCACTGTGCCCAGCTCCTCTTCTGAGACTATAATGGTGGCTCCCAGGATTCCCACCTCCTTCTCTGATCTTGCCACAAAAAGCTCCCCATCCAGGTATCACTTCCTCAAATAGGTCTCCCATGAGAACATTTAATTTTTTCTTTCAATAAGCAAGACTTAAGTCCATTTCTATCCTCAACTGATTGACATTTGGTAAGCATAGAATTGAAAGGAGATGCTTGGTATATGCAGCTCCTCTACTGAGACTCCTTACCTTTTCTGGTAAAGAATTTCTATCTTACATGCATGTTGGACAATACAATAAGAAAATGATAATTACCTCACCCTACGTCAAGGATCACAAGAAAGCACATAGGCCAGGGAAGCTGTGGCTCCCGTGAAGAAAGTGAGGGTCGCCATTGATTTGAATACCTATGTGTTTTCTAATTTTACAATAAAATGTGCTGTTATGACTCTAGTTATGCAAGATGGAGATATGAATTTTAAATTCAGTGTCTAGCTTGAAACTAAAATACTACATTAAAAATAAGGGGGAAAAAATCCTACTTTACCTTTTATTAATAAGCAACCAGAATCAGTGAGAAGTAATTTAAAATGGAATCAATGGCATCAATTTTCTTTCCTGTTTCACATGGCATGAAAAAAAGCAAGTTGACAATGATTGACCAAACGCTGGCCTTTAGAGCAGAGAAGTGAAAGTCATTTTCAGATGCCAGATATTGATATTTATTCTATTTGCCCATCTACTCTAATTAAAATTTCATCATAAACTTCACCAGCAATAGTAAGGAGATACCACAAGAAAAGGGAAAAGTGGTAATGCTTTTCATAATGTAGGAGTATTAGCTGCTTGCTTCTGTGGGTCTGGGAATTGAACCCTGGACCTTGTGTACACTAGACTAGCACTCTACCACTGAGCTACACCCCCAGCCCCTCAGCTGCCCATTGTAAAGTATATGACAGGTTAATCAGACAGCTGGGCCACCTCTTCCTCCCAAAACTCTGCTGAGACAAGGACATTAAAAGGGACACAAGGACAACAGTTGAGAACTCCAAAGATTTTGAAAGAATTCTGAAACACAAATGGAAGACTGATAGGTAACTTGAGAGGGCCTCAACACTTCAGAGTACCAGGAAGCGAGAAGTCCAGGCAGGGACTGCCAAGAAAGCATCTGTTGAAAATCTCTTTTGGAGAGCATTTGGGTGACCAGGTCTCTTCTGGTACCTCAGGGACTCAGGGAACCACACCTCCCACAACCTAGAAGGAACCAGAGATTTGTCATGTAGGTGAATTAAACTGAGAAAGATCCAGAGTCAGAGATCAGCAAGCAGGAGGCTTGAAACTAGAATTACCAAACATCTAAAAACTGAACATGAACATGTAATATTTGACTTTAAGTAATCCTACATATTTAAAAAATATTTAAAAATTAAAATCATAATAAACTACTCTGCACTAGTTGTGTATCTGTTTCACCACTTTTTTATTTATTTATTTATTTTTGGTACTGGGGATTGAAACCAGGGGCACTCAACCACTGAGCCATATCCCCAGCCCACTTTTATTTTATTTTGAGACAGAGCCTCGCCAAGTTGCTGAGGCTGGCTTTCAACTTGTGATCCTCCTGCCTCGGCCTCCTGAGCCTCTGGGATTATAGGCATGTGCCCTGTTTCACCATATTCTTAACAGTTTGCCTTTAAACTCTCCCTTGCATTTTGGAGTTGACAATCTCTTTCGCTCTTTCGAGTTAACCCACACTCTTGACCCTCTGATTTTGCCCACAGCTACTCAGGATCATCAAGGTATTTTACTTCCCCTCCCAAAATATCCCTGGTGACTCACACCCTTGCTTTGACACAAGCTCCCCCTCTTCCTGAGAGCTGGGGTTAGCCACCAAGGACAGAGGGGCCACAAAGGACTGATGGTTCTTTTTGAATAGGCTGCAGGCTAAGAATGTGCTTTATAGTTTTTCCATGGCTGACAAAAATCAAAAAAGAATATCTGATGACATCAAAATTATATGAGATTCAGATTTCAGTGGCCATAATGAAGTCTGATTGGAGCACAGCCACTCTCCTTTTAACAATTGTCTACGGCTTTCATAACACAGGGCAGAGGTGTGACAGGGATCTGTGTGGTCCACAGGCCTCGAATGAAGTAATATCCAATCTGTTTTAAAATTTAGAGGGGGTGAAAAAAAAAAGGCCAAGTCTTGCCCTAAAGATCCAGGCACAATCCTGACATAAGCCTGGGCCACCCTGTCTCCAGCTGGTCGTCCTTGTCCTTCTGATCCTCATCCTCCTGCAGGGCATTCCTATCCCCGGACTGTCCTAGGCTTCTCTCTCTACCCTGCAGCTGTCATCCTGCCTGTTCTGGTTGGATCATTGTTATCCTCTCCAAATTTCACATCGAGACTTCACCAATGTGACAGTACAAAAGCCATAAGGCCTCTGGGGAGGTGACTGAGCTGTGAGCCCTCAGGAAGGGTCAGGGTCCTGATGAAAGGCAGGAGGATGGAGGGTCACTCTTTTCTGCTCTTCTGGCTTCCCTGCTTCTGCCCTTCCATCCACTCCCCATGTGAGGGTGCAGCAAGGAGCCCCATCTCAGAAGCAGAGCAGCCCTCACCAGAAGCCACATCTGCTGCTGGGGCCTTGATCTTGGCTGTCCTAGCTTCCTGTGGGACAATTAATTTGTTCTTTATAATGCATCCAGTTTAGGGTATTCTGTTATAGCGGCAGCACGGAGGGACTAAGGCACTGACCTTTCTCCTCTATCCTCTGATCCTGTCCTCAGCATCCAAGCCAGGCTTCTCCCTCCTCCTCTTCAAAGCTCTCCCAGCTGTTTACCTTAACTCAAAAACCTGGCTCTCCTCAGAGGCTACCTGCCTTCCAGGGACCCTCAGGTGTGGTGGTGCTGCACTGGGAGAGGCTAAAAAGACAGCATCTTTTTATTCCCTAACCCCATGTCTACATCAGTGCTCCTCCATGTGTGAATTCTGGCTCCTCCAGCCAGGCTGTCAGCCACACAGCCATCATGGACCCTGCTCTCTGGAGGCCTCTGGCACGTATCTAGTTAAATTTCTCCTCTCGTCAGCCTATTATCCTGGGCCAATTCGACATTCATGTGGTTGATTTATTCAATACCCTAGCCTCAGAATCCCTTCGCTTCCTCGTAATGGAAAAAAACCTGTCCACTCAAACAGCTCTCTGAATCCATGGCAACCAGGACTCGACAGCCAGGCACTGGACTACCATGAATTTCAAAACCCCCACAGCTGACTCACTGCCCTTCCAAACGGCTCCCCCTCTTCCTCGCAGGGTATCTACCTGACTGCAGTGAGACCCCCGCTCCCAGTCTCCTTCCTCATTTCTGTTTCTTCCCCAGCCGACCTGGACTGCCCCCTTCCTTCCTGTCATCCCTCCCCACCATCCTCAGGCCTGGACACCTGTCCTTGCACAGAACCAAACCCTAATGCTCCAGCCTGGTCATTAATAAGCATGAAAGGATAATTTAGATGCATTTTGTAAGCATCCCCGTATACAAGAATCAGTGATGAATATGCTAACTAATGTGGTAAATTGAAGAACAGGATATTTACAGTCTCCAAATATCTATCTCCTCACAGGTAATATAATCACAAACTTACAAAAAGTGAAACAGCAATTTCACAGTGAACCTTAACCAAGTGGTTGAGGTTAGTACCTCGCCTCCTTTGGGAGCCATATCTAAAGGATGTGAAATCAGTACATCGAAAGAGCATCTGGGTTCTCATGTTCTCTGCAGCATCATGCACAATAGCCAAGGCGTGGGATCAGGCTGGAATCCTGCTGGCAGATGAACAGGTAAAGAAAATGTATTGTAAAGACGGAATACTATTCAGTCTTAGAAAAGGAAATCCTGTCATTCACAAGGACGTGTATGAATCTGGAGATTATGCTAAATGGAATCAGCCAGTCACAGAAAGGCAAATAAATGCCTTATGAGCTCACTTAAATGTGAAATATTAAAACTCACAGAAGTAGAGACGAAATTTGTGGCTACCAGGGGTTAGAGTGTGGGAATTGGGGAAACATTGGTCAAAGGACACCAAATTTCTGCTACACGGGAGGAATGACTTCAAGAGACCTTTGAACGTGCAGGCAACTACTGTTAAAACCAACACGTCATATGCTTGAAAATCACAAAGAGTAAGTTTTAAGTATCCTCACCATACATACAACTAATTATGTGAGACATACGTTAAATAGCTTGTTATAGCCCTTCTATGACATATATATATCTCAAAACATGTTATCCAAAATATATGACTTGCATCAATTAATAAAATAATGCCTGTTCTAACAACTGATTTAAATTCCCACAGAAATAACCTTAAAAACAAAAAGCATCACCAATAATGGCACAAATTGACATTTTCATTCTAAGGCAACATACTAAAACTTTTGTAGTATTCCTACCCCAAACTCATGACCTAAATATTAAAATAAAAAAATTAAAGATACTCAAATACATAAGTACTCCTGCTTCTAGTCGCTTTCGTTTGCATTTCCCTATGGTCGATGAAATGGAGCATCTTTTTGTTTGGTGCCTGTACGGACCTTTTGTTTTTTGTTGTTGTCATTTTAGTTACTGTACAACTTACTAAGGTGCAGAAATTCTTAGTTAGATCTGAACACAAATGAATGCAAATGCTTCGTCAGATGAATATTTTGCAAATATTTCCTCCCATGCTGTAGTGTGCCTTTTCATTCTCTTAATGATTTCAACAAGCAAAAGATTTTAATTTTTTTTTTTTTTTTTTTGGGTCTGGGGATTTAACCCAGGGGCACTCCACCTCTGAGCCACATCCCCAGCCCTATTTTGTATTTTATTTAGAGACAGGGTCTCACTGAGTTGCTTAGGGCCTCACTAAGTTGCTGAGGCTGGCTTTGAACTCTCCATCCTCCTGCCTCAGCCTCCCAAGTGCTGGGATTACAGGCATGCACCACCGCGCCTGGCAAGATTTTACTTTTTTAAAATACATTTAACAATATTTTCCTTTATGATTCATGTTTTTGGTGTCTTATCCCAAGGTTACAAAGATTATTCTTCTGTGCTAGGCTCTAGAATACATAAAAAATAAATAATGAATAATCAGACAAACCAAAATTGAGAGACATTAAAAAAAACAAGTAACACTGTAAAAGCATGCTTATTAAAAAGAAAGGCTAAGATTCCAGACTAAATGAGTTTAAAAACAGCAAAGTATATGCAATACTTGATTCCAAAATGACTCCTGGATTTTTTTTTTCAATATTATAAAGACACTGTGACAGCTGGATAAATGTGAATGTGGACTATATGTTGAAGAATAGTAGCGTGTGAATGTTACATTTCCTGAATATGATAATTGTACCGTGGTTGTACAGGAGGTCGTTATCGTTCCTAGGAGATAACTGCCGAGTATTTAAGGCTGAACAATCATGAATCTAACCCCTCAACCAAAACAAACAGGGATTGTATGTTACTGAATCCGTGCATGGTAGGGGAGTTCACTGCACGAGTCTTTCAGCTTTTTTATTCTGAGAAATGTCAGAACTGCAGAAAAGTTACAAAAAAGGAAGGAAATACTTCCAGGTCAGATCCAACCATCCAGTGACAGTATTTCTGAACTCAGGCTGTTTAGGACTGCTGGGAAAACTTTCAGGAGTCTAGACACGGCTCCTAACCAAGCTATGCTCAAACCATACCAAGTGTGCGGCCCCTGCCAAGTTCATGCGTTGAAACACTGATCCCTGATGTGATGGCGTTGGGAGATGGGCCTCTGGGAGGCGATTAGGTCATGAGAGGAGAGCCCTCGTCATGCCACTACTGTCCCCCTTATAAGACAGGACATCATAGAGCCAGCACCCACCCCTTCCTGCTCCCCACCAGAAAACCACAGTATGTAAACCATAGAAAGGACCGTCACAAGACACCAAAGCGGATGGCAGCCTGGTCCTGTGCTTCTAGACTACAAAACTGAGAAATAAATCTGAGTAAGCCACCGCTCTACTCTATTTGCCACCGTAGATAGCTGTATCTGTCATATTAACCAAGCTGACAGACACATGGTACCACAAGGAAACGAGCTGAAATTCTGATTCCAGAGCCTACAAAATCATTATGACGGGAGGGCCATCATGGTAGGGGGCAGAAACTGACACTAAATGGGTACGGATCATTCCGACTACAAGGTTTATATTGAGTGCATATTGCATTATAGCAACTGAAGCTGAAAAAGGACTTCATGCTTTGGACTGATTTAATAACACGGCAGGGTATGGTTAAAACATCTACGAGTTCTATTTTGGCAGGAAATTTTAGCAATTGCTACTTTGTTTTTCTTATTATTTTAAGGTTAGTATCTTTTTTTTTTTTTTTTTTGGTGCTGGGGAATTTGAACCAGGGCCTCATGCATACCTGGCAAGCACTTTACCCCTGAGCCACAACCCCAGCCCAAGGTTAATAGCTTTTAAAAATTATTCCAACTGCAGGACACAGTGGTGCAAACCTGTAATCCCAGCGGCTCAGGAGGCTGAGGCAGGAGGATTGTAAGTTCATAGCCAGCCTCAGCAACTTAGTGATGACCTAAGCAATTTAGTGGGACCCTGGGGGTGTGGTACAGTGCCCTGGATTCAATTCCTATACCCAAAAAAAGAAAATTCCACCAGTAGATAATCTTCAAGGAATGGCACCCCGAGTCTTTGTGAGCCTTCCCAATATCTCTCAACAGCTTTCCCATTATGTCCTTCAGGGAATGTTTATACAGGGAGAAAAACAACTTTTACAGAAAAATGCTTGTTACTGATGAAATAACTACACAGAGGAAAGATGTACAGAAATTCTAAACAGCCACATTGTTTCCTTGGCTGCCTGCAAATGCACAAAGTTTGTAAAACATAATGAACATGGAGGGCCCTTCCATGAACAGGACCTCCAAGACACAACCCAGTTGATTTTTGTCCTATTATGATTTTAAAGTTGCTGACAGATTTATTTCATCCTGGAACACCATCATTAAGTGTTGAGCTTTTAGGTAGTGGGAATAATAAAATTCCACAAAGAAATTAAGTAACCTCAGTGTCTAGATCATGCAGTTCTTTTCCTCTGTGAAAGCAACTCGAAAAGTAAGACCAGCTAACTGCATATGGGTAGCATTCCAGGAGGGATTTGAAACATCAGGTGATCATGGAAGTAGAATCAAAAAGATGGAAGAGATCATGGAGTAGAATCAAAAAGCACCTACTCCCTGCCAGGTAACTTAATATTCCTATTTTATAGATGAGGCAATCAAGACTCAGGGAGGCAGACTAGTGAAAAACAGAAAAGGAGAGGAGAAGGTAACTGGAGAAGAGGTGATCCACCTCTCCTATCTCAAGCACATCTGGGGCTTTGAACTGCAAGTTCAGAATCACCCAAAGAAATTTTTTTAAATCCCACATGGCAAAGACAATCTCAGGCTGGGAGAAAACATCTGCAAATCATGTATCTGATGAAAGATATGCAGATAAACGAAGAATGCTGAAAACTAAATGAGAAAAGAATCCAATTTTTAATAGGGGGCAAATGGTCTAAATGGACCTCTCACCAAATATATATGTAGATGGCATAAAACATTTGAAAAGATGATCGACATTGTTCATCTTTTTGGAAATGCATATTAAAGTAACAAGATTCTAATGCTGATTAGAACAACTACAATACAAAATTCTGATGATATCAAATGCTGGTAAGGATGTAGAGCAAAAACTTATCATTGGTGGTAGGACTGGAAAACGGTAAAGCCACTTTGAAAGGCAATTTGGCAGTTTATTATAAAGCTGAACATCATCTCACCATATTATCCAGCAATCGCGCTCCTTGTTATTTACCTGATTGAATTGAAAAGCCTACATCCACGTTTATAATAGTCTACTCACAAATGCCAAAACCTGGGAGTAGCCAGAATGTTCTTCAATAGACTGATAGTCAGATTATGATAAATAGCCATGATGTGGAATACTGCAGCCATCAAACGGAATGGGCTACTAATTCATGCAACAAAACAGAAGAATTATAATGAATTCTAGTAGGTAATGCACAAAGAGCAAACCACAGTGCATGCAAATTTAAAAGAAAAGCAACAAGGAGGTCAGAGGATCCCAGGATGGAATGCTGTAAATTGTGACCTCTCGTCAAAAAAAAAAAAAAAAAAATCTAACTGTATCATTAATGTATGACAAACTCACTGAAGGGGACCAGAGAAAATAGGTGCTGACCTAAGTAATTTCGGAAATGATTAAGGACAAAAAAAAAAGGAACTGTGCACAGAATAATCACTGCACAATAGTTGATAAAGTTGTTTCCCATGGGGTACAAAGTAACAGTTCTGAAACAGCTGTCCATGGCAGGAGCCAGACTTCTCACTGTTGGACAGGGAGGTGTCAGACAAGCAAGAGGGTAAGTTAGAATAGACCATGTGGTATGGAGCAGAGTCGAACATATCATCACCTCACAGCTCAGTGAAGATACCCACAGGCAAATAAATACAGACATGTGCACACACAAGTGAGCAGACATGCGGATGTTTCCTAATTTTGTCTGCTGAGAAGGCTGAGATGCAATGAGACCCTAGTAGTAACAAGAACACCTCTCACTCAGATCTGTTTCTTTTTGGGGGGACAGGGCAGTACCGGGGATTGAACTCAGGGGCATTCAACCACTGAGCCACATCCCCAGCCCTATTTTGTATTTTATTTAGAAACAGGGTCTCACTGAGTTGCTTAGCATCTTGCTTTTGCTGAGGCTGGCTTTGAACTCGAGATCCTCCTGCCTCAGCCTCCCAAGCTGCTGGGATGACAGGCGTGCACCACAGGATGGCTCAGATCTTTGTTTCTAACATCACTCTCCAATAAAAGGAAAGAGGATCCTTGCAAAAATTGCTGAATCTAGGGCCAGGCAGGAAAGACACAAGATGGACTTGGAACATCTTGTAATGACAGGGAGCAAGGAACTGCTCAGAAACAAAGCAACAATGGCTGTATGTCAAAGGGATACAGAAGCCAACTGGAAAGAGTTCCAAATGACTAAAACTGGAACTATGTGAGCAACCCAATAATTCATGTCATAAGTATATATAAATATCCATTTATATCAGTAAGTGTTCATATTATTAGGTATTAACAATTGAATAAGAAAATGAAGGAGACCAGGCAAATCCTGTGCAGGAGAATTCCAAATAATTGATGTTGATACCCTGATCTTGAGAAGCTGGGGCACACAATTCCCTGCTCCCTAAGCCTGGGCTGCACAGAGTGACTTCCCTGCACAAAGCTTTGGGGTCCAAAAGCAGGGACGCGTTTCCTTTACCTTGGTGGTCTTCTTCCCCAAAACTCCAAGCTTCCCTAACCATGAGGAAGTTACTCAACAAACCCAAAATGAGGGGCTTCCTACAAAATACCTGATCAGTACTCACCTAAACCAAAGCCATTAAATAAATACATACATACACACATACATGGAAAACCTGAAAGGCTCTTACAGCCTGAAGGCCCTTAAGAAACATAACTGAATGTCATGGGGTGTCCTGAATGGGATCCTGGAACAGAGAAAGGACATAAGGAGAAGATGAATGAAATCCAAATAAATTATCAAGCTTCATCAACAATAATGTGTCATTAACTGATCATTAATTACAATAGATGTACCATAAAAATATAAGATGTTAACAACGGGGAAAATTGGTGCTACTTATATAGCAACTCTGTTATCTTTGCAATTTTTTTTTAAAAATCCAAGATTATTCTAGTATGTGTGCTACGGAAGTGAGCACAAAATCCAACACTATCCTAAAATAAAGAGTGTACTGAAAAGACAAAAGGAAAAACCAGCCACTTGCCTGAGCTCCACCTGAGATCTTCTGGATTCAGTCAGACTGGGATACCACCATGTTGAGAAGTTAACAAGAACACTAAGTGACAGGCAAAAATCTACCTCTAAAAATGTTTTCTCATTTAACCAGTACATCGTTACTTGCTCATTTCAACCATTCATTCATGTACTGATAAGCATTTACAGAAGGACTAGCCTGTCCCAGGGATTCTACAAGGTACTAGAAATTCAAACCCCAATAAACCACATTTATAGTACTGGGGATTTAACCCACTAGTACTTCACAACTGAGTTACATCACCAACCTCCCTTTTTTAAATTTTTTTTTCAGTTGTAGGTGGACACAATACCTTTATTTTCATTTATTTGTTTCTATGTGGTGCTGAGGACTGAACCCCATACCTCAAATGCCCGAGATGAGCACTCAAGGGCTCTACCACTAAGCCATATCCCCAGCACCCACCAACCCTTTTTAATTTTGATTCTGAGACAGGGTCTAAGTTGCTTAGGGTCTCACTAAATTGCTGAAGCTGGCCTCAAACTTTCAATCCTTGGTGCCTTAGCCTCCCCAGTCACTGGGATTTCAGGCATGTACCAACACACCCTGCGAAACCATTCTTTTCTGAACAATGGATCACAATTCATGAGTAGGTCATGAACTTAAATCTAGTGGGACAACCGGCATTTTTTTCTTATTGAAATGAAAGAACACAAAATATCAGAAAGTAATTGACTGAATAAGGGCTTAGAAATTTGAAGTGTGTCTCTTGTGGATTGTGATGTAAAATGCATGTTTTCATATAGTTTAAATCCAAAAGCATTTGAAAGCTACTGTAATAAATTACATCCCTGTCCTCAAGAGACATAACTTTATCAGAGTTTGAAGAAAAGAAGTCTTGGAAAAAAGATTTTTCTTCAACTCTAGCATAATGAAACTGTTTTCTGTGATTTACATGAAACTAGAACTGTTAACCCCATCACAGGATCTTACCCCAAGAAGTACTAGTGCATATTTACAATTATTGAAATTTATTCTACCATATCCCCAAAAGGAATTTAAGGCGAGTATCATCCAGGGCATAGAATTCAGAGAACTGGCACTCCACAGCTGCACAAATTTTCTCTATAAAAAATCTAACAAATTCATGATACATTTTCATTAAAACCCCTATTTCCATAAATTTCCACCAATTCAACTACACTCAAGCCCCTGATTTGTCCATCAAAATTCTTTTAGTTATTTCAAGTTAAAATGGACACATTTTGGATCTCTAGCTTACATTCGCACGGACGTGGTCATGCTCAAGATCAATTAACGTTTAGTCCTCCCAAGGTCCTGCCAACCCCTGGAACTCCTGCAAAGCCAATGGAAACATCTCCATCTAAAGGTCGAACAAGTAACTTTTCAACTTGAGATTTCCAGGCTGAATGAGGTCACTAGTCTTCTCCATGCAAATTAAGCACCTTGAAAAAAAATGGGTATTAACACTATTTTTACCTGAAGTACAAAATCTTGAAGAAGTTAAAACTCTAAGGATTCAGAATAAAAAGCAAAATGGCAGATGAGGGTCTTCTTTTGGTTTCTTCCACAATTCCATGAGTAAAGTGTGCAGGACGAAGGTGCAGGAAGGAATAGAAAAGTAGCTAATGTGCAGAATAAACCAAGGGTGTACAAACCACCCTGAGTGTCAAGAACAAAACCAGCCAAGGTGACCACAGTGACAGCCACCCTCCCCCATCTTGGCACCAACTGTAGCGTGCTGAACGGAATCTACAGAAGTGCCACTGTCCAATTCTGAAATCATACAGTAGTTTGATTTACACAAACACAGCCTCTTGCTCCAAAGTGTTCCTCTTTGGAGATGAGGCTAGGTATTTAAAATAGTCTCTGTAGAGGGAACCACTCTCTGTCAGGAAACTCTTAATCATCCTTCTAATACTTTCAATTTCTCTAGTCTTACAAATATGTGCACAGATTCACATATAGTAAGATCCTGAAGAATTTTACTGATGTTCCTAAACTGCCTCACACTATCGTTCATTCTGATACAAGAATAAATAGAAACCTAGCAGCATTTTAAGGGAAGAGGAGGTCAAGGAAATGGAAAGAAATCAAAACTCCCAAATGCAGAGGACTGTCCTTTTGAAGTCTTAGCACCTCAGTGAATGCAACTAATGGCTCAAATGGTTCTTTATCACTTTCACTTATTATAATTTTATGCTATAACCAAAGCAGGGTTCCTTGGTGAAGTTAATTATTGAACTGCATATAGTTACTATATAAACCATTAACTTTTCAAACATGTATCTCTTTTGAATTCTCTCTGAAATTAACTGTTACCCTTACTTACAAATGTTCCAGAGATTGTTAGAATTAAACATATCTTTTAAATTCTCTAAGTCGGATCTTTGTAGTCTTAAGGAAATCTATCTTAATTGTGGGAGCAATTTCAAGGGCGAACAACCAAACTCAACAGATAGCTTGAGTCTTGACAACTGTACTTTATTGTCTGAAGTGTAACTTGATAAAGTCAATGAGAAACAAAAAAGACTACCAAGTACAAAGATGGAGAGAGAATTTAGAAGACCACTATTGGGATGAAGAATTTAAAAGAGAAATAAAAAAGCAACTCGATGTGCTAATTTCCACTGTAATTTGAGCTGCACCTTCTCTATAGTGAGGTACTGAAAGGACACTGACATCTGACAAGAAAAGAAAATCTGGACAAATCCAATTCTGAGTAAATAACCATCAGTTTTTCTTGCCCCACTTCTTGGCTGAGGCTGTGAAGAATGTTAAACCCCTAAACAAACTACCCTACATAAAGCAGATTGTAGGCATGCTGGAACACAAAACCAGCATGGTTTTGTGTGTGGCTCTTGTTGCTTTTTCTTGTAGAAAGGCATGCTTATTAATTTGCTTTCTTCCAATATTTTTTTTGGTGGGGGGAGCAGTTTTAGTGGGGAGGTACCGGGGATTGAACTCAAGGGCACTCAACCACTGAGTCACATCCCCAGCCCTGTTTTCTATTTTATTCAGAGACAGGGTCTCACTGAATTGCTTAGCACTTTGATGTTGCTGAGGCTGGCTTTGAACTCGCAGTCCTCCTGCTTCAGCCTCCTGAGCCGCTGGTATTACAGGCGTGCGCCACTGCACCCAGCCCTTCCTTCTTTTATGTAATTTATATAATTGAAATAATCTGGCATAGTTATGATCTTGGTTCTGGTGTCAACCAGAACAAACACCTTTCTATATATTTATTTGTAAACATTAATATGATATGTTCAAGAAACTTCCTGTATTATTTATGCAGGTTGTGTAGTAATCCATTATATACCTGCATCACAGATCTCAGCCCCATTCTTCAATTATTGAACTTCCATATTATCAGCTTTTTAAATTTATAAAAAATGCAATGGACATCTTT